>VWZG01009759.1:654861-836694 GCA_013396735.1 Grallaria varia | reverse complement strand
TTTTGTTTTCATGTGGGTTGCTGGCTACAGTAAATCGTAGTCTGGTTGAAATGGTTTTGTGGATTAAATATTGCAACATGGGGTTGGTTATCTGTTTAGCTGGAGGGAGGAGGTCTAAAAATAACCTTTGGTTCCAAACTGGATTAAGGTTTAATAATTTCCTACCTAACTGGCAGGTGTAGCTTAAAAAGATAGGAGAAATTTGCTGTATGGGTACTTTATTTTTAAAAATGTGAAAACATTTTCATTGTTAGTGATGTTCTGCCTTTACAACAGCATCTATGGGAAATTAAAACCCCAAACCAAAACTAAGCAACACACACAAACAGAAAAAGCCCTCACCCAGGGCTTTTCACAATGCAGTTAAAATGATAAAGTCAGACTATAAATTCCACAGGGAAGAAAAAAATGAGAAAAACTCAAAGAAAAAACCCACCCGTCGATGATCAAGATTTTTTTACAAGACAGGAAGAAAGTGGGAGTAAAGGAAAAGAGGAGACATACTATTGCAGCAGTAGTGCCAAAATGTTTTTCTCTTAATAAAGATTTTCCACTGCTGTTGTCAGCAACAGCAAGTGGAATATTTCATCTCTGGGAGGGCTCATTCACAACACACTCTACTGTACAGCCACTCCAACTAAAAATATGCTGAAGCTTTGCATGAATTTCTCATAACTGTCTTTTAACCTTCATCTTCAAAAACAGTGTTTGCAGTCACTGTCACAAAGTACTGGGAGCAATATTCAGATGATGAGACAATGGTTGGCTGAATATAAAAAAGGAACAAAAGAAAATGTTGGAAAATGTTTGAGGCATAGAAAATGCACCAGCAGATGTTGGTGGAGTGTGTCTGCTCGACTCGTGACATCTTTGGCATGTGACTCTGATAACTTCTTAAAAATAGAAGTGTTTACTTTTTGCATCTAAAGCCCAGTATTTCCAGCCAGGGTGCTCTTCCCTCATCCCCTACACAAAGGGATGAGGGAAGAGTCACACGAAACTGCTTCACACAAAATTGCATGCCAACTTATTTTTAATGCTGCAGTTAATTTCTGTGTGTCTGGTTTTCATACTGCTTTCCTTTTGACTTTTTTCTTAAGCTGAATTGTTGCAAAGCTGGTAGGAACATGTCAGCAGAAAAGTGTGTGTTGGTGCGTTTTTTTTTTCCTAATAATCTGATCACAGTATTATTAAGCACTTGTCAAAGTAGAAATAGCCAGCAATCTGCATATGTTGCAACATTTCCTCCCTGTTGTGGTGGCCTTGCTGTGCATTCTCAGAAACCAAATAAAGATGTTTTAACAAAAAAGAAAACATTTTTTCTTCAGAGCCAGTGACAGACCTGGTATATTTTGTGCAAAACATTTCCTGCATGTGTGAGATGTTGCTCAGCAGTGGTAGCACTAGCCTAGGTGCTAAAATTGCTGAGCTTTACCACTCTTGTAACTCTCTGACACCCATCCTTCCTGGTATTAAGTGAGAAGGCTGGAATTGGGAGCTATAAAAACTAAGTCTTGATTACACAAGTCTTTTTATATGTTTGGTTTAGATTACATTTTGTTGTGGATCTTCAAGGACTCTTCTGTTCCTGTCCAAAAATAGTTGTAATAGCATGTGTCTGTTTTGGGGAAGCTGTGTTGGAGTTGCTGAGGCAAAGAAAGGATCCTTCAGACATCTAAGCCTGTGGTTCGATATCCCAACTTATTTTGTCACCAGGAATTAAAAAATTAGTATCAAGGCTTGTAGAGTGTGTGCTTTTGGGACAAGTGACTTTTCTTAGGGATTAGAAAAGTATTAAACTGGTTTACATCTCTTAGATTCTTTATTTATATGCAAGTTTCAGCCCCAAGAGGATTCCTGAATTATCTTGTTTCTACCCTTGCCATAAACAGTTATTGAAAAACAAACACACAAAAACCTACTGTGGAGCATCACTTGATAAAAGCTGTGGTTAAGTGCAAGGCTGTCCTTATAAACTGGCCATGTTTTAATACTCACTGCATGTTTGTGTGGAATATTGGAAATATATTGCCATATGTCCATTAAATGCTAAAATTTGTCAAGGTGCATTACCGTTACCACCCACAGGAAAAATTAAGTTTCTTGTTGTGGTAAACCATTGTTAGGCACCAGATCAGTAATTATTGGGTCAGAAGCACCTTTTGGGGGGTGCATGTGTGTTTGTGCAGGGGAAGGGATGGGTCGAACCTCACTGAGTTGGAGTGGCCCCTTATCCCTTAGGGCAGGTGCTGGAGCACACATGGGGAAGCCCTGGAGTGGCTGCCAGTCACAAACAGCGCAGGAAAACTATAACACACCGCACCTTTTCTCCTTTTTTCATGCTTTGGGTGGCTTGGAGCTTCAGTGCTTGGATTTGACTTCAGGATTGTGAATTGATGGAATATTGACTTGGGTGTTGTGGATTAATATGTGCTGAAATAGTATTGTGGTGGAATGTTTGGTCTAGCTTGTGTAGCCCTTTTTGAACTTTTGCCAAGTTTCCTTATTTTCTGTATAAATTAATAGTGAAACTCCTTGGAAACAAGTCCGTGGCTTATTCTCCGGACATTCTCTTAACGTATTAAAGAACGCTGTATATATAAGTATTAAAGCAAAACTCTTACCAGAGCCCATGAGCCTGCAGCTCCAGGGCTGGAGTGTTGCAACCATAAATCATTCTTGTGGTTGGTGAAGTAGTTTCTTACTTTGTAAATACATTGTTATAGGTTTCCAAAGAGCATCTTGCATGCAAGAATATAAGAAGCACAACTTTGATTTCAAAAATTTTGGAACTTCAGTCTGAAAAATAGGATTCACTGTGTTTGTCCTTCTCTCTTTACCCTGGCAGCAATATTGGTAACTTGCAGGAGTTAGCACATCTTTATTTTGTTGCAAAGAAATGTCTTCCCTCTCATCCCCCCCTCCCCAATCCTCCTCCTTTCTCTTCCTCTTAAGAAAATGAGTTCTTGGATCTATTGTTTAGAAACTGTTTTGAAGTGTAGTAAATTGACTAAATATGGCTTGGTCTTCATTTTATTACCAGCCAGCTTGGGACAGTTGTTCTTGGAACTGATGCCAGAATCCTTGAACACCAATTTGGAAAGTCTGGTATTTGACAAGGGCTGATGTGTGGGATGCAGACATTCAGCTGTTCAGATGAAGAACTGAAGTAGCCGTGTAGAGTGTGATGTTAAGTCCTCTGGGCTGTTTCAGGCACATTTTAGAATTTGAATACACTTAGGTTGTAGTCCTGGGAAAAGCTTGAGTGCTGTTTCACTTGTAAGCTTTGCCTGAAGAATGCCATCTTTCCGTAGAAGCTGCTTGTGGAGATCTTTTAAATGTAAGTTGTATGTATTTTCCTTCGCATACTAACAGCACATCAATTGTTCAGTTATTCATATGCTTTTGCATTGCATTTTTGTTGCACTGGTAGGACATGGGTTGCACCATTGTGGTATAATACTGCTTTTTTGGCCTTAGAAATTTTCTGAAAGTGCATCTCTACTATTCAAATATTTTCATTAAAAAAAAGTTGGCATATTGAAGTGTGATTCAGTCTCTCTGGCAATCTAATAATGATTGAAGTAATCTATCTCTTTGTATATGCCTGGGCTGAGAAAAAAGCAGCTGTGGACTGAAGGATTACAGTTGTCCAGGCAAGATAGTTCTGTGATATAGTAGAATTCATCGTAGCTGTGGCACAATGAGTTCCAAGTAATGAAATATCAAGCAAATTGATTTCTCTCTGTAAGTGTTGAATTTGCTGCTGTTACTGGAGAGATCTCTCACTGTTTTTGATGGTAGCAGCTGAATTGCATTGTGGAAGGATGTGCCTGGAAAGGGAATGGTGCTTCTCTCCACCACTCATCCATACTCAGATACCAAACTGCTGCAGCGTGGCCTGTACTCCATTCACTCTCTCTTAGTGTGCCTGAATGCTTCCTCTTAGCCATTTCATATTATTTTCTCAGTATCTCCTTCTCTTTCAAATGCTCCAGATACTTCTCCCCCCTACCCTGCCCTGTGATCTCATTTTGGAATGGTTATTTCTATCCAGTTTTATTAGCATAATCAGCTTTATTAGATAGTGAAGGAGAAAAGGTAATGACTTAGTCTAATCCATGGAAGAGCTGAATTTAGATATGAACAAGATATTTCTGTATGTAGAGAAGGAGTAAAGCAGTCTTTGTGAATTAATTAGATCTCTATGCTCAGAACAGTCTAGATTTAAACTCCTGAAAAAAAAACCAAACCAGGGTTTGTTTCAATCAGAGAGCTTTGCCTGATGTTATTTGACCAATTACCTCTTGAGGTTTTAGTCTTTGTTTCCTTTGAATCTCATAAGTACAGCAAGTCTTGATGTTGCTGTCTGGGCAAAGCTCACATCTGACTATAGAGGGATTTCTTTCCAGTAAAGACAATAAGTATTTTTGTGTTTTACTAGAGCAGAAAGCACTGACTTTTCTTGTCCATGGAAATTGAAAAAACTCAATGCTTGCATTTGCTGTTATCTGCGTCTTTAATAGAGATCTTGTGTTTTGTTGGTGAAATTTGTGATTCAGTTTTGCATGAACCAGTAGTGATATCATGGAAGTTGTCAGGGAATGAAATCTATTTTTGTTTTGTATTTCATCTTGCACCCAGAAGTCTAGGTTTAAGCATCAGCAAAGAAAATGAAAACCTTGTCTGTGATATTAGAGTTTTCTGACAGATTTACTGTTTTTTTCTTTATTTTTTTGTGATGGAGATCTCCTGCAAAAACACAGCAAAGTAGCTTGTAGAATAAACAGATAGTATGCGTATTTTTAGAACATCTATTAGCCTTTTGCAAAGCTAAAGCTAATCATGCTGATTTAAAATAAGAATTCTACTAAATAGACAGTTTTGGTATGTTGAATCACTTAATGAATTCAGTGATTTATTCTCTATGCTGTCATGCAAGAAAATGAAGTTTTGCATTGTGGAGTAAAAGCCATGTTCCCTTTGCTTTAAGGTGATAGTATTTATAAATTATATGAGTTACAGATCATTATCAGTTAGTGTATTTGTGTGAATGCTAATAAATTTTTCGAATAAAGAAACTTGATCCTGTGAAGCACTCTGAACAAAGAACTTGTTCCTAACTAACTTGTACATGGAGAAAATAAGTGAGTATAGCATGTATAAGACTGAATAGAAGATGGGTCAGTAAGCCTGATTTTTATTTTTTTTTTAAATTTTTTTCCCCCCTTGAGAAGTGACTGCAGCATGAGGGGTTTTCGTTCAGTAGTTGATGCACTTGTGTCTGAAATGAGTGTGAGTTTTTGCTGACCTCACACCTTGGTAGTTGTGTCTTTCCTGTTGGGTCAGGCTGTATAATATATCTTTCACTTGGTAGAAACATCAAGAAACAAAGCCTGGCTTTCAGCTTCAGTGGTCTGAGATTAGGCCCCAGTTACTCTTCTAGTTAAACTTCTGTGGGATTCTCTGTAGCTGACTGGTCTTGGAGATTGAATAAGTATGTTTTTCCTGAATTGAAAATTTAGTAAGTTTAGCTTATGGTAACCCAAGGGATAGACATTGCATGGCAATAAAGCAAATTTCAGAGTAAAGAAGGCCGTGCATATAAATGGAAAATCAATTAAGTCAGTTGCTAGCTATTGTGCTGCTGCGTCGTAGTTACATTGATGCTCCTCTGGTTACTTTTTAAGTTAAGTGCTGTTTTCTGAATCTAAATTCACTTGTTACAATTCATCCCTTCCTGCTCTAAGGGAGCAGGAATTTTAAAAACATCAAGTACTTACCTCTTGGAAATAATGTTTGCAACACTGAATTAATGTTTGCAAACCTGAATTTCACAATCTGAAATTATAGTCTGACCAGTCATGGTTTCTGGTGAGTTTGAAGTCAACCTGCTTTTCTTAGGTGTCTGGAACTGCTGATATGACAACGAGTCACAGGGTACTCTGGGAACAGTTTGATCTTACTCTCTGTGTTATTTAAGTGGTAACACTTCTGCCACGTGTGAAGCTGTAACAGTGAGTGTCAAGATAATCAGCCCGTGATGTTTAACCAGACATATGTTATCATAAACTGATAGAACGCACAAATCTGATAACACTTCTGGAATTAACTAATCTTTCGGGAATGGGTGAAAACTAAATGGGTTTCTTTTTTTTAAGTTTAGAAGTATGCAAATACTTTTATATATACAGACTTGAGTTTGGCCTGATCTCTTGTAAAAAGCTGCTCTAAAGAAAAGGGGGGGCAATCCACCTACTCTTTAACTCATATATTCTGTTTATTTTTGTTTTAGTGTGCAAGTATGCCTGCCACAGGAAATGTGAAGAAAAGGTAAGTATACTTACTGGCCTCCCTTCTTGCTGTTGATCCCCATATGTTCGAAGTTGAGATTACAAAAGGCTGTATCAACTTATTAAGAATAAGATGATTATTAAATCAGATGCCTATCTAGGGTATTGTTCTTGCCACTAATAAAAAAAGGTCCCTATGTAGTCAAAACATTTGCACCAGTAGCTGAATTTCTCATTCCTCCCACAGAAGGATATGTTTGCAGTTAGAAACAGCAAGTGGGTGAAATACAAACCACACAGTTCTGCCAGAAAAGAAAAACATCTATTTGAGTGAATAGGGTGTATATAGGTCTACATGCACACCTATATATTTACACAGTGTCCTTCACCTCCCACCAGGTATCTCAGAGGGTGTGTGTGTATACACACACCTACATATGTAGATATAAAATTTGTACAGCAGCAGGGATTTAAAGGCAAAGTTTTCTCATTGGATTATAAAAGGCACATTATTAATTTTCAGTAATTGTTGTCAATTTCCCCCAGGTCAGTTTCATTACTAGATTTTTGTTACTTTAAAAAATCTCCAAGTTCCTCTCACGCAAGTTGAGATCAGTACTTCCATGGTCTCAGTGACTTAGTTTCCCCATTGCTAAACTTGTATAAGTCAGAGGCATTTACAGGGTGTTGCAGTCTAAGTCTAGTAGTCTTGGAGGGCTCTATTTTACCAGCAGCCCTTTGATGAGACCCGTCTTTTAACTTAAACTTTTGATTGATAGTTGCTGTCTATAAAGACAGTGTTTTTTCATGGTTAGAGAGCACTGAGGTTCTGGACACTGCAGACCTAGTCTTATTACCCATGTTGTTGACTTGATGTTGGGCCCTGTGCCAGGATTTGTTTGGTTCAATGCTTCCAAGAAATATAACTAAACTCAAGAGAAGAACCTCTGCTTGGTGAAGGACTTGGAGATTTTTTTTCAGGCCATTTGGGGAAACCCTTGTAAATACAAGTGTCAGTTGACCGAGCATCTCCCATTTTGAGTAAAAATGGTACATGTGCATTTGAAAGTCACTGTGTTATGTGGTATGCTGAATAAATTCTGGATTTTTTTTTTTAATGAAATAAGATGATAAAATACAGTGGTAACAAAGTTTGCAAGTAAGGTATTACCTTTTAAAGAGTTTTATCACCTATATGCATTCAATAATGATTAGTAATAATGCTGTAGTAATGGTGGTCTAGACGTAGAAGAACACTTCAGCAGAAAGTATTTTTTGTTCAATCAGATGATGTAGTTAATCCCTGTTTGTGCAGTAGCTTTGGTTCTCCAAATAGCACTTGCAGTATGGAATTTACTAGTTCCATGACAAAGAGTCTGATTTGTTGATAGCATAGGTAGCTCGGAGATTTGCTTGGGTAAGCATTACATAGAACTAGAGTTTCCTGAAATGATAATACTTGAATGATGCTGGAGACTGTTGTAAGTAATTATTTAAACTTGTTTTGGAGACAGACCATTTCCTATGTGTGCCATATATTAAAAACAGGAAACTGTCTTTGAACCAGTATTTATGCTCTCAGGCATTTGGGTGTTGAATGTTGAAGAGACTTAATATAAGGAGTGCCAAAAGTATATAATAGTCTGTCATCAAGATCCTGGCCTGCTTTATAATTTTTGAATAACTGAAATGAAATTATGAGCATGTATTACAGATTATAAGAAAACAAATTCTGGAAACACCACCAAATTGAATAATCGATTGTTTTTAACAAGGGACTTATTTTCTGATTTTCAGAGAAGTAGTAAGCCAACGAGTTGCTTAAATTCTGAATCTTTCTGTGAGTCTTTTCTTTGCTGCCTGCTTGTATAAGGCTCATGATTTCTGCACCATCAGTGTGGTGTGTGTTGGCAGTGCTGAGCTAGGAAAGCCCTGTTGCTCTAGCCTCAGAAACTTTCTGTGTGTTAACAGAAAGACCCGTGGTTGTATCTGTAATGTGACTTTTCCAGTATTTTGGCTGTACATACTCTTAGTGAGGTGTCGTCCTACTGCCTTATGTGTGTACTCAAGGAGGCCTGGTGAGCCATACTTTTCTGCATGTTGAAGGAAAAGAGAGCCTAAAAATCTTGTTAACTTGCTGGACCATAGTGATGCCTCTTCTAGTCTTGGGAGGCTCTCAAAAACTTGTCACTGACCTTGCATGGATTAAGCTATTGTAATGTATTTGGTATTGCAGCAGGCTTATTTAGAACTAAAGCCAACTTTTCAAATTTTATACCAACATATAATACTATCTCAATTTACTGTTAAAAATATTTTGTGCTTTAGTCATCTGTGCCACTTTCAAGTGATAGGGGCAGAAAACCACTTTAGAGGAAAACAGTTTCTATTCATGTATGTGTTGTACTTTAGAATGTTCTTTAAAAGACAGTGTTTTTTATTTCATGCTAAGTGAATTCTGAAAGAAATTTGTTTTGCTGTACAAAACCCAGTTAATGTTTTTTTAACTATGTTGTATGGCCTCAGTCTGTGCATATTTAACTTGGAAATGTTTCTGTATTGCTGTTTGTTCAGGTGTATGTACCTAGTTAGTGTTCCCTGATGTTTCTGTAGCTGCAGCATGCCTAATGCCCCAGGGCTTTGCTTGGGATTTTTTCTGGGACTTGAGTCCTCTTTGTTTTGTAGCTTTTTCCTGGGACACATCTCTCTGTGTATAATGTAGGAATATTTCATTGTCCCACCACAAGGCTTTCACTTTGGTCTCTGTGCTGAGATACCATTTTCCCCCATCTTTTGCTTTTGCTCTGTCAGTTGGGTATGTGGTATAGAGCTGAGTCACTGAAAGTTGTCATCTCATGACTGCAGCCAAACTTTATCCTTTGAAGTCTGGGAACTGGAAAATCAGTTGGTATCTGCTGTCTTGTGGGAAGACTGAAGGCTGGAGTGGGAACCTCTTCAGCATGTGGGGTTTTTTTGGACTTATTTCTTGTATGTTAATTCTCCTTCTTGAGAACTGACTGATTTTAATGAGTTTATTAAGTTTGTAAGCAAATGCTCAGATTCTTTTAGAATTAGTCAGCTTAAGTGTTTACTGGAGTCTTTGGTTGAATCAGATGTGATGCAGCTTTGTGCTTTTGCATAAATTCTTTAATTCCTTTTTTCCTTAAATTATCCTTAATTCAGCCTGGAAGATATTTTTGCTATGCTTAAGGCAAAAAGATTCTTTACATAATACTCATTGATTCTTTGCAATTTTGAAATGTTTCAAGGAAATTAATATCCTAGGCAGGTGACTCTGGTTTTTTTCTAGTTCCAGTAAGATTAATTTATTTATATATGGGTTTGATTCAGCATACTTCCTCCTTCAGCTTTCAATAGGCTGTCTAAGACATCTTAGTTGAGTGCAAATTTAATCAAAGCTGCAGAATTTTATATTATCATTTCCTGTGCTGTAGTGTGCCATTTGAATGGTGGTAAAGCTAGACCAAACAATTTATTATTTTCAAATTTTGTAGGGGTTTTTTGTTTGTTTTTTTTGTCTTTTTAAATAGAGAAATGACAGATTTATCATTTGGTTTTAGCATTTTTTTTCATTTTTAAACCCGCCAAATTATTTTAATAATAAAATACAAAAACTCTGAGTTGGCACTTTGCTGTTTTTCTCACAGGCTGTGTTTTTTCTGATTCTTTCTTTTCTAGGCATTTGTGTCTGAGAAAATATAATTCTTCCCTTGACTCTGTTCTTCCTTTTTCGTTAAACTAATTAGGCTGTTGATGATGGAGAGGATTGAAAGAAAGCTTCCCACTACCCCTAAAGTTCCTTGTGATACCCTAACTTTTTTTTAGTATCTTTAACAGTCTAGGAAATATGAACATGATTGGAGAAAAATGCATAGAAATAAACTGAAACTTAACATGAATTAATGTAAGAAACATGACTAGCAGCAGTATAGAAGGGAGAGTGACAGTAATCACAACCGTAAAGATCAGCAAGGAGTGATAGTTGGTTTTGTTAGTTGGGTTGCTCAACTTGTATTCTGAAAATAAAAAACTTCTATGTACTCTATATATATCTGCATATACAGACATGCTAATATTGGTCTCATATTTTTAGTCTGGAGATTTAAAGCATGAGCTGTCTCGGCTCTCAGACACGTCTATTGGCTTTTGTCACTTGGATACTTCTTGGACAGGTTTGTGAATAAACCTTGTGCTTTCTTGGGGCATTTACCTTCCTGAAATGTAGGTTATACTTGTAATGTTGTCTAATGTAATAGTTCTCACCAAGTGGCTGACAGAAATACATGAACATGGTCCCTCTCTTATGTGCTTGTCTTCGGAATACAGGCAAACAAGGCAACCATATGATACACCCTTTCAAAATCTTTTCCCCCAGTCTGGCTTCTCTACAAAAAAAGGCCTGATGTAATGCACTGTAATTAATTCTAACTGGAACATCCCCTGAGCTTCATCAGAAATTCATCTTAATCTGAATTAACATTAACGCACCCTGGTCCATCTTTTAAACTGATCAATTAACTCAGAATGGAGTTATGAAAAATGCATTCTTATTAGTCATATAATAACCAAAACTGTATTTCATTCATGACTGTGCATGTTGCATGATTTCCTGCTGCTTGTTTAAATAATGTCCAAATTAAAAAAACTTAACACATGGGCCAAATATCTTACCTTTACTTCTCTTTAACCTTGGGAATACTGAATCTAATGTTTGTTTTGCACATTTTCCCTTCTGCTTCTGTTTTTGCTTTTATACCTCCAGTATCAGGAGTTTAGTTTAAATCCTAATCTCAAGGATACGTGGTTGGCTTTCTTTGATTTTTATTTGTTTTTAAAAGAAAGATTCAAAAGACTTTCTGTTCAAAAGTTCCTAATTTCTATCTCCTCTGTATTGCCTCAAGTGATACGAGCAGGAGGGTGGTGACTCCTCTCTCTCTGCGCAGTGCATTGTATGCCCTGATTGCAGGACACTACTTACTGTTCATTGCTGGGGAGTGTAAAGGGACACTTCTCTAGACTCCATCAGCACTCTGAGAAAGAATTTTGACTTGTAGTCTCAGGCGATGGGACTGAAAAAAAATAAACTGAATTTAATGTAAGTGCGCCCTGGTCCATCTTGTTATAATTAGTAGTTCCATTAAGGAGGTGGAAGCAGGGGAGAGACTGATGGTAGAAGTGAGTATGCAGTGGGCTGGACTCTTGGGAGTGGTGGTGTGAGTTCAAATGAAAAATAAAAGCCGCTGAGGTTTCCAAGGTTACTGTGTTCCTGCTGGTGTCTGAACTGCTGCTTCTTTGATTGCTACAATGAAATTGTTGGAAGTTTGGTGCAGTATGTTCATGGTGATACTTGGTCAGTTTGGAAAGGGAAGCAACTATTTCTTGTATGCTACTATTTCTGAAACGATTCCTAATGTTACCTCTTTTTGAAGGTAATCTTTCTGTCTGATTTGCAGGCTGCATCAGGCAGCCACTGGGGGAGTTCAGCATGTGTGTTCGAAAGTGTGGAAAGAATTCCTCTTTGGATTTTTAAAACAGGGCAATATTAGAACGGAAGGGAGATTTGGAAGAAATCAAACAGTGTATTACTTTTTAAAGAGATGGCTGTTGCCTTGGTAGGGACAGTGTAAACAGAGTGTTTCTCCTGAACTTTCTAAACTTCTTTCATACTTCTTTAGACTCAGCTGCATTTCAAGCACTACAGATAATGTGTGAAACTTTCTCAGAAAAAAAAAAGGCAGTTTGGGGGGAAGAGACACAAACAGAATAACTCAAGCTTTTCACCTGGGTTTGTCAATAAACACATTGCTATTTTAAAGTGATTTTGAAGCAAAGCTCTTCAAGTGTTAAAAATAATTGATTCTATTTGCTGAGAAAGTGGAAATTAAAACTGTCATGACCAGTGGTGGTCTGAGTTGGTCCACTTCATGATGTTGCTTCTCAAATAGATTCATGTGAGTTTGCTTATTTTGTTGGGTTTTCTTTTATTTCAGTATGAGTTCTTACCCTTCTCAGATTTTGGGCACAGGGAATCAAAGCCTTAAATGAAAACTTCTGTTTTGTTGTTTTCAGGAGAGACCTGTGTGAATGAACTTCTGTGATTGACACGTTTCTCTGGGAATCCGTAAATCCAAATACATTCAATAAGGCTGAAGATTTTATTTTTGTTTAGAGGCACTGTTTCTCATTTATATTACCATGCGTGCGACCCTATTGGTGCTGCTTGGCACTGGGCTGAAATGAAAATGTTTGCAGTTAAGTCCAAGGGATTGCTGTGTGAGTTTTGTGATTGACATTTGTGGCTCAGAAGCGCTCTTCAGATTGTTCCTGAATGTACCCAGAAGCAGCATTTTGCAGATCTTCCTGTCTGCGTAATGTTTTGCCCTGTGTTAGTTATGCTGTCACTGTAATAAACTGTGTAAGGGAATAAATCTTTGGATTCAACCAGAACTGTTGAGGGGCATGAGAACTTGAAATTGCTTTTTGTGGGCATAAACCTTGTAAGCAGCAGAAGTGCTGTCCTGGAGTATTTGGTAGTTAATTTGCTGGGGCTTTCCAAAACAAAAAGTATTTTAAAGTATGCTAATGTTTTTAGATAAGTACTCTTATTTAGACTTACAGCTGTCTGTGTTGTGCAAGACCTAGCTGGTGCATGTATTCTTTGAGGTCAGTTTGTTTCCTTGCTGATTTTCATTAAAAATAATCTGTTGGCAAGGGGAAAAAAAGATAAGATGATACTAGTGTGAGAAAGAAACAAAACAAAAAAAATTCTACTTTTCCCTCCCATGTCCTAACCTGTTCTGTCTGATTTTGGGAAAGACCTCTTTATTGGTCCAGTTATTTGCTGACTAGATAATTTTTGTATAGATACAGGACATCTCCTACAGACTTGCCACGTAATGTTATTTATTTATTTATTTTATTCAGACAAGTAGAAAGGCATTTTTAGCCTTTGAAAGGAGGATCAAAGAACCTGGGACTGATGCCTTTTTACATTGCTGCTGTTTGGAATGCTCCCTTAGATCTTGTTGCATATCTCATGCCATGTCTGTTTTTAGGAAATGGGAATCAGGGAGCTTACAAGAATATACCACTTCTTTTTTCTTGAGTTCCTGTAATAAAAAAGTTGTTTACCCTTACTGTACATAAGATTTGTCGCGTCTCCTCACAGAAACTAGCTGAATTCCCTCTGGCAATATTACATCTCAAAAAGTTAAAGCCACCTCAGCCTTACATTGCCTCTACTCACAGAAACTAGCTGAATTCCCTCTGGCAATATTACATCTCAAAAAGTTAAAGCCACCTCAGCCTTACATTGCTGTGAGTTGCCTTACTGTCTTGATAAAAGATTGGAAACTGAGGTACAGACATCATTGTGAATAACCACAACTTTGTGGAAACGGAATGAGTGAGTATTACCTATTTTGAACATTGGGAGTTCCATCCCAGAAATTCTGACTGTTTTGTGTCAGCAAGCTGAAGTGTCTAAGCTTTGTTAGAATTTGCTTTTACTAGTTCAGTGTGATAACACAGCATGTCATAGGATTTTACTAGAAATTATTTCTAAAAGGCTGCTTCCCTTGCCTTGTCCCGTCTTGCTGAATGTAGCATTTAAAATACCTCCCACAGTTAAAACATAATAAAGCAAATTCAGTCTTAATGAAAACCACCTGGGAGAGCTAGTTTTGATGATAAAAAATATGTATTTAAATGTGTCATTCTGTACCCTATTCTTGCATTATCTCTTTTCTGAATAACTGGAAAATTGAAGACATGTTTGGAATATAAATGTTCGAGGCTTTGTTTTAATGTATTTTGAGAGGAGGGAAATTTGTTACAATGATTAGAGAGCTATTAAAGTCAGGATTGTGATATCGGAAAGTCAGAAATAATGCCATAAAATTCAGATGCTTCCTTTGTTTTCATATCAGCCTCCAACAAAGTGCTCTCAATCTCAAAAATGGGCAAACCTGGGGCCTTGTAGAGGGGACCTCTTCTTTACAACAAGAGAATACATTTTGGTGGGAAAGTGAAAGGTTCCAGCTTGGTTCACAACGCTTTGGGCTCCTTCAGTCTCCTTTGGTTTGCTCCCAGTGTACTCCCAGCAGTTTTTGCACAGGGTTTCTATAAACTTCCTGCTGGAGAGGTCACTGACCCTTTGGCATCGCTCTTGCAGACCTTCTGTCACAGATTGAAACCAGGCCTGTGCTAAATTGCTGTGCATATCTTAGTATTGCCTGATGCAATTCCTTTATGTGATTTAATACATTGAAGCATTAAACTGGCCTTAGGGAGATGCAGATTGTCATCCTGCAGAGGGATGGTTTTCAACTGTAGAGAAATAAAGCAAAAAACTGAAACCACCCCCAAACTCATTACTTTACAAACAGGTTTGACATGTGACTTTTACTTTCATATCTTTCTGTGATGATGAGTCAAAAAGACCAACATTGCTGTCTTCTGGTGTTCTTCTCTGCCACATTCCCTTCTTCCCTGTAATATGTATGAAGAAAAAAAAAATCACACTCCCACCGCCAATTTTAACCTATGTTTATAATTTAAATATCGTTTTAATATCTTTAATTCTTTCATTTCATGGGCATTTATCTGTCCCACATCTTATGGGTACACTGAGTGCAGTGGGACCTGCGGGCTGAGCAGTGACTTCTGTTAGTTTGTTGGGACAAAACTCCTGTCTCCTTCTAAAATTTCTGATGTTGTTAACTCCATGGTGCCGTTTTTGACCATAGGACCTTAATGCCTTTGCCTCTTGTTTTCCATTCAAGAAAATCCAACCCTTGATGGTAGCTTGTTCCTTTGGGAGAGGAAAATATTGGCAAAACTGTATCCCCTTTGCTTCCTGGGACCCTCCCTGTCTGGTAACGTTGCAAATGTTGTTTGACTTTGCAAATGCAAAGCGTTTTCTCATGGGGTTTATACCAAAATCAATAGTCCTGGTCTCCTAAAATGGTAACATCGTTAGTTCCCGGAGGAATTGCATATTTCATTAAGCATCGAGAGGTCAGAACTGGTACAAAGGAAGCAGAAGTCAAGTCTCTCAAGGATGTATACAATTGTCAAAATTAGGATTTTTTTTTTTTTTTTTTAGCTGAAGAAACAGCAAAAAAAGACATTTTGAGCAAAGATACTATGTTTTTGCACTCATTTGTGTCAAATAATTTCAACCTACTTTTTAAAGCTCTTTAATCTGGTACACAGATTAACTCAGGAGGGACAGTAGCTAGCATTGAGAGTTCAAGCTGGCAAACTAAACCACAGTGCAGGGGACTAGTGCAAAGGCCAGTAAAATCTAGTTTTAGGATCCTGGCTCCTGCTGGCTGGTTTTAACCCCTATTAGTACACCCAAGTTCTGAGTTTCTTTTCCTTTGCTTCTGAGCTCTTTTGGAGCAAGTCTAGTGAGCTGATAAAGGAGGAGACTTCATATCTGTGTACTAGATTACAGTTATCAAGAGAAACTTACCCGTTTTTGCTTTTAGGAACCTTCTATTTAATTGGAGTGTTTTGGGTTTTTTTAGTCCGTTTCCCAAATAACCTCTGTAACAAGTGTCTTTACCCTGTGTGTGTTCTTTGAAGAGTTAAACAACTTTCATGGTCTAGGTCAGGACTGTGACATTGCAAGATCAAATATCACAGCATGGAAGAAAACCAGACTTTTAGGTGGCAAAGATATGTGAACAATATATTTCTGTATCTTGGCATACCTGCATTGCTAGTTACTTGTGAAAGATTCCTTTTCCTTCAGTGAATTAGTTTGAAACAGCTTTGTCGCTTTGTCTAGGGAAATTTGAATTTTTATGCATATAAATGTACTAAATTTTGAAAACCCTCCTGAAGGTATGTAACTTTTAATTTGAGGTGCTAATTTCAGACATTATTTAATAAGGCATGATCCTCAGTGTATAACTGCATTGAATCTCAGCTGATTTTACTGTATCTGTTATCTTTTTCCTTTTGGAGAAACAATTGTATCCTGTTTATTAAAATATTGTAGTGACTGCGAAGTGCTTGTTCTGTGTCTGCTGTGTTTGCCAAGTATTTCTTTCAGGCTGCTGTTTTCAATGTGTCCAAAAAGTGCTTAATTTGAGGGGGAAAATTTTGTGGGTTTTAAGCATGCTTTAGAGCTCTTCTGTCTGGCATGGAGTACTGAGGCTATTTTATATCTCCAGGACAAAGGTCAGAGTTATATAGTAATATCACAGAATTGGAGATGGTCTGTTTAAAAAAAACCACACACAACAAAACCAAACAAACCAAAGAACTATTGTGGATTTTTATCTCAAGTTAATATCCCCATTGTGCCCCTTTTAATCCTAGAAATTGAATTTACATTTTTCATTTTGTCGTGCTGCAAGTTGTATCTTTGAGAGCACAGAGTTATTTGAAGATATATTGCACTCAATATCCTTTAATTGGTTTTCTAAGTGAGTAAGGGAATTTATGTCTTGGGTGTTTAGGGGTGTGGATTGGAGAAGGGGAAAAATAACTGACAGGCATGCCAGAAGAAAACTAAAAAGAAAAATTGAAATAAATAGCTAAATGTGTGTGTTTAAAAAAAAAAAAAAAAAGTGTCTGTGTATATATATATATATTCACATTAAATATGTCCATTTAGGCTCCTGACAGTCATCACATGACTGTAATTTAGTTATTTGTATGATGCCAGTGGCTTCATTTGCTGCTCTTTTCACCCTTTCTCATCAGTTTTGTAACATGATTAGTAGTGAATTTGAGTGAACAGAGTTTTTAGTTGGTCACTTCTTATATTTGGTGAAGATTCCTTCACCTGCACATCCTTTGTAACCTGTGGCAGGCTTGCCAACATTTCTTACTTGATAAAACTGTAACTTGGAAGAAAGTGATGCCTTATAACCAAGCGGTTAAATTGCTTTTGCAAAAGCAATATAATAGTGTTTGAGATCTGGACTTTGAAATGTGCCTTTTGTAATAACTAGTTCAATCTTTGAAGATGGTTCTTCCTGTGAAAAATCACCTACTTCTTGCAAAAAGAAAATGAAAAGAAAGGAAGATGAAATATACATCTTGGAGTGAAAAAAAGCACTGAAATGTCATTACTGGATATCCCAGCAAATGACCTGTTGCGGTGGGGGGTGGAGGGACACTATTGTGTTTCTGTTTTAGCAAGTGGGGACAGATTTTATTTCCGTAGCGCCAGATATCCTGCCATTTGTTGACTTTTTTTTTTTTCATTTGAGTTAACATTTATCTCCTGTTAGTCAGTTATTCATTAACTGATGTGACTGGTGTTACAATCATATGAAGAAAAATTACCTGCAGATTCATTGGAGTCAGAATTCTTCGTCAAAGAAATTTTTAAAATCTTTTAAACTAAGGCTTGATTGAGGAAGTAATCACTCCAGGAAAATGTTTTCATATTAACTGGGTATGCCAGAACAGGTAGTTTGTCTTTCAAATATGTGCTTGATTATTTGTGAATGGATTAATAATGTGCCTATATATGTGTGTGTGTGCTGGGCACTGAAGAGGTAATTATTTTTGAAAATAAGCAAGGTATTCCTGTGTTCTGATATTACATGTTAAGATGTGAAGGTACAGAAACTAAATGCACCTTGGTTGTGTGTAACTATGACATATTACACTAATGCACGTCCAGTACGTTTCTTACAAGAATAAAGAAACTATTTGTTGACGAGAAACCAGGCTATTGTGAATGTCTTTCAGATTAGCTGTAGCTTCAGCTAGGGGGCCAGAAAAGTATTACTGATGTTTGCTGTTTTATGCAGTTGGTACACAGTGTGTAACTTTTTAAACCAATGAACAAGACACTTTGTATTTGTTTTTCTGTCCCTGCATTGTTACTGGGTTGAAGTCTTGCAGTCTTGTTTTTCAGCTCTGTACTTTTTCTCTAAAAGCTAATTCTTTAGCATGTCTTAGTGCTTTGGAAACCAGGAAAAGAGTTGGAGCCACTCACATATCCTCAACCTAGGTTGTTTGGACCTCGTAATAGCCTCTCTGTTACCTTTTAATGGGTTAAAAACTCTTTTGCTTTTAACGTGCATCTGGAATTTGCTGCAACTGCTCATGAAACTGAAGCTGGGATACAATTGGACCTTGACTATTTTGCTTCATATGGGAAGAAATATACTGTTTGTGTATATGGAGTCAGAGGAAAAAAAATCAGTGCATGTTGGGTTGTTCAGTGTGTCTTGCATTGAGTTTTGTAGCTCAAAAACAGCAGAACATCAAAGTCTTTGGCTGAGTGATGCATTTTGAGTGCTTTGCAGTTCTGTGACAGTTCAACATAGCGATAAGTGGCAGTGTACAAGTGCAAAGGGATTGTTGCATACACGAGAATGGGTACTTTGTGACTCTCATAGTCCTAGAACAATACCATCTAACACGGGAAAGTGCAGAAGAGACAGAACCAGAAGAAGATGGAGTTGTCCCGTAAAGCCAGGTTGCTATATGTAGCTGTTTTAGGCATAGAGAAGCACAGGGAAGAAAAAGATCAAGTGTTATTCATAATGTTGACTCTCATCATGTGTATCTGAGACCAGCTCAGTTGGTTAGAGCATGGTGGTAATAATGCCAAGGTTTTGGAGGCTGGATCCCCCATATGGGCCATTTATTAACTTGATGATCCTTGTGGGTCCCTTACAACTCAGAATCTCTACGTGATTCTGTGATCTTCTTACAGCTTGGCTAAGGTGCCACAAATCTGCAGAGATCTGCACTTCTCTTCTGAAGTTCTTTACTATTTGTCCCCAGTGTTCTTGTGTCAGAATAAAGGGGATTTTTCTTGGGCAGCAAGTCAGCTGTAATTATCAAGCAGATTACAGCAGAGCTGTGTTTTAGTCAGTCAGAGGATAAAAATATGCTTAATTCCTCAAGGGTTTTGATCAGTAGAGGGGTGGGAGAGAGCAGAGATGATATTTATGTGTGCCAGTGATGACAGTTTTATTCTGCAGTGCTTCCAGTTATAAATTGCATGAGCACGTAATGTCAGTTCCTCTCTGCTTGTCCACTGCACTACCCAGCCAGCAAATTCCTTTGGGATTTTCGTTAATTCTTTCTTCTTAGTACAGGCAGTGAAAGTAACTGAAATTTCACATGTTTATCTACTTTAACCTTAGGTGTTGCTAATGAGAACAGTAGCAAAACCTGTTTAGAAGCACTTGGGTGATCACATGGTTGGGACTGTGCTCTGTAGATACAGATGTTTGCTGCTTGTGGCAGTGGTGCAGGGTGCATGCGGCTTTGATTTCTTGAGCTGTGATTGCTCTGCCTGGTGGTTCGTCACTTGGGCTTGAAGGGGGAATTGGCAGTTGTAATTGAAGGTGGCATGTGAAGTTTTACATGCTGTGTCAGGCAAGAGGTCACAGAGGCAGATGATGTCTTTGCTTTCAGCAACAGGAATGCTCTCCTGACAGCTTAGTTAACATCTTCCATGTGTTTAGTGTGGGTGTTTGGTGATAGACTAGTAAATCATTAGTCACAAAATGAGCTGCAGAGATGCAGCTTATTAAGACCTTGGACTTGCAAGCCCACTGAGCAGTCAGAGAGTACAGCAGTCAAGGGTTCAATCTGTCCTTTTTTTCTGTAGGGGTAATGTGGAGATCACTGGCAAGCTGGGATTTGAAAAATAAAGTGCTACTTTTTTTTTTTTTTTTCCTTTTTATAAGTACTTGGTGATTTAAGAAGCATTGAGAATTGGTGATAGATCTTTCTCATGACTACTTATGAAGGGAAATGCTATCCCGGCCCTGATAGTAGTTAAAAGCTGTTACTGAGTGTTAAAGCTGGGGTGGGCTGTGCTTGTGTAGTCAGGTCTCTCTTTTTGTCTGTGCTGCGTACAGGACTGATGTTTCTTTTTGGTCTTGCAGTTTGCTCTGTTGTGTGGCCTGTGTCTTCTTTTTATTATTCTGAGGATTATAAATGACATGAGGCCCCGTCTGCTCGGTAAACCACTCTGCCTGCCATGCCTTGAGATCTGGCAGGACAGCTCACCAACAGTTCCTGTTAGAAAATTCCACCTTTGTTGTCCAGGTGTTACCGCAGGGTTTCTGGCTCCGCTCTGCTGGTTGAGAGGCGAGTCCGTCCTGGAGAGCCATAACTTTGAAGGGGAACATGTTAAATGAAACAGCTTTCAGTGGGGTTGACCTCAGGGTGCTGCTTAAAGTGAGCATGCACAATGACTATTACTGAAGCTCAGCTGATTGGGATCAATGAATGAACCTACAGTTTTCTGACTGTATGTGTGAAATTTGAGAGTGTCTGTTGTATGGGATTGTACAAATAATCTAACACTTGCTTTCCCCTAGATCATCATGTAATCCCTGTTAGTCATTCTTTTCCTGGATTGATTTGTGTTTTGGTTTCTGAATATTCAAACAAGGTGGTTTGGTGGTTTTTGGTTTGCTTTTTTTTCCACTTCTGGAGTGATGTATACAGAATATGTTCTTCATAGAAAGTGTTTTAACTTGGAGCCAAACTTCTGAAATTATGCGAGTCCACAGAATATCTGTTCTGCTTGCTCTGCCCAGCCCATGCCCTGTAAAAGTTTCAGAACAAGTTTCAGGTATTGGGGATTGCTGAAGTTCTGGATTTCTTGAAAAGCAGAAAAGTTATTTATTAACTAAAACTGAGTTGAAGGTCAAAGAATGCTGCAAAAGATGGAGGAAGGGAGGAAGCCCTCCATGTTTCCCTGCATATGTGACCTGAGGAAAGACATTGCTCTTCAACCTCTTTCAGTGATCAGAATATGTGAGCAGGGCACTGGGTCTATATTGAGCTAATGCTAACTTTTCAGGGAGCTGAAAGTAATGCAGCTGAGAGCAGCAGGTTCTGCACCTGGTCTGGCTGGTGTCCCTCTGACTCTGCCTGGAGGGAGCTCAGTCAGTGCAATTGAGACATATCCAAAGGAAGTATATATATTTTTTTTCTTATTTTATTATCATTTTTTATTCTAGGTGGTGACACCCTGCTTTTTTCCAGGCAACTACGAACTGGTAAGTATTTTTGGCACTACTGATATCCATCAAGTCTTGTTAGGTTATGGTTCGGGTTATTTTTGCAGTGTCCTACAATTTCTTATTATTTCAGTACTGCGCCATCACCTTCCCTTTCTGAAGGCTTGGCAGATTAGGGGTCTATTCCTGAAGCTTTTTACTGTGTCTTGTCCCATGCAGGAAACCAAATGTTTTATGGTTTTATTTGTGTTTTTCGAACTAAAAAAAAAAAAAGAAAGAAAAAAGAAAAAAAAGTAATTGTTTCAACATACTGATGTCTCATGTCAGTTTGAAAGTAAGATTTGGTTGGGGCCCCTTGTTTTTGGTTGAAGGTGGGAGACAGGCAGTTAACCCACACTTGGTCACTATAGCAAAATTACAAGCCTTTTCTGGCTTGCATGATTGAATTTGGTTATTTCAGCTCCAAGGGTAATATGAGTGATGCCTGGAGGATGGGGTGGAACAGTTACTTACTGAACCAGCACCGGCACCTGTTAATGTCATTACTATGACTAATCAGCCAACAGCTGATGCCCAAGTGTCAGCCAAGAGCTCTGTGTATTGTAGGTATGTGATGCAACCACTGGCAATTAGGAATCCTGCATCTCACTTCTGCCTTGCTTTGTGAATTGCTAAGTCACTTGGCATATTTTTGTCTTGATTTTGCTGCTGGAAAAATACAGGTAGTGATACATACCTATTATGAACCACAAAAGTCAAAATGTGCTTTTAAAAATTATTATCCTATACAGGAAAGCCTGGAGAGCTCTATCAGTAATTTCTGATATTATGAGGAATGTGAATGTCGACTTGTTGGAGGTCTCTACTAAATTTGACCTAGTAATTTTATAAATTAACTCACATCAGAGTCTGAGAATCTTGTATGGCGTTACTGCTAAAATTATAAATAGAGAAGAAACCCTTTCTTATGTCTGCAACAAACAGTATTAGGTGCATATTGGCAACTGCTGTTGCTGTTTCTTTTGTGTTGTGCACACAACCTGAGTATTGATTCTGACATGGAAAATTTCTCATTGTGGTTCAGGAACTGTTTTAAATGTATAGCAACCTTTAGGATATGTTGCCAGTCATTAATAATTCTGATTGAATTTGTTTTATGTGAACTGTGTACATGGGGCAATGCTGATAATCTGGGCCCAAGTGTGATTTGCTGGCGGGTGAAGAGCATAGATGGCAAAAGTGGCCTGACCTGTTCTAGTTCACTAGCAGGGGTGTAGGCAGAGGTCCCCAAATAAAATGTTTACTAGTTTTAGGCAGAAGGAGTAGAATTCTATTTCAGTTTCTTCCAGGGATATCTGCAGGTGAAATATTTTCACTGCATAGTGTGCAGTAAGTTCTCATTATTGAGAGTGAGATTGAACAGTGTGATTTGCCTTTGATGTGAAATGTGGTGACATTTCTAGATTAGGAGTCTTTGTTGTGCACAAGTTTTATCTGTTCAGTGAAGAGTTCTGGTGGTCTGAAGGAGGATGATCTGTGATGGCATCAGCTGTAAACATTTTCTTTTACAACTGCTTTGAGTGTAAAATTTTGAAGATCAAGAATAAGTACTTGAGATTTTTAGATAATAGGCAGGGCAACATCTATTCACATTAACCAAAATGTTGTGGTATCACAATTTGCTGTGAAGCCATGGATTTATCCCCATTTATTCCAGCAAGGAATTCCAACCTTTTAGGTTTCACACGAATAAACAGTACATATGCGTGCTTTGAATCAGTGTTGCATATCTTTAGCCAGTGTAAAGGTTCCCGGTATTGCTCTCCTTCAGCTGGCTTATAGCAAGAACTGTAGTTAAACTGTCCGTGACATGTTTGCTGGAAGAATGCTGAAGCCTGATGAAAATCACAGATGGTCTTTTTCTTCAGGATGTGACGTTTATTGATTATTTTCAGCTTGGATGGCAGTTTCCAAAGAGGCCCTTTCTTCCCATTTCTCCTGAGCTGTGTATCTCGAAGCTTTGCAATGACATCAGGAGCCTCATATATCAACCCAGTGCAGCTGTCAGGAGTTTCAGGTGCTAAAATATAAACAGCTGCTGCTAAGTGTTCTAGTACTACTTACTTTATGTTGTCATGCACATTCCTCAGACCGGAGAAAGGGAGGGTGATGTTAGTCCAGCTCTGTTAATTCAAGTCAAATGTTTAGCAATGTCGACCTATTCTGCTGCACTTAATTTGATTTCATGAAGAGGCAATGGGCTATTTGTGGAAATGGTCTGTCATTGAAGAGACTTATAGCTTGACCCAAAGATTTTGAAAAATGGTAAATTTGTTTAAGTAGTCTTTATTGGAGTAATTGGATCTTATTTTAAAGGATTTTTAGTTACTCAGTTGATAGTATTTTTAAAAAATCAATATTTTTAATATAAAAAATTGGTAACAAGCACACACTTTTTTCTTAAATACTTTTTTGTCTAGTGCTGCCAAAATGACAAAGTTAGGCCCTAACCTTAAAGCTCAAAATACTTTTTGTTTAACCTATTGCTTAAAAAAAGATAAAAATTAAAGGAAAGTTAATGTTAGGATATTATTTTTGAGGTATTCCTTAGATTCTAGGAAATGCTCTAGAATAGTTTAAGATGCTTCAAGAGGGCAGCAAGTTTGTTTTCACTGAATTATTTTTTTCCATCCTTCATGATAGTGTATCTTTGAAAAGAATACAGGAAAGTAAATCTTAGCTCCTTGGAGGCCCATCACCTATCCTGACAAATGTCCTGCAGTAATGAAATGTGGTGTGAAGGCTCTAAACTCTTACATACGTGGATTCTTATCCTAAAATAACTTCATTGATGAATGGTCCT
The DNA here is from genome assembly GCA_013396735.1 of Grallaria varia. Taxonomy (NCBI): domain Eukaryota; kingdom Metazoa; phylum Chordata; class Aves; order Passeriformes; family Formicariidae; genus Grallaria; species Grallaria varia. Next base: position 812,551 of record VWZG01009759.1, on the reverse strand, counting down.
TATCACTGGATGACTTGTCAGTTCTAAGACATGTTTAAATAGTGATCTTTAACAGAGAAATTTCTGATTTAATCTTTATAACCTTTCGGTAACCTTTCTTCCTTTCCCACTCTTTTCTTTTTTTTTCCTCCTTTTCTCCCCTCCCCGCCCCAAATGGTTACCAAGGAATTCTGCATACTTCTAGTCTCCCATTTAAACATCACTTTTCATAATCAGCTGTTATAATGCAGAAGTAAGTGGACACTTAGCTGCAACATATTTTTTTTTTATAACAGTCACTTTAAACAGAAGTTCATTTAGCTATTTGATAATTTTGACAGAAATTGGAGAAGGTGGTCAGTAATTCTGCTCTCCTTCTCCCCCCAACACCCCCTCCCTCCCTCCCTCNNTCCCCCCAACCCCCCCTCCCTCCCCCCCTCCCCCCTCATTTATACAAGCCTCTTTTCTGCCTATGAAGAGAAAAACCAGAGACTTGAACATTCTGGCCCCTTCCAACAAACTAGAAACATGATTTTGAACACTGAGGCTCTGGCCTGTTTCAAAATAGGAGAAGAATAGCATACAAGTAATTGTGGGAGTAATAGGTTTGTGGGTTTTGGGTGGTGTTTTTGTCTTTCATTTGACTTTTTAAAGGCAGCAGGAGAGTACCTTGAAAAAATTGCTGAAGAAGTGAGTGGCGAAGTCACAAAGGCCTCGTCCTAATTGCATATATAATTTTTTACTTGGAATCTATGGCAGTTAACATATACCTACATATATTCAACCTAGTGCCAGCATTTTCTAAAAAAAAAAATTAAAAACTAAAAACTGAAAATACACATTGATAAAAAGAAAAATAAAACCAACCCCGCAACAATATATGGGGAAAGTGAGGAAGACAACAGAAAAGCTGAAGAAAACTCAGTACTCTTAACGTTGTTTGAAAGAATGTTTGTCCCCTATGGCAAAAAAAACCTCCCATTGCTTTTTGTGTTGCCTTTTGAATGCAATCCTCCCCAGATGCTTTTTATGAGAAAGATCACTGGATATGACAGCATGAATTTTTATCCTTACTGCATTCATTTTTAAACACATCTTTTCAGAAGAACAATGTGAGATGGTCTGACGTTCCCATGGAACTCTGTCCATCTGTTTTTAATGTGAACCTGCAAGAGATTTTTCTGAGAAATCTGAGGCTGAATAACCGTGCTGTTGGGAAGGGCTGTGCATGCAGATGAAGGATTGTATTCTCCAATTTTGCTCTAAGTGGGGCCTCAGTATTAGGAGACATTAGATGTTAACTTGGGTCAATCAGGCATGACCTCCAAATACCCTGGAGTATGATGGCAGTGAATAAACCAAGTTAGGAAGTGACATATGCAGTGATTTTGCTCTGCCGGCTGTAATTTTGGTTTCCAGCTTAAATCAGTGAAAGATTTTCTGGAAAATGTGTCAAGTGGGTTTGATTTGTAATAAATGTCCGTGACTAATGGCTAATTAGATTCCTAGTTTTCCTGTCTTTCTTCTTTCAAGCCAATAACATGGAAATCTTTTGGAAAACTAGGAAAATGCCCAGGTCTGTTATTTAGAGGGACTTTTTTCCTATTTGCTCCATTCAAACCTTAGCTCACAGGGCTTGTGAGATGCATACAAAGCAAGCATTACATGCACAGAGCGAGCATGAGCCGGTGAAGGACACACTGAGCCTGCCAGCCCTCCCCAGTCACTCTGATTTTTCCTGGCTCCTTTCGTGGCTCTCAGCAGAGCAGCTCTGCCGGGGAGTGCTGCAGGTTGTAGCTGCCTGTGGTGTGCACATGGCTGCACATCATGGGGAGGGAAATGCAACAGGCCAGTTCTGTTCTCTGGTTTGTTTGCAAAGGGTGGGAATATCCAGTGGAGGTTTGTATTTGCCCATTCAGTTCCTGCTCTGTCACCATCCAGAACCATAGTGCTCGTGTCTCCATGAAGCAGACTGTGGGCTTTGGAGAAACATTTATGGAGGTGATGTTTCTTCTCTTCTGGTCCATACAGCTTTCCTGAATTCATGAAGAAGCAAAGGTGCCTTCAAACTTTTTCTTTTTTTTAAAAGATTGCTCTGTCTTGCAGTTCAGTTTTGCTTTATTAATTTTTGACCTGTGATTTTTCCTTCCTTTCCTATTTTTTTTCCCCCCTCAGCTTCATTAAAAAAAAAAAAAAAAAAAATCTACTTTTCTCGATTTGTTAGTGTGATAGATAGGCAGAAGCACAGACTGATGAGACACCTTCTTGGCAAAACCTGTGAGCTGATGCCTGAATTGAAACACTTGATGTAAATATTTTTCAAACTTTTTTTTGGATTTGCAGATCCCCAGAAGGGGGCTGGTGTAGGCCTCTCTGTAATGCGTTTCTGTGGGGTTTGGGTCTTGGTTTTATGTTTCAGGTGCTTACCAGACTCCTCAGTATGATTAGTTTTCAGCTGGCATAGGAACTTTTCATACATATTTGACTTCACTAAACAGCAAGTGGACTTGCACAGATCCTGCTTGACAACTCACACTGGAAAAGGGAAATACACAGTCCAAGATATGTTTTTTTTCTGCTTATCTGCATAATTTTCTATTCCTTCATACCTTATCCTAAGAGTGACAGATCTTATGTCCCTTGTGAATATGCTTTTAATTAGCCTTTGAAAATGCTTTCTCAACCATGGAATGTGTAAAAGGAAAGGACATTACTAATCCCATGACCATAAAGTGAATGCCAGCAAAACATTAAAATAATAAATGACTGTAGCATTAATTATTACAGTGTCATGGAGGACTGCCATCTGTCTTTCAAAAGGAAAATACAAATATTTTAATATTAATTTAAAAATCAGCTTTTCTTATAGCAGAATTCATTGTAATAAACACAATGACTCATGTATCCACCTGGACCCCCTTTTCAGACAGAACTGTGGACCGAATGTGATTCCTTAGATTAAATTCTGATGTTTGTTCTGACTCATATAATGGTGGATTCTTTTTGCTCATTGCTTAACTAAACTTCAGTCTCTAGCATCCTATTCAAGTTTAGTTCACTGTCATGTCAGAAATCATGTGGGTTTAATTTACTTTAGGTTTTTCACATTGGCTTAAAAATTTAGTACTTGAATATAGGTAACAAAGTGTGTGTGGCACAAGGGTTATCTATGAACTTGCTTTTGATTCTTCTGATTTAATGTCATTAGATGCTGGAGTCAAAGCTCAAGCCTGTTTCTTGGGAAAATGTCACAGCACCACCTGGTAGATTTTTTGGAGGAAAGGAGGAGTTAATTGGATTTCCGATGTCTTTAATGTGAAATCCAAATGAGAAGCTTTCAGGGCAAGATAGCCCTACTGTTTAGCAAAACAAAGTTAACAAAGGTGAAGAGGCTGTCTTCAAAGAGGGAGGGGTGTGGAGCATCTCCTGTCACATTCATTGGAGGGCTGATGTATGTTCCTTTTTTGGAATTACTAAAAGGAATAGAACTTTGTTTTGAAGTAGCAGTGTCATTTTATCTTTTGCTGTAGTGGCTTTATTTTTCCTTCAGAGTGCCTGTTTTTAGGGAGCCATTGACAGGAATCTGTGATGGTTTTCTTTTATGGTGCTAGGAGAGGGAGGTGGGATAATTTGTTTTGGAATGATTTTTCTTTGTTCCATAGCAAAGTAACTTTTATTTTCTAACCATGTCAGTCTAATTTCCTTTGAACTGTCTTTACTGGAGGGTGAGGACCTGAATGTTTTGTTGCGTTTGATATTGAAATGCCATGATTGGTGAGGTGCACAAGTAGAACCATAGAATTACGGAATGTTGTGAGTTGGAAGGGACCTTAAAGATCTTCTAGTTCCAACTATCCTGTCATGGGCAGGGACAGCTTCCACTTAACCAGGTTGTTCAGAGCCCCATCTAACCTGGCCTTAAACACTTCCAGGGATGGGGCATCCACAGCTTCTCTGGGCAACCTGTCCATTGCCTCCCGGTAAAGAATTTTTTTCCTAATATCCAATCTAAATCTATCCTCCTTCTATTTCAAGTCATGCCTCCTTGTCCTGTCACTGCATATTCTTGTCCAAAGTCCCTCTGCGGACTTCTTGTAGGCTCCTTTTTAGGCACTGGAAGGCTGCTGTAAGGTCTCCCTGGAGCCTTCCCCAGGCTGAAGAGCCCCAATTGTCTCAGCCTGTTTTCATAGAAAGGTGCCCCAGCCCGCTGATCATCTTCACACAGCCCTCCTCTGGAGTTGCTCCAGCAGGACTTTCTTGTGTTGGGGTCCCCAGAGCTGGATGCAGCACTCCAGGTGGGGTCTCACCAGTGCAGAGGGGCAGAATCACCTGCCTTGATCTGCTGGCCACCCTTCTTTTGATGCAGCCCACAGTATGGTTGGCTCTCTGGGCTGCAGGCATACGTTGTTGAAATATGTTGAGCTTCTTGTACACCAGCACCCCCAAGTCCTTCTCCCCATGGCTGCTGTTGATCTGTTTTCTGTCCGGCCTGTAGTTGTGCTTGGGATTGCCCCAACCCAGGTGCATGACCTTGGATTTGTCCTTGTTGAACTTTGTGGGTTTTGCAATGTCCCACCTCTTAAGCCTGTCAAGGTCCCCCTGGATGGCATCCCTTCCCTCCAGCGTGTCCATCACACCGCACGGCTTGGTGTTGTTGACTCACTTGCTGAGGCTGCACTCAGTCCCACTGAAGTTAAGTGCAGTCTTACCTAACCTACAGCACTTAGTTCTAGTGTTACTTCATTTTCCCATTTTGAGTGTTTATCAAGATGAAATACTTCTGTTATTCTCCCATGCTAAATCCAAATTATAAAATCCTTAATCTAGGGTATCTTATGAAATGCCAAATCTTGGCTTTGTTGAAATTTTAAGCAAACATTTTGACTTCTTTTTGGGTGTAATTTTACCACTGTCCTTCCCCATTATATTGCCTAGATTTCATGCTGATTGTAGTCATCAATAAAAACGAATGTACGGTTGGAATGCTGTGCTTTTGGTGATTCATGTTAGATTTTTGTAGTAATGGCTTGGCTCATTTCTTTCAAGAGGTTTGTTTTAAACCTCTGTTGATACAATTTAGCATGTCTTAAAAGCCTTGAACAGATTTTTTTTTTTTTGGCACAGTACTTACAGAAAATTCTTGGCAGTTCATTCATACCCATGCAAGTGTCTGTTTTCCTGAAAAAGCATAAAATGAAAGATTTGGAAAAATGCAAAAGGGCATATGTGGTTAAGGTGGATCTCCATGTGTATTGTAACTTGGAATATGCACTCTCCGTAGCTGAGTGTTGTCCTACAAGACCTGAATATGTAGGATGATAATGCAAAATCAACTGATTTTTCACATCTGATGCAAAGATGGTTTGCTTGTTAGTACTGTAGAATGAATATGTACTTCTGAATGATTTTGTTGTTGTGTGTATATGTTACAAGAGGATTTCTTAGAATGTAGTTAAACTGTCTGGAAAATTAAAGTCAATTTTGTTAACTTTTCTCCTTTTGCAGGCTAATAACTCTGAAGTGGTTAAAAATCATGTAACCAGAAGCGTAAGTAATTCCATTTCACTTATTCCTTTTTCTTTTACTTAGCCTGATTTATTTTTCTGTTTGTGGCTGCTTATTTTTATTACATCTTCACGAAGCATCCATTGCTAATCATTTTCAAAGTACATACTTTGGTTTATATACTGTGTGAAATTAACCTCTGATTAGGATTATTAGTGGTTTTTTCACCCTTGAGTTTATCCAGGAACAATGAAATGAACTCTGCATTTCTTATTTTTAAATTAAGCAGGGAGAAGTATTCAGAAGAGTACAGAAAGTCAGGAGATTTTTTTTTTTTTTCAGCAGGAATATTAGTCCATGTATTGTGGTCAATATGCAATTGATCTTTTAGCTTTTATTTGTTCCAGTTACTATGCCATGTTATTTGCTAAACAAATTAACTGCCCCTTTCCAATCCTTTATTACTATGGCTGTAGTACTACGAGTGGTACAAGTAGTATTAATTACATTCGTTGAAGTGCAATAGAACCCAGCTGCCTGAGTGATGTAGAAGTTTGTGCAAATGGGAAGTATAGCCCATTTTGGTACTGATAACACTTTTAAGTATACTTTTAACACAATTTCTGTGAAATAAGTAAGACAAAGAAGATGACATTTTGAAGTCTTTTAGAGTTACCTTTTAACAGAGATGTCAAGTTTATAGATTTTGAAATAAATTGTGGGAGATGCCTGTAGTTAACTATCTGTTACTAGGCAGCTGTGATACAGGTATTTGATTCTCTACTGCAAAAATGAGGTTAACATTTAAAAAAGGGCAGAGGAAAGGACTTGCAAGATGCCCACGGTCTTCACCAATTCATTTTTCAATTCCAGCGGAGCTCCCTATTGCAATAAACGAGTGCCTGTTGCGCAGTGTTAGTCTTGTGTGCACAGGGTTTCTTTTGTGATCCCACCCATAACTCAGTGCTGCATGCTCTGTGCAGGCTGTGAAGAGTTCTGATCCTTGGCTACCCATGGAGACAGGAGACATTCACACAGGTTACATTTGTATTGGCAGTACAGTTTGTTTACTTGGGCTGGCAAGAAATGGTTTTCTGCAACCACGGGTACCTCTGTGATTGGATCCACGATGTCATCCATGCTGTTCTAGTAAAATTAGAATTATTTCTAATTGCTAGAATATATTTGATAATGAAACCAGCTAAATTGACTAGTGATGTGATTGTTTCAACATTCAGTTCACTGTTCACTTTCTTATCTAGACAAATTAACTAAAATTAAAAAGTCAGAAAAGAGCAAAGATTTTAGTTATCTGTATGTATTTAATTGGTTTTGACAGCTGTTTCTAGTGTAACAAACATGAAGCAAAACAATGAGATATGTTGTGAGGAAATTAATTGCAGATCATTTTCCATTGCTAGTTGGAAGTTTTTAGCACCATTGTGTTACATCTGAGTATTTCAGAAGGTTTTCTGTTTGTACTGGTTGTTTACTGCACAAGCCAAGATCGGATGTTTTTTAGCTTTTTTTTTTCTGTACATGCAATACCTTGTGCACAGCCTTAATGACAACCAGTGTTTTTTTCAGTTGTGCCTTTTGTCTTACTGCATTTTGCATTGATTATTATTTGACCACTAGTGAGTTTCCTGAAATTGTTGGTAGCTACTTTCTATGGACCAATATACTCCAGGAGCAAAGGATGACAGGGATGAGGCTCAGAAGAAAGGTCCAATCTGAAACACAGGAATAGGAACACATATTCCTATTTGGAAAAGAGAGGAGGTGTAAAGCTGCGAGGCTGGGGGACTTATAAAATGCTGTCCCCTTTGGGATAGAGTGGGGCTAAATGCAGCCATTGCCTGGACCAAACTTTTGCATCTCTGGTTCTGTCTGTGTGGTGCTAATGGGAGGTGCATGCCTTGTCTTCCTGCCTTCTTTTCCTTCTAAATTTGAGCCATGTTTGTTCTCCTTTTTTTTTTTTTTTTTTTATTAACTAAATTGGAAGAGGCTACTTTAACCTGCCCGACCGTTTTTTGTGTCTGGGATTTCTTCTCTCTTCCTCTCTCCTTTGCATCTCATTTCATGACATCTTAACCAGGAAAGACAAGCTCTATTGCTTTTTCCTGGCAATATGACTGCTAATGGAATATTTCTAGCATTAAACCTTACTGCTTTTTAGGAAAGCTGTATAAACATCAGCGAAGAGAGTTTGACTTGCTTCTGACACTACCTAGAATTCAAAATTTTGTTAACGTAATTCTAGTGTTTGAGATAGCTCTGAGGCATGGATAGCACTTTCTTACTTGGGAAATCAGAAGAGCATTTTCTTACATTTAGATTGCTTCCTCATGCCCTTATGGACTGGAATATATTATTTTGTACTTAATAGTATAGTTTTTAAAACAAAGAAATTAAGCTTCTAGTTTCAACTAAAGGCTTGTTTCTGTCACTTTCTATCCAAGAATTGTGCACACATAATTTTCTGTTGGTTAACAGGGTGCTAAATTTGTGATGAAAGTTCGCTTCAGTTTTCATCTCTTGCATCTTAACTAGAAATGCAGAAGATTTACTCTGAAGTGTTTCCCTCCATCATCACATTAATTTCTTTCCACTATGCACTATTTACAGAGTTAGGAAGTAGAGTGCACACATACAGGAGCTCTGTGTTAGGTGCTATTGGGTCGTGCCATGCAGTACTTCTACAGAGCCTGACCATGTGGTAGGTGTGAATTAATGCAGAAACCTTTACACTCTGTTGTGCTTAATTACATTGCCCGTGGATAATATTCATTCAGGAAGCTGTTTCAGTGCTCTAGTGCGGTTAATGAAACTATGCTACAAGCAGAACTGGAGCACATGTATTATTTTAGTCAGTTGAGGTAAACTCCGTACCTAACACTTAATGTAGTAATACTTCAATATGGATATAGGAAGTTTCTCCATAGCTTTGTGGTGGAACACAGTCACTTCAGTGTTGACACAACTAACTCACCTCGGTAGGTGTGCTGCAAGAGACAATAGCACTGGTTAGGGGTAGGTGCCTCACAAAGCTTTGTGTAAACTCCTTGTCTTGAGGCATTGTAGAGCTAAGACTTCAAAAACACAGTTTTCCAAGTGTGAATATGTATACCTGTGAAATTTTACATTAAGTAAAACACCAGGTATGCCCCATTCTTACTTGAATAACAACTTTATATGCATTCAGTATTTTCTTCTCAAGAGTCCTTAGTAGCAAAAATGTGCTACGTGCCTTCTCCTTGTTATGAATTTCAATTTTTTAAGAAAAGAGCAAAGGATGGATAGACAACCCACTGTACCAGGAGTGTTCAGGCCATGAGCAGGGTGCTTTCTTCAATCTAAGTGAGTTGAAAGATGATCTAAATTCTGGTTCTCATCCAAAACATCCAAACTTATTTCACTGTGTCAGTAGGATTTATCATGGTGGAGTAGTCCAGCTATCAGTGCAGTTCACTGTCCTGTCTTTTTCTGCAGTATCCTGGAGTGTGTAGAAATGCTACTCTGTGCCTTAGAACAGGTTGCAGAATTTCTTACCATTCCTGTCGATGACATGGGGAATGAAAATACATTACAGATTTCATTCAAATGTATTCAGGTCTCCTGCTGATTAGTCTCTCTATTTGTATTCTTATTTGTGGTGTTTGAATGATGAGCAATTACATGAAAAAGTGTTTCATGAGCTAATTAAAAGCTGTGTAAAATGCAGATTAGCTAATAAAATTTTGATTCTTATAGCAACGTTAAAAATATGGACAAATAAAATACTTACGTCCCAAATACATCCATGTCATTCTTTCAAAATATGTCCTGATACCTTTAAATCACAGATTAGTCACTGGTTTACATTTCAGATAGTTGTAGTTTCTACTCATTGATCCTTATACTCTCATTTAAGAAGGACCCCAGGAGAGAACAGATGAGCTATTTAAATGCATGTCAGATTGTGGAGCTGTGAGTTTTCAGCAGTGCTGTTCCTTGAAGGAACGTATATATAGTTTATGTACAGCTGTCCCAGCTGTTTAAGACAACCCAGTCCTTGAAACCAGTATTTCTTGTGTTCTGCTGAGATAGCTTTTAAGCAGATACTGTATTATTATATTATAGTTCAATGACAGGACCAAGACCTTGGGAAAGGCAATTGAATGATTTTTCATTTTCATTTCCTTAGCCCCTGTTTGACTCTAGTCTCAAAAGGGGCAAGTCATTATCCAGCCTGGTATTTCTAAGCCCATGCATGGCCCACGTGTCTAGTTTTGCTTTAGGATTGGAAACTAATAGTATATCTACTAGATTTTTGATTTATTTATTTTTCTAGAACTGTCATATAAAACGTAACTCAGTGTCCTGCTGAAATGCAAATGAATTTATCTGGGGAAAAACTGATCTCGCTTTACCCTTTGTCCTTTTCATAATCTTTCTGGTCTCTGACGCTCTACCACATAGGACTTTAGCCTGTGAAATGTGTAAGCCTACTGTTGTAACCCAAGTTTCCTTATTCAGTTCTTGTAAACATTGTGGATGATCATCTTGCTGAGATACATGATTTTTTATTTTTTTTTCAGATACGATTTTTTTTCCCCAGGCATTATTTTTTACTTGGTAGTCCCCATTTCTTTCCTTGATAGTCAGCCTTTCATCATAGGACATTCAGCAGAAAGGTTATTTCTTATTCCTTCTGTTTTGTTCAAGCTGTGCTTTAGTTTAATTGGGCACTTTGTATGCTTCCATTGACAGCAGGCTGTGTTGGGTAACTTATGTCTAGTGACTGTTGTGACATGTTGAAAATTGTGTAGTATTAAGTATGGGACTGTTTCTTAGCTTCTGTATCCTGCCTAGGCTGTAGTGGATGCTGGGATGGTTTTGTCTGAGGACTGAATTTTTGAGAAAGTTGAGGTAACAAGCTCCATGATGAGCCCAGGACTAGCTGCAGGAGCCAATGGTGATAAAAAGAAGCAGTAAGGAGGATGTCAAAGGAAAGAGTTGCATGGCTTGAGTTTTTACTGGAAAAGGGCAATGACACAGTACCTTAGATACAAAGAATTTGCTTATTAATGCGATTCTGTGGCTGGTGAGAAAATGGCTGTCTTTTGAGAAGCACTTGCTTCCCCCTGCTGGCTTCCATACAACTGCAGTTAAATTTGACCCAAAGGCTCCTTGTGGTTGTTTACATAGGGATAACTTCTATGCGTTATTGTTCAGGATTGATCTGTTTGTTTGGAACAGTGAAATTCCTTAGAACTGAATGAATAGGTGAATAGAAGGTGTTTTCTGTTATGAAAACTCTGTTTCTCATATGACCTGTCTGCATTGCCAGGCAGTCCCAGGGAAGCAGGGGAACAAGAATCACGGGGTGAAGCTCATAGAAGAATAACTGCAGGTCTGTCCTACTGGCAGCGTCTTAAACACCAATTTCATTGAATCTATCCTAGGCACAACTGTAAATTTTTAGCCAAGTGCGTTTAAACACCCCGTTTTGAGCCACTGTTTTTCATTCCCCTTCATCATCTCTACTGCTGTTGGGTAGTAGGGAGTGAAAATCATACTTAGTTTGACAAGATTTTCTGGGTAATTGTCCATCCTGGGAGATGCCAGATGGCATTTGCTGTCTTGGAAGATTGGCCAAATATTTTGCCATTATTCCTCCAGTGTGCAGGAGGGCAGAAAACACTGGGTTATTTTTCTTTTTTTTTTTCCTTTCCTTGGATGGAGATGATTTGCCTTTATGGATGGTCTGCTCTGTGCTACTGAATCCTCTGCTTGGTTAAACCTGTAGGTTAAACTTGTATTCTGATGGTGTATATGGTGTGTATGACTTGGTTCAGAATGGAAAAGAATCCCTTCTTGTCAGTGAAATGACCCTGAAACTACACAGAAATGTTAGGAAAAAGCCCCAGAGAGGCAGTCACAGAAATTTAAAATAGACTTAATAGTCAATCCAACCCAGAATTCAGTCAGAAGTATGGTAAGATATAGCTGATGTTTTCAGGTTGCCTGTTTGAGAAATGCTGGAACACTTATTCATATTAAGAGCATGTTGTAGGGGGTGTGTGTGTATATGTTACAGGCTTTATCAAATCTTTAAAAAGCTTTTTTCAGTAACCATTTTACCTCTGTAGTAACTCATGTATTATATTTTGGTTGGATTTTGCTAAATATTTTAGCTGTGAGTGGAAAAGTTAGTGGTGCAGTCATTGAGAATTAGTGAAAACAAAAAATGAAGAAAAAAAGAATGGAGTGCTAGCTACCAGAGAATTAAGCTGCGGAAAAGAGGAGGAAGGGGCTGTAATCTAGAGGGCATGCAGGAAAATGGATGTGTGTCCTTGACTGTGCATTTGCCAGTAGGTTGCTGGCTGTAGCCAACATACAACATGCAAGGTGATCATGACCTTAGGAAGGTTTAAGTGAAATTTGTTAAATAAGTTTTGTGCACCATAGATAGGCAATGGAAAGTTTCATGGTCTGAATCAAAGTATCTTGGAAGATGGTAGAGTTCTGTTGATTTTGGAAGCTGTCCAGAATCTGTGTAAAAGTGTATTGCCGAATATTGCAGCTATTCGAGACCATACAATGCAACGTGATACGGAGATGAGATATTGTCAGAAGAGTTCTTTTAAATCACCAGTGCTGTTTGAAAAGAAGTTTCCTTCAAGTGTCTATAATACAGTCTAAAACACTAACTGATTGCTTACAAGTAGAAAAATGTATCAGTTAAATTTTTGAGTTGTACCAGTTGTTGAACTGTGGAAGTTGTCAGGACTATCCATTTTTGTACAGGAGGCAGGAAAGAGTATATGGTACTGTGGATTTCAGTACGTGACATGGCATGCATACGAGTAAATACACATCTCACTAACAGGGATTTATTTTTCTAATGGTTTGAATTATGTTATTGTTCATATGCTTACATGGTGCATGCTACTAGGTTATATGCTAGTTTATATGGCACAATGGTGTGCAATAGAGGATGATTTTATCACTCATTTTCTTACCAGAGGAAGCTGTTAAATGATTGATCATTCAGGTTGCGTGGAGGTTCAGTCACATAATTTTTATTAAATGGTAGAAGTACTTCTTGAGCAATGGATACATCTGTGTATCCAACAGAGACCAAGGAAGTGGAGGGAGAGTCATGAGGTTAATTGCTTTCTAGTTACAAACAGAAGACCAAACACGCCAAAAGCTATGTCTTGAATTTCAGTTACAGTAATTTACTTGTTTTGGCACCTGTGGTGTATTACCTACAGCCTTTAAAATTCTGAGGAAGGATTGTGTAAAAAGAGGCTGGAAATACCATGAAGTTTCCTCATTTTCTGTTGCCTAAGTAAAGACAGGAGCGAGTGAAACTGGGATTTATCTGAGGTTCATCTTATGCCAACAGTTGTGCTCTAAAATTTGCCAGAACAGTCCACTTTCAGAAATTCTGAAAGGAAATGTGCCACTTTCATGCTTATATGTCTTAGCTATTCCCCAATTTTGATATACAGCATCACTTCATGGAATGTGCTAGGGCCTCTTCCATTCAAACACAGTTTGTTTGGTTTGGAAACACTTACCAGGTGTGTGCCAGAACAGATAGGATTTATCAGCTTTCCAGCTCTTCCCTTTAATCTAAATAAGTTTTTATGTGCCTTTTCCTGTATATTAAGTATAAATTCAGGGTAGGAAGCAGAGTGAATACTCTTTCACCTCTGGAGTTACTGATGCATGATATTGAATTGAACTTCATATTTTCTGTATAAAAATGTATGTCAACATGCTAAAATAAATATATACTATATAAATTTAAAAATATATAAAATAATATATATACAAAGCTAAAATCTGTATAGCTTTATAGCTAAATGTGAAGTTGTAGAGTGAATTATTTTTATTTATTTTTATTGAATCTTAGTATAGTAGTAGCTGTCTTTTTTTCCCTCTTTTTACTAAGGTTCATGAAGGAGAATATTTTTATACTTTTTCATGAATATTTGCTATTATTGAACAAATGGAACTACAAAAATAAGCTACTGCACAGTAAATTGTCAGGAGTCTGATACAGGAATGTATTGAGTATATATTTCAATATTGTCACAAGGAAATCCATTGAGACGAACTTGCTTTTGCAGGTTTATACAAAAATTCAAGTCTCATCTTCTCAAAGACCACTAAGTTTTCTCTAACCTTAATGCAGGTAAAAGAAGAGCACACAAGACTTCTCTGGCAGCAGTGAGTTGGAAGAGGTGATAGAGAGTTAGACATAACCTGGCCGTAAACCAGTGTTTGCATTCAAAACACAGGGCAATGATCCTCTGGTATCCTCTTGCTGTAGTTTTAGTTAACATAATAAATGAGGAAAAAAGGCAGAAACATTGACATGAGTGATAGCAAGTGAGCTGCTGGATTGAATGCTCTGCTTTCTTTGTTGCAGAATTCCAGCAGTGCTTCCAAGAACTCTGCTTTCAGTGGTGACAAAGTATCACGGCAAGTATTTCTTTCCTGTTTTCTGTAGCAGTCACCTCTGGCTGTGGTGGGTTTAGGTTTTGTCCTTTGTGGTTGTGATTTCTGAGTTCAGCCTTCTACAAGATATGACCTCCTGTGCAAGTACCATTTTTACAGCGTCTGGGAAAACTACTGGGCATATTTGCTGATCTTAGTTTTAATTTAATGGCTTTAACATTCTGATTATTCCATTAAGAAGGACAAGATAAAGTGCCTGGTTGTGCCCTTAACCTGGAAAAGGAAGAAAAGTTAGAGCAAATGATATCCATAGACTAACCTGTGAAACTAATTGGATTACATTCACATCTGTTGCAGTTTGAGGACTGGTTTTAGATTCACTTCAGTGTTACTCAGAGCAGATTTCAAGATCTGCAGTGTTTTACAGAGCACTGGTGAATCTACCAACTTGTAAAGCATTTACAGAGTTCTACAGAGAGATGTGTGCGGACCTGAGTATCTACAAGTTTTCTATTTAACTCCCAAATTTGTTGTGGTAGTATTTGCCAAAAGAGCTCGTATTCATTTTACTGCTTTTCCACATTACTGGTTGCTGAATTTTTTCACTATGGTTTTGATGTGAAGAACTCTGATGTTTGGCTAACTCCATTTGTGTCTGAACGGAATAATTTGAGCTCTGTGGGCATCTAATGAGTTGTAATGAAATTATTGGAAACATCCGATTGTTGACTGTAGGAGTTCCAAGTTGCAGTTTCTTCCCATTAATGTGCTGTGTTTGTTCTCTGCTGCTTTGCTCTGAACTGCTCTACCTGGTTTCTTCACAGAAGTGCAGACTTTGATCACATTATGGAGGAAGGTTATGAACTTGACCTCACTTACATCACAGAGCGGATTATTGCTGTCTCTTTCCCTGCTAGCTGTTCTGAGGAAACTTACCTCCACAATCTACAAGATGTAACCCGAATGCTCAAATCCAAACATGGCGATAATTACTTGGTATGTGTCAGATGGGTCTTTTGTGATACATCTTCTCTTATCCTACAGGAAGACTACTGGTAGGTCCACATATACCATTATGAACTAAAAGTCATTCTCTGGTCCACTTTTACAGCCTTGCAAGCAAGTGCAAGATTTTCAGTAGTGTTTTGAGCTGCTGGGCAAGAACAGATACTGAAAACACCTTTTTGCTGGGGCACTGATGTCTCTGTTGTAATAACACATAGTTAAGTGCTGTAGAGTAATTGCACTGACTGTTTTCATTGTCCAAAGCATGCTTTTAAAAAGATACACAGCCTGCAATTGGTATTTCTGGAAGGATAAGTATAGTCTTATTTGTAATTGTTGATATATCTTCCTGATCCAAAGAAATTTGGGGAATGTACCTACAAATTTTTCATTGTCATTTAGCTCTTCAGCAGTAATCTGTTTAAAATCAAAAGAGTATATTGGAGTAAAGATCATGTTTCTCATAATGTAAAGATGTTTTATTGCTTCTTTTGGGGTTTGAGATCAGTGGAAGTGGTGTATACCCTTTATGGTCAATATCATGTCTAATTTCAGAACCTTGTGCAGCTTAAAACAGAAGCTGTTTTCTTCTGTGTCTTGTTAATTTGGTTGGTTTTTTTTTTTGTCTGGATGAATTTCTTGCCTAAAAAGCATAATTTTTCCTGTAGATGCTATGTCATACTGTTTCCATTGTGTCCCTAGTGGAGTTGCACATTTTTAGGTGCCACATCAGTGGGCAGCAGGCACCAGAAGGGAAATGATGTAGTTTCTTTAACCTGTTTGGCTTTTGGCTTCCCTGCTGAGCCAGCTGAAGTTAATGCCAAAAGGTATCATTTTAGAGAAGTGTTACACTTTAGAAAAGGGTTCTTAAATTGTCCTTGGGTAATAGTAAACTGTATAATGAGCTTATCTCATATTTACTCTTTCTCAAATTTACGATCTGTTTATTCCATTCTAGCAGTGTAATGAGACTTTTTCCAATGATTATGTCATCTGTATTTAACTTGTGATGTGAAATAGCCACACTATGAAAGAAAATCTGCCTCAGTAGCATTGTTTCAGTTCTTCAGTATTGATATTTCAGCTTTTTGTTATTGATTGATGCTGATTTGAAGTACTTTCTTATGAAAGAGTCATTTAGACTGAAAAATGAACAAAAAGAAAGGAGTCTACACAAGTATATCTCTTTAACTGTACCTTCTTTAGCACTAAGTTTATGGTAAGTTGCTGTCCAATGAGTTAACAGAAGAGTAGGAAGATCTCATAGGCTAAGCTGTAGTTAAGTAGATATGTCATATCTTCCCTGCAAAGTTTTGACAGACCAGTACTTTCTGGTCAGGCCAGCAAATTTAAATATTTCAGCTGTACCACCTGCACAGACTTTTCATTCTTAATTCTTATGTTGTGCAGTTACTTTGAATGATGCCCAGGTCTCTCAGTATACCTCTGACTCAAATAAAGCCTTGCAAAATCAATAAGATGCAGTAGAATATAAAGTATCCTTTTTCAGAATGTGCATTTAGTTTCAGCTTCGTCATATAATAACCGAATACCAAAAAACATTTGCTAGTACTGCTTGACTCCTAATGTCGATTAGGTATAGTAGAACAGCGGGCAAACCTGAAGCCATATCACTGTAGTTTCTTGTAATTTTCATGTTTCAAATTCAGCAATTTGCTACATACATTTTGGAGTCCTGATGGTTGATATTTTTTCTTTCTTTCTTTCTTTTTTTTTTTCTTTCTTTCTGAATAGGTACTAAACCTCTCTGAAAAGAGATATGACCTCGCCAAGCTTAACCCAAAGGTATTGACTGTCTTCCATATCATCTCTGTCTAGTGTTAAATACAACTTAAATGGTGTGATAAGCCCTGAAGCTATGCAAGTGTTGATGAATAGAGTAAGAGAACAAGCTTTGGAAGATGATAAAAAGCCCCACGTGCATCACTTTTTATTTTTTTCCCAAATCCTGTTGGGTCTGTTTTACATAGCTGTTTCTGTTGTTTTCTTAGACTTTAAGCACAGGACCTGATGTCAGTTGTGACTTCTAAAAAAAAAATCCTACTGAGTGCTATAAACTTTCCTTCAAGTATCCTTTCTTTGTGCAGTCACAGGATACTGGGATTGTATACTGTAATGTACAGTCAGATAGCTTAAGGTAGTGAATTCAGTTCAGAAAGGACTTCTCTTTTGTACTATCTTTGTGCTGTTCTCTGCTCAGCAGAGACATAAGGAATGTCAGAATGATACGTCTCTTGTTCCTCATCACCAATTGTTGTATTTGTTTGTTGTAAAAAAAAATGGTGTGCAGGTACTCTTCAGCATCTATTATAAGGCCAGAGTAGCACAAATGTGTATTTATGGTAATAGATTTATGTGGATATATACTGCCTTAATTTTAGCCTTTTGATTGCTTTAGTGGTCATGAAGGGTTTAAATTGTTCATGGTTACGGGTTTTCTTAGTGTTAAACCAGCGTATAATAATAGGTTGAATAAACAGTATTATGTAGTGATTAAAGCTGAATAGAAAACATGAACAAAATTTTGAGATGCCATATCTGTTGCACATGAAGGAAATAAATTTCAAATCATATGAAACCAATCAAAAATACATGCTTTGTTCTAATTCTGATCTTCTTTACTGTTATAAAGTACCTGGATCTCTAATTGAAAAATCTTTAAGAACTTGAGATCTTCAGAAATGTTGTCACTTTTAAGTGGTTGGTGAGATTGGGGTGTGTTTATGTGTTTGTCTAGTTTTTGTTTATTTATTTCTTATAAAAGAACCAGAATCTTAAAAGCAAACAAATCCCCTTCTTCCCCTTAAGAGACCTGTGAGCATCATGGCATTTGAATGTCATGGTTATCTAGTATTGGAAAAACTGTGGAGACTTTGGGCTATCATAATTATTTGAATCCAGATTATAATATGTGATACTAGGGTCACGGTGTCTCTTGTAAATGTTACTTGTTTAATTGCAGATTATGGATGTGGGGTGGCCTGATCTGCATGCTCCGCTTCTTGATAAGGTGTGCACCATCTGCAAGGCCATGGAGTCGTGGCTGAACAATGATCCTCAACATGTGGTGGTGATACATTGCAGGGTAAGCGAGCTCTGTGTAAACACCTTGCCTATCAGTTTGCATTCTTTTAAAAACCATTACCCTTTACTCTTACTCATTTTAAAAACTAGTAAGTATGATCTGTTTTCAGTGTTGGAAACAGTGTGCCAGATCTTCAGTTGATATAAGCGAGCTTGAATCCACTGATCTTGCATCTTGTTATAGGTTGCTTTTTATGATGACTGAGGTCCTAGCCCCTGCTGCAGGTATAGCATGCAGCGATGTTAGCTCACATCCTGCAAAGGTCACTGTTACTTCTGTGTGCATATTTAGAAGCTTGAGGGTTATAAGCTCCTCATATTCTGTGACATTCATGAATTTTGTTGAGGGACAAGGTTTTAACTGCCAGCATCGCTGCAGTGTCTCCATAGCAAAGCTACCAGCGCTGTGTTGCTTCCCCTTGCTTGCTCACAATGAAGAGAAATAAAGAAAACCTTAGTTAAATATAGATAAAATGAATTCAAAACTGAGTTGGGAGCTATGCTGGTGATGCTTGAGGCAAAACTCTCTCTATATCACTGGCAGATGTTACTCTAAACAAAAGGAGGGTGATAATGGGACCAAAACTTCTCTTCAGGTCAGGTTGTATAGTCCCTAGTCCTTAATTTCTTAGACAGAATGCCATTATTGTATGAAACGCTTGAAGCCTTACTAGTTGGGGGACTGCAGCCAGGAGAACAGCCCATCCTTGGGACGAAAGACAAGAGAGCAAAGTATTTCGAGATATACAATTACATACAAATTGATAATGCATGTTGTTGATTAACATCTTTTGATAATTTTGGTTTCCAACTGCAAAGATAGATACGGCCAGCTACGTGTAGCAGCTGAGAGACTGGAAATGTTTTGAAATCCATGAGAATTACCTCGTGGTAAATTGTACTGGATTTGTCATGTAAATGTATTAAAAAATATTTTGGGACATTTTTTAAATTATCCATAGAAAACCTATTGTAAATCTCAGGTGTTGGGGAGGTAAAAATGCCCAAACCTGTCAGAAACTCATATTCTTTTCAAAATAGGTATTTTAGAGCATTTCATGCTGTAAAGTGCAACCTTGTCTAAACTTACTGTGAATGATTTCTGGAAAAAATAATAAAAAATTAGAATAGTTGATACAATTTTTCTTCTTTTTTTCCCCAGATAATTCCTTTAAATCGGTAAGACTTGACAGGCATGCACATAGAAATCCTATTTAGTGTGTTTTTTTTGTCATTTTTTCAGCCAGCTTGCATTGACAGATAAGCTGCTGCCCATTATTTCCACCCTTCCATCAACACAGGGGATGCATGACCGAAAGGACTGTCTGAGTCTCTTGTCTTAAAATTGCATTTACTATGGGTCTTAAAGAAAATAACTTATTTATTACATTATTGGGCATTATCATTCCCTTTTTCCTCATACAGGGGGGAAAAGGAAGGATAGGCGTAGTCATATCATCGTATATGCACTTCATCAATGTTTCTGCAAGGTAAGTGGGAATAATGCATATTGTGTGTTTTTTAAAATAAACATCATGAAAATTTTTGTCAATTAAGGTTTGTCAGGTTTTCTTCTCAAAGAGTCTTTGAGGACGTCTTAACTGAGCCTGCTTTCCTGCCAGACTTTTCTTGTAGTCATGTTTTCAGCAGGAGCTTGGACTAGGTGACATTGATCAAAGTGCAGAGTGACATTTAAGAAATAATCTAGACTTTATTTTGTAGTCAATTCAAACAGTAGGTACCTGATTACTTGGTTTTAATTGGTTCTTTTGGAGTGCCCAAATTGTGAAATGTCGATAATTTCTGTCAATAAAGATAAAATTTAACAAACGGTCTCAAAAAGGATGAAATGTGTTCTGGGGGGGTTTGTTGGGATTTTAATCACTTTGTTTTCCCATGGTTTATCTTAATACACTTATGTATGCATATGTAAAAGAAAAATGCCCTCTAAATGCCATGGTCAAATCAAATTTGATTCTGAATTCATAGCAGCCTTACAGTAATAGATTTGATCCACTGCTGTAGTTGGAATCTTAAATCACTAGAGGCTGATGGCAAATTACTCCTGGATTTCAGTAAAATGAGAATCTCAGAATACAATCTGTGTTCACTGGGGTAAGCCCAGTGGAGAGGTCATTACAGACCAAGAAACGGTGCATTGTGTACACCAATATGTGCTGAAAAAAACCCTTGAATTACTTGAATATTTTCAAGTAGTAATTGCAACAGTGATTGTCCCAATTGTTGAGAAGTATTGTGAACGACAAAATCTGTCAAGTGAGGGTAGTACTGTACTGTGGTGTGATCTCAGTGTTCCAATATTGTGCCATCCTTAAAGGTGGTACCTGGTTATAAATACACTTTAGTAACACCACATCCAGGTGTTGTTCTGTTAAGCCCAGCAGTGAAAAGTGTCATCTTTTATCCCAAACAAATTCCAGATTTCTCCAGTAAAGTTGCAGAGCAGGAGTGAGCTTGGAAGCCCTCCTTTAAATTTCTGGGTATCTGGCAGCTGCTATCCAAAACTTAACTTTTCTGTGTAAGAATGAGGCTGGGGAAGTTTCCCAGCTAGGGTTTGTATATCCCTAGTGTCATGAAGACCCTTGAAAATGGTGCACAGCAAGCTTGCAGAAGCAGAAATGACTACAGTTGCAGCTGTTGAGGGTGCCAGCTGCTGTGTCAGAGATGGTACTCAGAAGACTTTGAAGATGTTCACGCCAAATCAAATTCCTGATCTGTCAGCATGCCCTCATGTCCTGGTTCTGGCCAGGACAGGCTTAATTTTTGCAGTAGCTGGGAGGGGGAATGGCTAGGACAGGGAGGTTATTCTGTGTCACCTCACAGCATTGCTGATGGCAGGGAAAGGAGTCTCTTCAGGGGAGGAGTTTCTTCTGGTCAAAGTGTGGTGGAGGGAGTGGTGCAATGGCACCGGTTTCGAGCCAGAGGGAATGGTTGGGTGATGCTGGTTCCAAGCTCGAGGGATTGGCTGGATGGTGATGGTTCCAAGTCTGGAGGAGCAGAGAATGTAACATGTGGTGGGCGGTCAGGTATTGTCTCTTGTTGTGGGTTTCCGCAATGAGCAATAACATTTCTTTTCTCATACCCACTGCCATTAGTATTGCTGCTGTTACTGTTCATTTTCTTTTCCCATTGCTGTTTCCAGTAAATTGTTCTTATTCAAAAATCAAAACCCGTGATCTTTGCCTTTTGTGCCTCCAAGTATCCTCTCCATCCTCCTGCTGGGGAGGGGATGTGGAAGCGGGAGTGAGCAACAGTGTGGTTTAGAGAGTCACAGTGGGAGCACTAAATTGGGAATTACCATTCCTAAACCATGGCAACGTGCCAAAAAATCTAGGCTTAGTACCTCTTCTGTGAAGACAGGCTGAGAGGGTTAGGGTTGGGGTTGTTCAGGTGGAAGAAGAGGAGGCTCCAGGGAGATCTTCTGGCAGCCTTCCAGTACCTAAAGGAGGTCTACAAGAAGGATGGAGTGAAACTTCTTCAAGGTAAATGCAGTGATAGGACAAGGGGGAGTGGCTGTAGACTGAAGGTGGGTAGGTTTAGATTAGATATTAGATATAAAGAGGAAATGCTTTACTGTGAAGATGGTCAGGCACTCAAACAGGCTGACCAGAGAAGCTGTGGATGCCCCATCCCTGGAAGTGTTCAAGGCCAGGCTGGATGGGGCTTTGAGGAACCTGGTCTGGTGAAAGGATAGTGAAACAAGGTGATCTTTATGGTCCCTGTGAAGCCAAAACATTCTAAGATTCTATGAAAAAGCCTTAATGATGTGAATCTTCTTTGGTTATGTGTTATAATCTGATTTTTCTCATGTAGGAAGGAATAAAGTGCCATCAGATTTAATGAGGTCAAACAGAGCTCTTTGGTATACTCTGTTTTAACAAGCAAAGTCCTAGCAGTCTTTGGCCGGTTAGGAATGGGTTGCTTAAATTCTGAATGGTAGTGTGAGTGAAGATGTATGAAGATATCTGATGGACTGGCTGAAAAAAAAGGTTTGAGGTCAAGAATAGTCTAAATACACACTATGTAATCTTTAACATCCACAAAGAAAAGGCTTGACTTTACAGCCTGATACAGCACCCTGTCAAAATAATTGGCAACTTCTAAATAATTTTTGGAAAAGGCATAAATTCAATATTTTTCCTGATTTACAAGTATATGCTTCGCACAAGTTTTTTTTTTTGGTTTTTTTTTTCACTGAACTCATTGAACCAAATGTGGAATTAAGAAGTTGAGATGTTTGTGTGTACTTACATTTTGAAACTTGTGGATTTTTTATGTCCTGATGTAAATTAATACTGTCAACTACGTCTATTATGAGACACAATATTTTTGACTGAAATAGATACTAAAGAATCGGCATAGCGCATTACTCAGCATGTGTGATTAACAGTATTCTGACTGATTTTTGGCATTTCTATTTCTTTTTTTCTATACGCTCTTGCCTGAAGACCCACATCAGAGCCATTCTGGATAGAGAATAGAAAAAATGAGGGTTTTTTTGAATATGTTGCTCCTTAATTGTCCATTTGAAGAGTTTGTGGTTGTCTAATGTAAAACAGTTCCTCTTCAAAGACTGGCACTTTTGTCTTAAATAGTCTCTTCCTTGGTGGCTCAGGGCACCGGAAACAAAGACTGATTGAATTGTTGACTGCTTAAATGATCCTCTAGCCTGGTGCTATAGTTCTTTCTGAAAAAGAAAATTAATTTGTATTTTGTAGAGAGAACTCCCCAGTGGCCCACTCAGGAAGTTATGGCAAGTAGCCTTCTTTGGGAGCCTGAGCTGCTTGGCTTTGCCAAAGTTTGTTGCCTTATGACTTTAATATATTACTGTTAGAAGTATGCAATC
This sequence comes from Grallaria varia, assembly GCA_013396735.1. Classification (NCBI taxonomy): domain Eukaryota; kingdom Metazoa; phylum Chordata; class Aves; order Passeriformes; family Formicariidae; genus Grallaria; species Grallaria varia. Next base: position 789,633 of record VWZG01009759.1, on the reverse strand, counting down.
CAGTTAATTTAGTAAGAGCGTAGATGCTCTGCCTTAGGAAGGAAACTGCCTTAAGCTGCTGAATGAGAAGGTCTCAGTGGAAAAAACATTGTTCCTGATATCCCAAGTGCTGAAGTTACTAGTTAGGTACTGTTTTGTTGGGTTTTTTTCCTTGCTTCCCTCCTTTTTTTTTTCTTTCAAATATTTTTGCATGTTTCAAGTGGTAACTTTATGAATTTCCAAGAACAGGCAGGCTAATATGATAATCTGTGTCTCTCTTTTGACAGTGCTGATCAGGCTCTTGACAGATTTGCTATGAAGAAATTCTTTGATGATAAAGTTTCAGCTTTAATGCAGCCATCCCAAAGAAGGTATTCAATTTGTTTCTAATTCATACCAATAAGAAATGTCATCATTATCTTCTGCTCCTGTCCCTCACTCCCTCTCCTGCTATGTGAAGACTATGTCCAAGAGATCCTCCAGTGCTTCCTGAGCTCTCAGCGCTCTATCTTATATTCATATTCCTTGATTGATGAGATCTCTCCTTCAGTTCCTCATTTAGCCCAAGACAGAGACCTTTTGTACCACACTGTTATCTAAATGGGTTCTTACTGTGTTGTTTGTTACTAAAGAGATGTCACAATCTATTTCTTGATTCTTCCAAGGTAATAATAAACTCATTGTGGCAGAAATGATGTGTATGGAATGTGTGCTGATTAGCGTGCAGTAAAGATCTTAGTACTACTTGTTTAGAGGATCTGCAGATTATGCATTGGCCCCATCTCCATTCTAGTAAACCCTGGTCAAAGCATGCATTATTCACTGTGTCTGTTTGGATGTGTTGCCTTTTCAGTCTGTCTGCATGAATGAAGTTAAGTTAAGACTCAAAGTAAATAGCATTTTGGAAAGTGAATAGTTTTGGGGTTTGTTTTTTACCTTGTTTTGATGAGAGGTAATGAAGGATTTAGTGCCAGAAGAGATGGATATACATCAGTAATGGTGATACAGGTGAATCTTCTTTTAGAAATATGAAATATCAACTGGGTTTGATTAAGTAATTGCTGTTCATTTCTTTTTGTCTTAATCCACATGTATGGGATAGATTTTTTAGAAGTTGTTTAAAGTGTAAGGCTTTACAGAAAAATCAGTAGTAACAACTAGCATAAGGCATTTGGTTCTGTTAATCTCTAAATAAGGAAAACTTTTCTATTACTTTTTGAACCCTTTTGGTGGCATGCACAGCTCCTTTTAACTTGAAAAATAGTAACACAACATTCCATTAGACTTGAAATAAACTTTTCATAACTGGAAGTTTACTGGCCTTTTTTGTTTGTTTCATTTTTATGTTTGCCTATATGTGCATTGCATTTTAATAAGAAGAATTTGAGAATGCTGCCTACCACACAGCAGCAAAAGGAAATAGATGTTGTTAATCTTCCCATCAAGCTTTATCCCGCAGACATATTTCAGTGAGAGCCAGGAACCCTCACACAGCCTGTGAATTGTGCATCAGGGCAGTTTTTACAACCATATTGAAAGGAAGATTCAATAGCCACTAACTTAGGTGATCTGTGTATGATCCCTAAAGCTGGACATTAAATAAGTGTATGTGGTTGTATCCATCTTTTCCTACCCTCTTCAAGGACACTTGCGTAATTCTCCTGGGGGTGCCTAGGGGGAGGGTCTCAGAAATACTCCATTCACCTCCTGACTGATGTGATGACCATCTGTACTCACAGCACTGAACTTGAGCTGCCCTTACCATCTTCCAGAGGTACACACTGACGGGGACTTTGGAGTGTTATTTCCCATGACAGCAGAGGAGGTTCTTCAAACCATTTGTCAGAACCATTCTCCTCTCCTGCCTTTGACTGGCCTGCCAGTGGCTACTAATCCTATTGCAGAGAAAACCAATATTTGTGCATAGTTTTATGATCCTTTTTTGTTCCCATTCTGATCACTCAGTGGCCTGAACTGCCTTTTTAAAACACTTTTTCTCTGAAACCATTCCTGGATAATTAATTGGTGATGTCCTTGTTAAAATCCATCTGACGTACAAGTGTAGCTTAGGTGTAGCTTAAGTGGATCTCCAAATGATGAAATATGAAAATGCATCCATTCATTGTATTTTGAAACCTTTTCTCCACTAAATTTTATCCAGATAAAGATAAACTGTGGCAATTAAGTGCATTGGTCTGAAAAATACCACTTAGCTTTTTCTGACTGCTAGTTGGGGGCTGCAACAGTGGCAAGAGAAGTAACTATAGACCGCATTTCCTATTTTGAATCCCTTCTGACAACATTTAAAATGGGCACTTACTCTCAGATAAGCAGTTGAAGATTTGCCTGAATGAGAAATGCAGATACAGACCCTTTGTATGAAAAAAAAAATTCGCATAAACCTTCAGGATAAATCTTTGAACACTCTTCTGAAAAATAAGCCCACTGCCTATAGGGCTCTTAAATGCACTGCCTTGAGGCTTTCAAAAATTCAGTCAAATTTTTTGAATCATTGAAAGCAGGTAGTGGTAGAGAGATGTTCACACTGAGAGGTCACTGACAAAACATTTTACCACGTTGTTTTTTGTTTAGGTGTTACAGTTTGTAGATTTGTGCTTTTGTTGTACCAAATTCTTTCAGAATAGCAGGAAACCAAAAAGAAAAGTTGTCTTTTCTTAGCATTTCAAAATAACTTGAGCTTTGCTAGCTCTCTGTAAAATGAGACCTATTTTAAACAACCACAGCCCCCATTCTGGGGGGAAGTAAAGCTCTTGTTATTGGCAGAATATCTTTAGTTGTGCAGTATGAGTTCAGTAGAGAGATCTATGCTTAAAGGGGGGAAAAGAGGTGATTTTTCTTTCTTCTATACATTCCTGAGAATAAAGTTAAATGACTGTCATCTCATGGGCACGTAAGAAAAAGGCACTCAAATCCAGTAGAAAAATTAAAGGGGATCTGCCTTGGTTATGTAAGGAAATAAGAGGAATTTGTTTAACATACATTTTCAGTGGTGTACACTTGCATGTATTTGCCTGTGAGCTTGTGACTAAACTGGGTATTAAACAGCAGGGATAGAATAATTTTCACACTGCTGTGGTAATTTTCTTCTGTTTTGTGCTGAAGGAGATCACTTTTCATTATGTTACTTGACTGCATTGCTGTTAACGTTAAGGTTCCTGACAGGGCACTTCTTGCTCTCGTTTTAGTGAACTTCATTAAATGGAGTGGGACTCATATCATGCTGCTGTGAAAGCCTTTTAAGACCTACAGGTGCAACTAGGAATGTGTACCAAAACAACCGGCTTTACTGTATCTTGCAGTTCTTTTCTTATTTAGAGTAGTGATATAAATAACTAAAATGAGGATATCAACAGCAGCAATGCAACTGCCATGCATTTCATGAAGTGGTAAATTAAAGTGTCTTTTAATGCTGTTTTGTGAAGATTATTCTTTTGGAGTTACATGCAATGTCACAATGCTGTTTGTCACCCATGATCTAGAAATACCAGTGTGTAAATAACGTATTTCCCTGATATTACTGCTTTTATTTAATTCAGATAAATTTTGTATTTTTAGATACGTGCAATTCTTAAGTGGCCTTCTATCTGGATCTGTGAAAATGAATGCAACCCCTCTTTTCCTGCACTATGTTATCCTTCATGGCATCCCAAGCTTAGATGCTGGGGGAGGTAAATTACCTAACTTTTCCTATTCAGGTATAGGATCAAAGTCTTTTTCATTTTGGAGCTTTCCAGAAAGCCTGCATGAATCTCAAAGTAGAGTTAATATCTTCTTGATATCCATCCAAATATTCCCAATAAAGAAACCAGAAGAGAAACATCCTAAGAGTAAAAGTTGGAGCAGGTTGAATGAATTTCTTGTTCACTCTTACATGAAGAGTTGATGCTCTTCATGTCTGCCTGGTTTCTGAACAGTTGTGAGCCCTGTTGCTGCAAAAGATCTGAGTCCCTGGTCAGGTTTCACAGCCATTTCCTCTTTGCTGAGGAAATGATTTTAAATATAATTGCTTTTCTGTTTTGAGATTGGATTTTCTGTGGAAAAATCACTTGGATATGGTGTGCTTATAGAATTACAGAGTCATTTAGGTTGGAAAAGGCCTCCAAGATCATCAAGTCCAACCTCTGAGCGATCATCACCTTGTCAACTAGACCATGGCAGCAAGTGCCATGTCCAGTTTCTTGAACACCTCTAGGGATGATGACTCCACCACCTTCTTGGACAGTCTGTTCCACTGCTTAACAACCCTTTCTGTGAAGAGTTTCTCCCTAATGTCCAATCTGAACCTCCCCTGGTGCAGCTCGAGGCTGTGCGCTCTTGCCCTGTCACTGGTTGCCTGGGAGAAGAGGCTGATCCCCATGTGGTTACAACCTCCTTTCAGGGAGTTGTAGGGAGCAATAAGGTCTCCCCTCCTCTTCTCCAGCCTAAACAGCTCCAGCTCCCTCAGCCTCTCCTCGTAGGACTTGCTCTCCAGACCCTTCACCAGCTCCGTTGCCCTTCTCTGGACCCGCTCCACCACCTCAGTGTCTTTCCTGAAGTGAGTGGCTCAGAACTGGACACAGCACTTGAGGTGCAGCCTCACCAGCACTTCTAAGGTGGCTTGCCATACTAAGTGGCTAAAATTAAAATGATAAAGCAAGGTGCTGTGGAATAATAAAGGAATCCAGCTCTAGCAGTTGGACTTGATGAACTTAAAGGTTTTTTCCAACCCTAACGATTTATGATTCTATAACAATTCTATGAATTTTTATTTTTGTTATCTGAGAGTTAAATAGCACTGGTCTTTTGAAATGTAATCTGCATGAATTTGCAGTGTTCCACTGTCAGTGTTGTTTAGTCTGGTTTTATTTTTAAACAAATATTTCAATAAATTCCGGGTATTGTTTGTTCTAGTAAGAAATTTAAGGGTCTTTCTAATTTTGAAACAAAAGTGTAGATTGAATGTTTTGTTTCATTTTGAAAATGCTTTTTATTTTTGGGGAGAGGATTTGCATTTGTTTTGGCCATTCTCTTTATTCCCTTAATAATTTTTATTTCCTTGCAGAATTCGTTTCCATGCTTACCAGAATCCTTTAAAATCCCCTCATACCCAATTCAGAACTAGCCTAGATATCAGGAAAACGTGTCTTTTTCATAAAATAAAATACTTTTTTAGGGGAAAGTGAATCTGTCAAAGCCAATTTTACTTTGAAGGATATTTTCACAGTCAAAATTGCACCACTTGTGTGCTGCTTTGCTCAATCTGGATATGCATGAAGCTTCCTAGCTGTAATTGTTTTCCTTTATCTAAACATTACAAAACAGTCTTTCTGTTGACTTCTTTTCAGCCTGTCGGCCTTTTCTGAAGTTATACCAGGCTATGCAACCAGTTTACACATCTGGAATATAGTAAGTTGTAAGCATTTACCATTCTGTTTGAATTTAGGTTTTAGTTTTCATAATTGCAGAATTACATAGTCATTTTTGTTGCTGTTGTTTTTTGATGTTTTTTTGTCTCTTTAAACCATGTATTTTATTTTTCTTTTCTCTCCTGTTGAGTAGCATAGGGTCAGAAAATCAAAACCGAATCTGCATTGCTATAGATCCTGCCCAGCTCTTGAAGGGAGATATTATGGTAAGTTAATTGTATGGAATGAAAATCTATTAATGTGCCATTTAGTTTACAGTCTCTGACCTGTTTAGTGTACTTGTAAAAAAAATTGAGGCAATGCTTGGAGATACTGCAAAAATATGTTATGTTAATTCAGTCACCATCTTTGAGTTTCACAGGAATCAAAATTCTTGTAAAAGTCAAACTAGAAGGTTTTTTAGGAGCAGAAACAATTGCTCTCAGCATTCCCATTTCATGGCATCACCAACTCCAGGCAGACCTGTATTGCTGTTTCCTTCATAAAGATTACTTTGGGGAGTATTTGTTACTTGGCATTAAAATACCTTTGCCCTATAATTTGACAGACAGCGTGCACAATTGTAAAACTATATGGTGTAAAGAAAACACCTAAGTAATTCTAAATTGTTGTGGGACTCACAAAGGTGTGATGCCAAAGCAAAGCTTTCTGCTTCTACAAGCACGTGCAGTATTTGGAAAGCAATTTATATATATATGTATATGCTAATATAGTGCATTGCAGCACTATAATTTGAAATCTTTCTTCTTTCTGTTTTGATTGTCATATGCAGTTCAGCCCAGAGAAAGCAAAAAAAGTTGCCGTGTCTTTCAAGTTGTTAAAACAACAGAGTAACACGTACAATGAATGATTGTTAAGAAGTATTCCTGGTCTATTGCTAGTAGGTTTCAGAATGGTTTTTTGTGTTGAGAAATTCTGGACCTCAGTGTAAGTGGTCTGTCCAGATTTCAGCCAGGACAGGGGTAATTTTTGCGGTATCCAGGAGGGGCATGGCTAGGACCCAGAGGTTATTCCATACCACTTCCCCTTGTTTTTGGGGAGGAAGGGAGGAAGGACTCCCCTCTGGATTTCCTGGGGCTGGGGGGGTGAGCAATTGTGTGAATCTTATTTTTTTTTATTTTTTTTTGTCATTACTGTTGTTGCCAATATTGTTTGTGTTCTTATCCCATTGCCGTTTACAGTAAATTGTTGTTATCTCAGCCTGTGATCTTTGCCTTTTGTGCCTTCAGTTCTCTTTTCCAGCCGGTCACAGGGGGATGGGGAGGGATTGAGACATATGGTTTGGAGTGTTGCAGTGGGAACACTAAAGTGGGGAATACCATTCCTAAAGCAGCCCAGGGGCCTTAGTATCAGATTCTTTTTTTTTTATCTTCCCTCCCGCGTTCAGTTTTGAATATTGTTCGTTCTTCCTTTCAGTGAAAAATAGAGAAAAAATTTTTAAATATACTTTTTAAAATTGGCATATTTTGCAGGTTTCGGACACTCATTAGTGGACTATTGGTGCCTAAGGAAGTGGAATAGATCACAACAAAAATCAGTCTGAGATTAATTCAGTATCACTCAAATGAGTTTTTAGAATGAAAAAAGAGCACATAGCTTTTTAGTAATGCATAATTTAAAAAGAGATCATCTTCATTAATCACATGCAGTTATTTGAGATAATTCTGAGCAAGTCACTCTCTTGTTCAGCGCAGTAGTATTTCCTAAACAAAAGCTTCACTTCCTTTTGGAATGTTTTATTATTATGTCTAGGCAAAAGCATCAGTGGTATCAGACAAAAGTATAATCTCCAGGATGCTTCACCTCCAATTCCAAAAGGTTTAACTACTTGAAGTGCATGGTTAAAAAAAAAAAAAAAAGGAAAAAAATATCCTTGCTTTAGAGAATTTAACACAATGTGAATAGCATGCTCAGTGCTTAAAACTTCTGGAATTTAAGACATCATGGGATTACTATATGAAGATCAGAGAACAACAGCTTGTGTTAAATTTTTCAAATCCTGTAGTGAGAAGAATTACATAACTCTGTTTTCATCCCAACTTTCAGCAGCATCCCTCTTAACCTTCAGCATCTTTCTTCTGTTGCTTCAGTTTGAATAATTGCCCTTCAATTGTTTGATATTTTCTATCTAGGATGCTTTTCTTAGTCTGCTTTTAATAAAAGTGATTTTTGTTCTCTTTTTAATGCATTTCATTAATATCTGCCTTATCATAAAGTCCTGATATCATCAGGACAATATAATAAAATTGTCAGTCCTATGACTAAGCTTATCAAAATTTTTATGTATTGCTCTAAGAATGCTGTCTTTGTATTACAGTTGTCCCAGAGAATTAGTAGGCAAAAGATCCATAGATATAGTCGTAGGGAAGGTGGTGGTAGATAAATTCTCTTCACTTTTAGCTATTAAAATTCGTGCTTGATATCTTCATAGAATTCTGTGTTCCAGCCAGGATGTCAAGGCTACTGCCAACTTCCTGCAGTAGCAAAAAACGAGATCCTGTGATCACTCGAGTAGGTTTTTTTAGAAGTCCTAAAGTAGATATAATCAGTTTGCAGCCTTGCTTCTAAAAGCTCCTCATATTCTTCAGTTGTTTTGAAATGAGTGTGCTGAAATGCATTCATTTGATACTGTGGAGACATCTGGATACAGGTCAGCGTTTCAGTGTTGTACTGCCAGGTACTGTGATTCTGAGTCAGAACCTACTGATCAGTGACTGATAGTGATGAAAACAGTGATTATTATTACTTACATGTCTAGAAGTATCCTGCCTTGGGCCTGTATAATTTTAAAGGATTGAATAATGCATGCCCTGCTTGTTTCAACATCAGCGGTGTCTACAGTCAATTGCACTGTGGCTGCTTTAATTCATAGAATCATAGAATTGATTGGGTTGGAAAAGACCTCAGAGATCATCAAGTCCAACCCTTGGTCCAACTCTAGTCAGTTTACTAGATCATGGCACCCAGTGCCACGTCCAATCTCAGTTTAAAAACCTCCAGGGACGGTGAATCTACCACCTCTCCGGGCAGGCCATTCCAATGCCTGATTACTCTCTCTGTAAAGAATTTTTTTCTAATATCCAACTTAAATTTCCCCTGGCAGAGCTTAAGCCCGTGCCCCCTTGTCCTATTGCTGACTGCCTGGGAGAAGAGATCAACCCCCACCTGGCTATAACCTCCCTTCAGGTAGTTATAGAGAGTGATGAGGTCACCTCTAAGCCTCCTCTTCTCCAGACTAAACACCCCCAGCTCCCTCAGCCTCTCCCCATAGGACTTGTGCTCCAGTCCCTTCACCAGCCTTGTTGCTCTTCTCTGGACCCTTGTTTGTTCAGATTTGTTAAGAAATTATTTCCTGACGTTTCTTTTTCTTTCTAGGTGAAGTGTTACCACAAAAAATACCGGTCAGCTACTCGGGATGTGATTTTTCGCCTTCAATTTCACACTGGAGCTATTCAGGGACATGGGCTGGTGTTTGGCAAAGAAGACTTGGACAATGCCAACAAAGGTACTTGTGGTTGGTTGGACGTGTATGTGTGCAGGGGTGCAAGCGAGGGCCTTGCCATGTGATGATCTTCTTCAGCACCCATTTCCAAAAGGATTCTTGTTTTATTTTTTCTTCCCTTCTTTGTTTTTAGGGAAAGGGAGACTACTTTGTGCTAGTTAACTTTATAGTGTGTAACACAGGTAAACACCTAAAGACAAGGAAAGTTCTTCAAGTGAGTTAACTTGTCAAAATAATTCAGGTACTCCTAAGTAGGCCTTATCACCTTCTCTCACATTTATAAAAACATTTATTAATATAAATATAAAACATATAAATACACGTTTTTTTTAAATGGTGACTCTGTTGTCACCACTGAAGGAAATAAGATGAGCTACACCGATCCCTTTTCCGGCTGATGAGAAAAGCCTGGTACTGTGCTTGTGACATAGTCTGCTTGAGTATGGAGATCTTTTAAGATGCTTCAGAATATCCAAAAATGGAGACAAAGTTTTCAGACACACTTGAAAATGTGTTGCACTAGCCCTCTTATTTTCCAGAATTATAACTCCAGTTTTACTTTTGTGTTTATATGCAGGATTGTCACTCACCCCATGTTACTAGCAAGCTGTTTTCCTACAACATTCAACACGTGGCTGCACAGTTTTGTGGTCAAGTGTTGCAGTTTAGCCAATACAGGGAACAATTTTAATATTCACGTGTGTGTTTTCTTTAAAAGCCAAACCCAGTCATGTCTTTCTAGAGAGGGGGTTAGGAACTGTGCATCTTTTCTGTCTTTGACTGTTTCTGAATATAAACAAAACTCCAGCTGGCACTTACATGGTCTTTTCTGGAGAATGTGTGGCACAAAGAATGTGGTTTTTAAAAGCAAATCACTGAACTGCAAGTGAGGAAGGAAGAGTGATGAGAGTACGTGTATAGGTAGCTCTAGAGAATCCCGAGTTCTGAGCGCTCTGGAACTGCTGCCCTGGGAGACAGCCTGCTGAAATACTATCCTTTGTTTTCAGATGACCGTTTCCCTGATTACAGCAAAGTGGAATTAGTGTTTTCAGGAAGCCCAGAAAAAATTCAAGGTGAGTATACAGAGCTAAAAATATGTTTAGTTTTAAAATAAATAATATTGAAATATGTACTTTAAAAAGAATTTATTCCAATTCTCTTGTAGAAAATCTGAAAATTGATTTTGTTGTTAAAATATGCAATATAGTTACTGGTTTAAATTTGAAAAATTTAATGAAGACTCTGCATTTACATCAGCCTAGAAATGATCAGATTTTGTTTTAAAGCTATACTGGAACAGTTGCTGACAGCTAGTAGAAAACATTAGTGTATCTGTGTAAAACATGGATAGTATAGATAGCTTGGCCCAGCATAAGTGACTGCAGTGGCCTACCTCATAACCTTTACTGGATGCTGTCATAAGTGATCATGTTTGCAGTATTGAAGTTTGGACTCTCATCAGTTTAGCATAAAGAGACACAGCTATAGTTTTCTTGGAAATGCTTCTCCTTTGCAGTTGTCTTGTAGAATATATTCTGTGTGCTTCCAGAATTCTATTATAACATGTCTGAGGTAATTTGATAATTATGACCTGCGGTAAAAACTTAAGATTCTGTTAGTTAATGTGTTCTTAGTCATTTTATGGTGTCCCAAAAAGTATGTATTCTACCTGAGACTGAATGAAAACCAAATACTTTTACCTTTCTGTCCTCAGTGTCTGTGAATTGCATGTTTTCCTTTTTTTTTTCTTTCCCACATGAGTTTGTTAATTTAGAAACTTACAGCAGCAGCCAGTAAGAAATTGAATTCTGTCCAACTGAACATAAAGATGTCACTTAGCCTGTTGAAAAGCCATGTAAGAAAACCAGTTTTATAAATAAATTAATCTGGCTTGTTCTGATGGTTTCAGGATAGTAAATGTTTGAAGAGAGGCCAGGTGACGTCTGAAAAAGGACCAAAAGTTTTTCAAATTTCCCTTCCTTAGATGACAAATGAGAGGTGTGGTCTCTTTAGTAGGCTTCAAGTTGTTGGAAAATAAGGTTTAAGGAATTGGATATTTGTATTCCATTGCTGTCTGAGGGATTACCTAGTTAGGAAGTATAGCTGAGCTTGAAATATTTATTTACAATTTCTGGAAAATGACTTTTCCGCATGTGGAAATATTACAGAATTATAGAAAAACTACAGGGTATCTCTAGTCCATCCTCAGCAGGCTCATTTGTGAGATTGGACCAGGTTGCCCAGAGCTTTGTCCAGTCAATTCATGAAAACCTTCATGGATGGAGACATCACAGCCTCAGTGGGTGTGCTATTCCAATGTTCAGCTGTCCTAACAGTGGATTTGTTTTTCCTTATATTGACTAAACTTACCTAGATTCAAATACTGCCTATTCTTGTCCTTCTGCCTTGCTCCCATCTGGCTCTGTCTCCTCCATGGCTTTCAGGGAGCTGCTGTCAGATCCCATCTTCAGACTGAAGAATCCCTGATCCCTCAGCCTTTCCTCACAGGGAAAGCCTTTCAGTCCTGACCACCCTGCTCATGCTCTCCTGAACTGGCTTCACTTTATTCACATATTTCTTGTATTCTGTAGCATCACACTGGACATGGTATTCTAGAACTTGACTGACTGTGATGCAGTTTTAAAGAATGTGGTTGCCAAGAATGTAAGATCCTCTAAATATTTAATAATAAAGTTCATAAATGTGCCCTGTGGCAAATGTCATCACAGAAACTACAGATTTTTTTTTCCAGCCTGTATGTAAAAGTACATTCTTGTCCTAATTTTAACTATCTTGGTTTTAAAAGTCACAGCATGTGCATAACACCGTTGATTTAGAACAATTTACTGTAGGACCTGCTTCTGCAGACACAGCCAAAGAGTGGATAACTGAGGATTTCTGGGTTCCCTAACCTAGACAGAAGAGAAAAGACAGAAAGCCTCTTTGATTTGTATCAGTACCAAAGCAGAGTTCAAGGTCATGAGTTCTTGATGCCTGTGTTTTGCTTTTGAATCACTGGACCACACCTAAATTCCTCCCTGTATCCATTTAAAACCTGAATATTATTTTTTGCCTTGTTGAGGGCATAAAAACGTGGGTTACTGCTGAAAATTCCAGGTCCATTTGGCAGAGCACACTTGAGCGCAGCAAAACACGTTGAAGGCAAACTGCCCAGTTTCAGGTTCTGCGGAGCTGGCACCTTGGGGGAACTGAAAGGGACACAGAGTCACAGTTATCAGCTCTCCCAATTCATCTTTAATGATAAGTTGTCTGGTATCAAAATAGTAATCTGTAACTGATTCTAATTTTACCATTCCTTTAGTACCATCTCTTTATAGATGCTTGTGGTTTCCTTCTCAACAGCTGGGTGGATCATCTGTGTTGTTTGTGTTTAGGGGTCGAACCAAGTTATCAGACTACATGATAAGAAGCTCAAGATAAAATTCTCTGCTTGAACCGTAAATTAAGCTTTTTTCTTTTTTCCAAACTGTTTTATTTAACCTTCCTTCCCCTATTTCCGCTTCTTATATTTTGTAATACCATATTGCCATTTGGGCAGCGAACTTACGTGAGAAGGCCACATACATACATACATCTGTGTGTGTGTATATCATTACAAATGTGACTGTGATAATTTTTGGTCTCAAACATATGTTTATTTTTCAGGATGTGAACACCTTCAGAATGATCATGGAGTAATGGTTGATTACAATACCTCAGACCCACTAATACGCTGGGATTCCTATGAAAATATGAGCCCTGATGGGGAAGGTGAGTTGTTTGGTCACATGAGACTAAGGACAAAACCTTTTGCAGCGGTTCCAGTGCTTGGAAGGAGAAGGGAGACCTCATTTTCTTGAAGCTAATGCCACTTTACTGATGTGTTAAGTAGCTGTCTGACCTTCCCTATTTACCATTAGTGGGTCTAATTTAGGAAAGAAAGAAGTGGTTAGTTAAGAGTCTTGTCAATGCACTGAATTGGACTGAGGAACAACTCATTGATACAGGTTACTTTATTACTTGTAGATTTGCCTAAAGACTCTTCTTTTTTTTTTTTTTTTTTAATCTTCTATTTTATTTTTTTTTAAAAACGGCTTCTAGTTGGAATCCTAACACAGAATTTTAAGAACAGCAAAGTGATACGGTGAGTTTGTAGCTTTTGCTTACTATGTTATCTGGAGTATTGCAGAAGGTGCACTAGACTGTTATGGATAAACAAACAGCAAAAGATGTGCCTATTTGCATATCTCCCCTTGGAAAATTACCCGATTCCAAATTGCCTTTTTATTTATTAGTGTTGGTTTTTTTTCTTTTTTTTTTTCTGTAATCTGCTGCTACACGCAGAAGATGAAAACCTCCAGTGGCTGCCTTCAGATTCTGACTCCAGTGTGGATGTGTTTTGGGTTTTTTCCTTGCATGAATGCTGTGCTTTTAATGGATATAGTTGTCGTGTAAGGACGCAGAATGTCACACCTGTGCCTGCACACCTCAGTGCACAAGCGAGCCTGATATTGTTGCAAGTAAAAACAGGAGACAAAGTATTGAATGGATGTCAAAGTTCTTGTTTTTACAACACTCCTGTTACGAAATGAGAGACAAAGTGAGGATGCTTAATTAGCAGATCTCTAGGCTCAGTTTCCGTTGGTTTTTATAACCTGAATTCAGCATTGACCATCTAATGACCACATCAGTGAGGGTTTTAGGGGCAGAGTCATACTGGGAGCCTGACTTCTTGTTACTGCCTCTCTCCTGTACAAGAGTGTTTCCTGATGCACAGCAGACTCCAATCTGCAGAAAACCAGAGGAATACAGAGAGTGGAAAGAGAACAGTCTTTTGGTGCTGTTACATGGGGCAGGTAGAGCACTCCGTCAGAGTCATCAGAGCTTTTATAGTTGGATAAGGCTGTGCAGTGTCTTTTAAAAGGCATAACATCAGAGAGACTGAATATCGACTGGAGCGAATGTCTTCATTTCTACCCAAGATGTTTCTATATAATTTGTGATTCCTTTCCCTCCCCCCACCTGCTATCCTTTTCCCTTTCCTCTGTATATACTTAGCCCTCAGCAAGCAACGCATTGATATCAAGTATTTTTAATTGCTCAGATTGATTGGCTAGATGGACTTGACCTTCCCATCCTCATTGCATTGTAGGTAACTACATCAGTACAGGGAATTGAAAGCATAGATAAATGTGTAGGCAACACTGTTGGAAGATACAGACCTTTATGCTGCTTGTGTCTTCTACAAGAGTTGATCAGAGACCATTCACAAGTACTATTACCTTGTTTGCCTGATGTTCAGAAGTCACATGTGCCACTTAATAGGCTTTTATATCTAATTTGTATGCATGACACATTTCTAATTATCTGAGATAGAACAGAAATACAATGTAGTGGCATAGATATTGAGTTCATTGTGCATCTGCAAAGAAATCGCTCGAGTTGAGCTAGAAAATATACCATAAGAAGATGAGATGCGTCCAGTTACTCTTTTCTCAAGTAAACATTTAGGAAGAAATCTGATACCCTACAATATTCAACAATGGAATTGCAGGCAGAACATTTGTCTCTGTGTAAGCTGATCCTGATGGGCTAAAGCACATACACAGGGGACAACTCTACTTTTCTCTTAAGGATAAGGTCTGTATTTAACACAGATTTAAGCTTAGTCTGCTGCTTGAGGTAAATATAGTGCAGTTAAGTAATTTTCTATCCGATTTTCCGTGTAAGATTTCTAAACACCAGGACAGGCTTCTCCTTATGGTTTGTGCAGATGTTCAGTATCTTGCTTTTATATTAAGAAGGTGTATTGAGTCCTAGTTGTCGCTACAGACGAGAGACCACTGAGAGAAGAGGCTGCCTTCACGTCCAGGAAATGATCAATGTCAAAAGCCTTCGAATCTGAAGCCTTTTGGCTACAATCCTGAAGGCTGAGAGAGAATCTTTTCTGTACTTCAGAAAAGATTAAGGTTCAAAATGTGGCGCATTTGAAAGTGCATAACAGTGGTGGTATGTTTAAGGTGCAGGGAAGTCTCATACAGAATGCCTGTTTCAGATCTATGTCACATTAAGTTAAACTCTGCTTTATGTAGGAACTGGTCTTCGTGGTTTTACTTGGACCTGTTTTCCCACAGGAATTTCAGTAGGAATAGTATGAGATGTTAGTGTGACAGATGATTCCTGTATTACAGTCATACACCTTTTTATTAGTTTAAAAAATGTGGGCCTATGAAATTTCGTTACAGGGAGGTCAGGAAGGCTACACAGAGCCTTGTGAAGTGAACAGGATTTTCTTTGATGGTATATTGTGTGTGGATTGGCTATTTCCAAGCAGATGTGTTAAAATAGAAGATTTAGAAGTGAACAAGAAAGCATTATGTCTCTTTTTGAAATCATACAACACTTGGCTTTATTACCAAAAGACGAAAGGACATGATAAAATAAAAGTGTACCCAAAGTCTCTTGTTTTGGTGGCATGATACAGTATTACAGACAGAAGCAATTGCCTTTTAAATCATCTTGAACCCTTTGTTAATAAGGCTGTTTACATGCATTGAATGTAGCCAGACTATGGACAGTTTGCTGTCTGAATTTAATTTCTTATCCTTCATTCTTAAGGAATATTGAGAATTGGAAAGCATTAAATGATTTGTGTTTCTTCTCGTAAATACTGTTGCTTTTCAGATCCCTTGGGAGTGATCCTCCATAATAGACTGAAAATTAAATTAAGTTTATAATTCTCAATTTGTATCAGAATTCCTCCTCCTTGAGAGAGACTTCTGCTACGTTGATTTAAGAGTATGCAGTCACGTGTAGGGTTTGGAATCCCAAGAATCAGGTCTTCCTACTGCCATGTAGAAGTCTAACATAGTTGCCATTGCTTTTCCTGTGATTTTGATGTCAGGAAGGACTTTTGTGGTAGGAAGGAACAGACATTGCTTTTGATCTTGCTGGAGTACTCTTTTTTTTTTCTTTAGAGCTTCACTTACCATACAGTAGATGTGTATGATTTTACAAAAAGTTGCTTATTTGCTACAAAATAGTGAGTTAATCACAAAGACATACTACACATTTGTGGCTACAGGTATTATCTTCTAATACCAAAATCTCTAACATCAAATGACAAATAGTTTTGAAAAAAGCTCCCCCTCAGCCAGAGGGATGAGGTAAATGGTAAAGGTTGGAATTCTCTTTTATTGAGAGTTCTTTTTAGTTCTCAGTGATAATTTTCAGGGTTATTACTTAGCACAGTGCATGAGAGATACTGTTGTTAGACACTTCCCTCCTGCTGAAAATACAGGTGTTCTTTTGGATGGAAACCATGAGTTTGTGTGGAGCACACCCATGGATCCTGGTACAAGCTGAGGCTCTGAGGTACTCTAAAAATAAAATAATATTTAAAAAAATTAAAATAAAGAGATATTAAAATAATTAAAAGTATTGCCAAAGAGCAGAAATTAATCTAAATTACCTAATTATTTAATAATAATCATGATAACATGCTAAAATTATTCTAGAGAGAGCATGCCATTTGCATGTGTAGCACTCGGCTGAGATACAGAATTTATTTATTTTTATCTTTTTTTTAAAATAAAGAAAACTGGTAAGCCCAAAGTTTACTGGCCAAAATAATGTTTGTTTTAGTTTGACTGAATTCAGTGGATTTGCAACAGAAATGCCAACCTGTTTCTTGTTCAGTGTTCCATTTTAAGACATTTTGCTTATTTTAACAAACACTAAATCCCCCTGCACTCTTTTGTTTTCCAGCTCTACAATCTGTGGAAAGAAAATCACATGTGCAGTTAGAAATTACTTAAAATAACAAGAGAATTACTTTTAAGTCTTTAGAAGGCAGGAACTTAAAAAAAACCTGGCTGTTTGTCTCCTAGCAAAGTATGTTTACTTGCTTAATACTGTTTGATAATTAGAAAAGAAACAGCTTTGGCAACAAAAAGATGTTTTTCATTTAAGTCAGATAGGGTTGGGCTGAGTGAATCCAAATTCCTTTATCTCAAGAATGTTGCTTTACAAATTCTCTAGCCTTCTGTAACTGTAATCAGAAACAATCAGTTAAATATTGTCAATTATTTATAAACGGGTTTGTTCCTGCTCTTTTTCTTTTCATAAAGAAAAACATCAGAGAAATGTCTCCATGTAGGCAATAGCCAACATTCCGGTATGCACCCATGTCATGTGATGAGGTGGGATGTTTGACTTTTATTAAAATTTTCTTTACCTCTTCAACCCAAAATAAATAGCTATTCAGTAGGGAGGTGCCCTCACATGTAGTTGAACACTTGTTTTTCCCAGGGGGCCCCTTCAGTATTGCAAAACTCAAGGGCTGAGGCAAAATCTCTTGGCTTTGGTACCTTAACAGGAATGCAGATGGCTACCTAAGAAAACAACAGCCTTGATGCCAGTTCTGGTGAGTGAAGCTGAGCGATAAATTGGTAATTCCAGCTTTTAGTCACCAGTTGGCTGCAATATTCTTTGAAACAAAAAGATTTGATAGAAGGCAAGGAAGAAAAGGTGGCCTTCAGCAATTCCCCTCCATCTGTTGGACAGTGAAAATAGAGACACCTATAGAAGATAGATACCTTTACACTGTAAAGTGTTGTCAGCTTGAAACAGTATCTGAAATGCCTTGGAGTGTCTGCCTTTAACTGATTTTTCTCTGAGGAAACTTAACTCTTTTATTTCTTGAAGCTCTCTGTGTTCTTTTTTTTTTTTTTTAACACATATAATGTAAGTCTGGTTTGTCTGCTTAATCATGAAGGAGACAACGAGTTGGAGAAAAAATAATATCCAATGGTTTCTTTTGTATGTTGACAATATTGAATGCAAACATAGAATTACCAGGTTTCATTTCTAAATGTGCAGCAATAGGCAATTCTCTTTTTGCCCCTCTATTAATACATCATTAATTGTGCAAGTACTGGGGCTTAAATTTTTTGTTAGCTCAATATGTTAGGGACTAAATATAAGTTTTCAAGATTGTGCTTGATAAGCTGAGGTTGCTCTGGACTCTCATTTTCATGTTTTAGGGATTTGGGAGGTTTGGTTTTTGTTTGGTTTTGGTTTTTGGGAGAAAAAGAAAATTATTCTAATATTTTGGATAGGTCAGATAGGAGCCAACAGTTAAGTGCAACCAGGGGCCAGACTTTCAAAGAACTTACTGATTCAAAGTGACTTTTTTGGCTCTTTTAAAAGAATATCTCTTAAGATAGACGGAACACTTCTTTGAAAGTCTGGAGTGTTTGCTTAAGTGTTAAGCTGAGCTCCAGAACCTGGCCTGGTCAGTTCTACTGAAAAATAGTTTTTACCTTTTACCCAACATGTGTAACTGACAGGGCAGTGTCTGAAGTGAGGAATTATGTGCATTTTACTCAGGGCCATGGGACATTGATTTTACCAGGTACCATTTGTCAGTGCTGCTGAGTTTAAACTTACCTCAAATAAAACCAGAATCCCTCCAAAAATGCTCAGAGCCAGAGAGGAACAGTTGCAACTAATCTAAATATTGACAGTCTTATGTTTGAAGACAAGAACAGAAGCAGTGTCTCATAGGCATTGACCCTGGACCCCTGTTTTTTTTCCATGAGCCTCCTGCTTGTGCTTCCATGTCTGGGCGTCCTTGCCTCCGCACCCCCTGGTATCAATGTCTTTAACAATTATTTGAAGCACAGGTTGCACCTGTCAAATACTTTCAAAGCTATTGCAGAGTCAATTATTTGCTTTAAAAAAAAAAAAAAAAGGCATTTTAATATCCTCCAATTTATTTCTGTCCTGCCTCAGTAATAGGCAGTGGTGTTATCCCAAGGATTTATTCATTAGCCCTTTGTCAAAAGATTTCATTACACTTTTAGACTCAAAGACAACAGGGTGAAATTTGAGTGGTTTAATAGATGTTTAAGATAGTTTATGGTGCATTCAAATATCTTTTGCTGTTCTGTTTTTGTAAGGCTGTGCAAAAGATTTCCCTCTTCAGCACAGGAGGATTCAGACAGTAGAAACTAGGAGGAAGGTAACACATGTGACTGTGACTAGCATTGTCTTAGGGATCATGTAACGCTGCTTTTTCAACCAAGTCTGTCTTTGCCCAGTTTATATGGGTTTTTGAGCAGGCTTGCATTTACCTTTTAGCGTGTGCCTGTTTCTTAGTCACGTCAACTAAAATCAGTGGTTGTTAATATTGTTAATTTGAATAGTAATGTCCAAATCAGTATCTCCTTCTTTGTACAGATACCTAGGAGAAGCCTAGTTGCCCAATCTTACAACCTGCGTCATGAAGCTGGTGAAATAAAAAGCTCTGAAAGGCAAGCCTGTGCACAGATGTTTCCCTTCCCTGCACCTGCTTCCTGAACAACTCTTCTGCTTTCTTTCGAAGGCAATAGGGCATCCCACCTGTTTAGGTTCATTAGACAAGGAAAAATAACCTTCATGATGGTATCGGATATATTTTTGTTACTGGATATATTTTAATGCCTGACTTGCTTGGGAATAAAATTAGCATGGGAGCATGAGAGATTAAAAGTGCAACTGGAAGAAACAAACCAAAATGCCTTAGTACAAACTGGGATTTGGTTCTTGTTTATTCTGTGACTTTCCTAAGACCAGAATGTGAAGCAATTAAGTCCTGTGTCAGCACCAAAGCATGCATACACTGAACTGCCTTGGGCATCGTATTTACATGAATGTTTAATCCAGTAACCAAAGAAAATGTGAACAGAAGGCATAATCACTCATGGTGCCATTTGCACATGATATAAGAGGTCATAGAATCATTGCATGTGCATGAGTAAACTTGAGTTATGACGTCAAATTCATTTTACTTGTCAAATGACAACTCTCTGGGAAGACTTACAAAACAAAAGACAGTGTGAAATTGGTTGCAGTTTTCCTTGGGTTTTTTTTAGGCCACCATGAAGCAATAGCAATCCTTTTTCTGGTAAATCCTAAAGTAATCATATTGTTCTGATTGGGTGTAATTACTGCCCTTTAGCTGGTCTTTTTACATCACGTACCTTTCATTTTTTAGCTAACTTTCTTTCCAGTGACTCTTTCCTCTTGGTCCTGCTTCAGGGTTTCAGCTAGCTTATATACTGCTTCCTTCATAGGAAGACTAATGATTTTGTGGTGTGATGTTCACTCTTTTCTGCTCATTGGCAAAGATGTTCTGTTGATTAGAAAGGCCTGACGAGTTTCTGCTTACAGCTTGTGCAGATTGTGTTTTTTTTTTTTTTTTGTTACAAGGGTGCTTAGATCAGGTAAGCTTGGTTCTGTGTTGGTTTTGAAGGAGGACTCTTCCAGCAAATTTGGCTTACTGGGATTTATTTGGATTATCCTGTAACTGTCTGTTTTGTTCAGAGTCTGGCACGCTGGTTAATTAAGCATATGTGCTGAGTTCCTGCCATTGAATACATACAGCAGATACTGAAAAATGGAGAACTTTTCCTGGAAAGGTTTCTACAGCAAATGTCTACTGCAAATAGTGGTTCTCTTTAGTGAACCATAGAAAGACAGGGAGGGGTTTTTTTCCCCCCTTGTATATGTTTCCAAGGTGGTGTTAGTACCTGCACAACCATTTGATATATGTGCTGGTGGCTTTTTTTCTTGACTTTGGAGAAGAGCATCATAAAAACAAGCCCTCCTGAATCCCACAACTTTATATTTCAGTGTCTCAGTTTTGAAGAGCTACATGTTATATCCCATACTCTGTCCAGAGTGAAGCATACCACTCTGTAAGTATCCTTTTAGCACTATAAACCACAGGCACTTGTGATAGTAAAATGTGGTTGAATAAATTACTCCCAACCAGGAGATAAGTGACCAACAGTAGAATTTTAGCTGTACCAATAACAGTAGCAGCCTTTAGAATAACCAGCTCTAGTGCTTTATTTGTTTTTCAGTGGTACCTGGTAGTTGCAAGTGGGGTAATACAATTCTTATCCATGGATCGATCCCAGAAAGCTGTTCTGGACGTGTCTACCCCTGCTCCAGCAGTTTCACTTGCTAAGCATTAAATGTGTATCTGTAATTCCTTCTACTTAAGGCTTAAGTTCTTTGCAAAGGTTTCCCTGTACATTAGAGAGCTTTGGATCAGACTGCTGAGCAATAAGGGGAAGGTGAGAGATGGGGCAGACTTCAGATCTACCTGCATATTGATGATACCTTCTCTAGATTCTGCTTTCAAACATGGACAGTGTCTGAATACTGAAGAAGAGCAGCTAGTTCAAATTCCTTCCAGACTGAATAGAAGTAGTCAACTTCTAGTCAGCAGAGGCAAGTTTTTCTATCAGAACCCAGGCCTACTTCTTATTGTGGACACCTCTCCAACTGTTATAGTAAAAGTTGCATAGCGACAGTTCTTATATTGTTTCTCTTCTCTCTGTTGCTGGAGTCTATGGCAGATGACTTGTTTCTAAGTAATTTAGGTACAAGATAAATTTTCCACCAAAGGGACATAATTTAGTATGTTAATATATGCTTGTACTGAGCATGTGTAGATCATCTTCAAATACTTTTTTTTTAGAAAAGTAAATACTATAGTTATCATCATACAAGGTTACTATATATTGCTTCTACTATTGCTCTGACACTTGAAAATAAGACACAAGTCTCTTGAGTCCCGGTGCAAAACCCTTTAAGTTCAGCTAGCAAATTAGGAAATCACAGAGCTCTGCTAAATGTATCTGCATCCTAACTTCCCTTTTTGAAATGTGGAATTACATAGAAACACCTGAAGATCAATTTATTGAAGGTGCCATAGAGAGGGAACAATTTTATTAATAATGACAATACTGTGAAATTATGTGTTCCATACTTAACAGAAGGGGTAGATTAATTATGTTGACCTTTTAGTGGCCTCTTTAAACCTTTTTGTTTTTTACTGTGGTCCTGTACAGTTTTCAGCAAACATATGGAGTCATCAGTGTTTTTCCACTGCTTTATACTTAATGACCGTAACTAATTCTTGCTGAAAGCCTAGCAGTGTAGTAAGAGAAATGCCACCGTTCACCCCGTGTGTGCTATTCCAGCGGTAAGGAAGAATAATCACGAATTCTCGTCCTCAGCATTTGGAATATACACTTGCAAATTAATTAAGTGTTCCTGAAGATTGGCTTTGGTTTTGGTATGAATGAAGGGAAATAATTTCATGTAGTTTGGTGACTTTGAAATGCCCTTAAACTTTGCTTAGTGTTTTGTACTTGTGGCAGTGGTTCTGTACTGTGACGTTTTGTTCTTTTGCTGGCTATCCAAGCACAAGGTACTTCAAGTTAAGTCTTTGCTTAAGAGGACTGAGAAACGTTTGCAGAAGTAGAATCAAAATGCCAATAGCTTCTGTACGTTGCGTTGCACTAGTAAATGTAGCAGTCTGTTCTTTGTACTTTGGATCGTGGCATAATTATTATTTTCTTTTGATCCCAGGTGGGCACAAGTGGGACATTGTATTACAGTAGTATTCTAAGGGTGAGTCTGTGCTGGCTGGCTCTGCCTGTGTTCCTTGCTGGCTGGACAGCAGCCAGCCTCTGGTTGAGAAGCCTGTGCTTTGTGAAACAGATTTTCTTGCTCCAGTGTACTTGTAAAACCATTAAAGTACAAATGTGATCCTTTTGAATGTTTGGGAAATACACATTAACCTTTGCATAGCACAAAGATTCTGAGGAGGGGGGTTTGGATGCCCTCTTTTTCTGCTTCTCAAAACATTCAGAGTTTAACGACCTCATGTGAAGCCTGTGTGTCCTGCTTGTTAGCATGTTGCAATTCCCCTCAGTTCATTTCCTTTCAAAGTATTTTTTCACTTTTTGTTTTTGCAATACATGCCTTGTTTTCCTCAGCCTTCTTTTTTTTCTTTTTTTCTGTTACAGTCAGGGACTTGAGGAGCATAGCAAACCAAACATCTTCCTGATGAGTTAGCTGCTGTTATTTCATGTTGGATAACTATTTTCTTTTAAAGAAATGTAATGCATAGGCAAACATAAGCATTTGCTTGAATTTCTTGGATAGACGGGCAAAGGAAAAGCAATGATAAAAGATGGCTTCATACATTTTTTCCTTCCTTTGCAGTGAATTCTGTTATCCTCAAGTTACAATTTTCTAAAAACTCTTCTAAAATGTATTAAGGGATTGCCAGATAAATTTTTATGAACTAGAAATTGATCTCACAGCCTTGTACCAATTTACCAAATCAGGACCTGCTTTTTATATCACAGTTTGAGAGTTGTGCTAAATGCAGGTTTAGGTCTCCAAATTGTAGGAAGTATCATGACTGGGCAATGCCAAATTCCAAGGTGATAGGGATTCACAATCCAAATCTTCCAAAACATTTGATCAGTTCATTGTGATTGATTCATTTGCATGACCCTTGTCTGCCACTCTGCAGCAGTCTAGGTAATCACCTGTACTTGCAACATTCAGCATAAAAGCTTTGAGGAGGTATATTGTGTAGGCCCACTTACAGAATTTAAATCTTCTATACCTGACCTGGCCCAGACTGGCACACCCAGTAATCTGATAGTCCTCAGATGTGGGAATGTACAACCAGAAGTTCCCAGTACTGCAAAGGGTGATGTGTCCCAGAAAGCCAAAATCAGTTGAGTGATGTGGCTTGAGAACATCTTTCTAAACACATCCACGTATAGGTTTAACCCGTGGTTATTCCAAAGCATTGTTTTGAAGGAGCACCATCAAGAGCACCAGTATTGTTCCATATCTAGACCAACACAATTTGAGCAACATGGTGATTTATCTGAATGAATCTGTTGCAGGTAAACTCTTCATGGGGTAGGTTAGTTTATACAGAGATGCTGTTATGTTCCTTCTGATAATCCAGCTAACTGCAGGTGTCAGCGTTGAGCCTCAGCCTGTATTCAACCATGCAGAATGCTAATGGTCTAAAATCATCAGCATGTACATGCAGTTTAGGCTTATGAAGGAGCAAGAGGCTTGTAATTGAAGCAAGGAAAACAGTTGGGATTTTTTCCTTAGAGAGGAACAAAATGCAGTGACACTAAAACTGAATTTGCGTCTTAAGTGAGACTTATCGTTTTGCATCAATGTTTTGTAATATATTTCTTTTCATGTCCTCAGAGCAGATGCAGGAAGTTCCCAGCTTAAAAGCAATGTTGCATGGTCCCAAAGGAGAGAGCCAGCTCTCTGGTTCTGGGAAAGTACTGCCAGCATAGTTTGTGTTGTGTACTTTGTGTCTTTTATCAGAGTCCTGACTTGTTTCATGTGCCGCCATTTACTGATTTATAAGAACAGCAACCAAAAGTGTGCGCTCTCTGAATTAGGTTTGAACTTAACTTCTAACCCTTACGTAAACAATGAACAGGTAGATTTTTTTTTTTTTTTGAGGATACAAGAGCCACTTTTATCCTTTGTTCGACTGAGAAGTCATTAAAGTGCTGCCAGTCCCTGAAGTAGAAAATGAATGTTGTCCGGGGGCACAGCTGCCTGGTGGTGATGCACGTGTACGTTGGGAATAATGTTTAGCACAAATGTTTGTGAGCTGCTCTGTGGTGAGATACAGCTGTTATTAAAGGAGGAACTAACAGGTTCACTCCCCCTAGTTTGAGGTGATTCATTCCAAAGACAGAGAAGGCAAAGCCTGCCA
This sequence comes from Grallaria varia, assembly GCA_013396735.1. Lineage (NCBI taxonomy): Eukaryota > Metazoa > Chordata > Aves > Passeriformes > Formicariidae > Grallaria > Grallaria varia. Next base: position 765,110 of record VWZG01009759.1, on the reverse strand, counting down.
GGGTCTCGGAGCTTGAGAGCAATAGCTGCTACGTAAAAATAAGTGTTATTGCTGCAGGACTTCCAGAAAACTTTTCTTGCCTAACAACTCTGGTAATACAAAAATTCTTGAAGATGTGGACAAGTTTCTGGCCTGACTGTTCAGTGCAGGAGAGCAAGTTTTCCTAGCAGCTGCTTGTTTTTGGAAAAAAGGGTGCTAGGGATCTGGCAACCAAAACTCACTCAGCTTCATTTGGATGTTGAAACAGTCTGTGAAAAGAACCACTGTAAAGAAATAGTTCGTAGGCTGAATTACCTTTTCAGCCAACACGTTTCCATTCCCCCTTGGCTGCCATAGTTCAGATTTCATTGAACCTGATTGTCCCCTCAGGCTCCTCCCTCGTGTTTACATTTTCATTTGCTTTTTCTGGCTGATACAAGTCTCCCACTTCTTTAGCAAGACCATTTACCTCCAGGAGGGAACAGCAGCTGCAGCTCAAACAGCAGGAGCAGAGACATTGCTGGCCTTTTTCAGCTGGGGAGTTTACCCTAACTTGGGCTTTCTCTGTGCATAGTTTTGTTTAGAGAATAGTACTTGATTTAACTGAGCCAGTGATTGACTATTGCAGAAAGTTCCTGATCGTGCCTAGTAAAGAGGTAAGAAGTTTTGTTGTGGTTCAAGAGCTGGAAGTACAAACCACATGTATTTCTATATGGATTTTATTGGAATTATACAGGAAGAGCTTGCAAGAAATGAAGGCCTGTCTTTGTTAGGGAGGGAGAAGGGGAGAGACAAGCACACATAAAAAGATTTAACTTTGAAGGAATGCAGCTCTGGACTTGTCCAGGTTTGCCTGAAGGTAAAAATATTTATTTATGAGGTTGAAAAAAAAAAATTAATCCCGGTCTTCTGTAATGCTTCCTGCTGCAACATGAACAAGGGTACAGTTTGCAAAGGTTTGTGTATTTGCAGCTCTCTTGTTTTTGTTCAGGTGGACTGGATCAGAACTGCTCTTGCTGAATTTGTGGCATGCAGGTTTACTGGCTTTCATTTGTATGTGTTTTCCCAAGTGGTGAATGGACAGGGGGTAGCCGTGGGGACAAGTCAAAATGCTGAAAGGTTAAAATGTTCTGAATTCACAAGGCTGCCTTTGCGTATTTTGATTTCAAGGAGGCAAGTGCCAGGAAAACACAGGCTTGGAATGATGCCACTGCATTTGGTATGTGTTAGTATTTCAGGTCCTAATTTTTAAATAAGTTGCTCTTTGTGTATTAAGTAGAGGAGTGAAAATACACACATTGCTCTGAGGTTTTCATTTATAAGAGAGTCCTTGATATTGAGGAGAGTGTGTAATTCAGACTGTGTGGGAATGTAATTAGGCTTGAGCATGGCCAGTTCAGAGAGTTTGAACAGATCCTAGGAAGAGCAGTCAGGCTGAAAGAAAGTAGTCCCCTTTGGTTTGATTAACTAAATTCCAGCATTACTGAGGCCTCCTCTGTTGTGATCTTTTCTTGTTTTTTGACAGCTGTGTTACTCCTGCATTTTACAGAGTGTTACTTCCTTGGAAAAAAATGAGAGCAGGGATTGAGTTGTGCATGAAGATGAGGTATTGAGTGTGTAAGTCCTCTGCGGTACCTTTACTTAGCAAGGTGCACAGAATAAAATGTTGCACTGCTATTATATTTCTCATTTTCTTTGGTCAGAAAGGTTCCCTGCCTATGTGCATAGCTTCACTTTTGCAATCGAGCTGGTTATCACTTTTTTGGGAAACATATGGATGAAGACCATGGCAAAGTGAAGTCCAAAAGTCCTAGTACACAGGTATTCTGAAATTAGGATTAAGAAAAAGGTAGAATATGAAAAGAAGGTGTTACATAAGTACAACTTCAAAACCTTGTGTTTTGTAGGTTTATGGTATTTGAATAGTTTATTTTTTCTAGTTTTATGAACAAATAAACTATATATACATATGATTTATATATATATACACAGACATACATATATGTGTATATATATATAGTTTTATATGGATAGTTTGTAATTTAATGAGACCGAGTTCAAGGTGCTGCACCTGGATCGGGACCTCCCCTGATACCAATACAGGCTGGTGGATGAACAAATTGAGAGCAGCCCTACCAAGAAGGAATAGTGAATGCTGGTTGATGAGAGGCTGGGCATGGGCTGGCAATGTGTGCTCACAGCCCAGAAAGCCAAATGTATCCTGGGCTACATCCAAAGCCATGTGGCCAACAGGCTGACAGAGGTGATTCTGCCCCTCTACTCCACCCTGGTGAGACCCCACCTGCAGTGCTGCATCCAGCTCTGGGGTCCTCAGCACAGGAAGGACATGGACCTATTGCAGCCAGTTCAGAGGAGAAGTTACCAGGATGATTAGAGGCCTGGAGCACGTCTCCTGTGAGGAAAGGCTGAGACCACTGGGGTTGTTCAGCCCGGAGAAGAGGAGGCTTTGGGGAGACCTTATTGCAACATTCTGGTACCTGAAGGGATCTTAGGAGAAGGCTGGAGAGGGACTTTTTACAACGGCATGTAGTGACAGGACAAGGGAGAATGGCTTTTAACTGTAAGAAGAGAGATTTAGATGAGATATAAAGAATCAAGTCTTTATTGTGAGGATGGAGAGACAATGGAACAAGCTGCTCAGAGAAGCTGTGGATGCCACATCCATGGAAATGTTCAAGGCCAGAGTTAGATGGGGCTCTGAGAAATCTGGTCTGCTGGAAGATGTCCCTGCCCATGGCAGAGGGGTTGGAATGAGATGATCTTTAAGGTCCTTTCCAACCCAAACTATTGTATGAAACAGTCTATGATGATAATTAAAATTAAACCCCCCAAATTAATCTAAGAATGTTTTCCTGCAACTGTACAAATTTGAAAATAATTTAAATTTGTTATGTGCATGGTATTTTGATGATTAGGAGCTGCAAGTTTAAATATCTGGACTCTCAGAACAGTTGGATTTTTGTTTTGCTGCAAGCCTCCTTTTTTCTCATCTATTTATAATGCAAGTGATAATTTTTGGTTCCCAAAAAGGCAGTTGTCTACTAGAGCAAAACGTCTAGTTGCAAATAAATTGTTTTGATCCACAATCCCAGGTGTTTCCTTGTGAAGTCTAACAATATTGTATTGATATTTAAATCCAGAGCCAAAAATCAACAGGTCCCAAACTTTTCTGTTTCTCACTTTGCTTGTAGACACATAACATGACTCCTCAAGTTCTGGCATAAATACCAAAAGTAATGTCTGTCAGGCTCACAATCCTACTTGTGATCAGTGAGACCTCTGTTCAGGGAGCCGCTGCTCTAAGTAATTGCCATAGGGATTTTTGGAACTTGGCAGTGCACCAGACTTCCAGATACGGATATTTAAGTAAGACACCTAGTTCCCACAGTTTACTGATTGCATTTTTCTTATGCAGCTTAAATTTCTTTTTTCTATAGCTGAATGCTCACTTCAAATGGTTCATGCACGACTGGGACTCCTGGTAAATTGGTGCGCATTTAGGCATGTTGAGTTCTTGGTTCTCCTCTCACGCATACACATTTCCTTCCAATTTAAATAACCTACATTTATCAGATAACAATGCAGGGTGCATAAAATATAAGGTGTTTGTTTCTTTCATTAATATGTGGTTGTTGTCTTGGTTATGAACAGTGTTAGGCTGACACTGAGAAAGTACTCGTGTCCACAGATGCTCAGGCTTTTTAATCTAGCATTCCACATACTAGCAGTCTTGAGGTAACAGGGTGAGACACTGAATGCCACAAAACCTAATTGCTGGTTTTATGGTGCCAAAATATTTCACAGAGATGTTACTGTGCAGACATAATCCCTTCTGCCACGGTGTTCAGTTCTGACAGGTTTGTGTGATTCATTTGCATGTGTAGTAATTGGGAAGCCCAGACAGCTCACAGTTGTCAGTTGCTTCTATAAAGTGACTCTAGTCATCTTAGAATAATTTCTCATTTCAGAGATTTTGTTTTTAACAATGACCATATTGAACCAAAAACATGGTTACTGCTGAAGCTTCAGACCGGTCGTTTCCACATACAGACTCATGTGTATAAGCTTATCTCTCTTGGCCCTGAACCTTTTAGTCTCTTAAGTTTGTTGCCTCTGTTCTAACCAATTTTTTGGGGGACCATCCTGAGCCAAACCCTGTGAGAAGTCCCAGAAAGACTCTTGTTCCCACCAGTATCTCTTTATCAATCAGGCTTCTAATGGGTGCAAATGTTGTTCTTCAACATAGTATAGATCTGTGCCTTTAACTAATTTGAAAAACTGTTTGCAAAAAAGAAGTTTTCATTCATCTACATGACAGGTTAAGGGAGGGAGAAATTCCCCTAGCAGAACTTTTCTTTCTTTCATCTCATTTACTTGACCAAAGCATTCCCACTCCCTTCCTTGATGCTTAACAGTTAATGCTAACCATTCAGAAAAGCATGAAACTTTTTACAATCTCTTCTTAGTGTTCACTGCAAACTATAGCTCAGATTAAAACTGGGATTTGAGTAGTAGTTAATTAAATGTCTTAACAATGGGATCATTTGAGAGTTCAAACCCAGCTAGTTAACTTCTACATTTATCAGAAAAATACTTTTAAACTTACTTAAAAGATATCTCAGAATAGTGAAGTAGTTTAAGGCTAGGCTTTGTACTAACACATAAATGCAGTATGAAGAAGAACAGTCTCTAAAAAAAAGTAAAATATTCAGAATTTGAAAAAACCCAAAATCCCAACAAAGTCCTGAATTCTGTAAAGTTGTTGTATCCAATCCAGAATCTGATGGAAAGAAGCACCTGAACACTTCAGTTTGCATCCTTAACAGGTAAACAGCAAACAATGATCATAAGTACCGAAACCCTTATCCTCTGAAAGCTGTGTTCCTATTTATAACCAGTGGGGCCAATTCTTAACACCATTAAAAATAAATTGAGAGATTATTTTTGTACTTTTTCCAATTTGTAGCGTTACTATACAGATTGAAGAGAAAAAAACCCCAGCTTTCTAAAAAAAGCTTTCTTTGTTTCGAATGGAAACATTAAGAGGGGGGATGAATAATTCTTGATATTTATAATCCAGTTATGTGAATGTAAGTTTGTTGTTTGTATTTAATTTTCCGTTTGTGGTTTTTGCCTTTTAAAATTCTTTTTCTAAATGAATTTTTAAGTGAGTTGAACTCACATCCTTTCTGCAGAATGGAAGCTGTACAGTTCACAGTTGGAAGACCCCCAAATAGTTTGTGGTCGCTTGGCATTCCAGGCAACATGCAGAATAAATTGGGTAATTTTGTATTAGTGGAAGTACTGGACAGGGTTTTCTCTCAACCTTACAGAGCATGCATGTGCAAGACCCCCAGGTCAGTAGTCCGCTGGCAGTCTGTCTGTCTTCTTGTCTGTACTCCTGTCACTGTGATTGGGTGGCACTGTGTGATGGTCCAGGGAAGGCTAACAGGGGAGTACACAAAAGGCTTTCCATTGCTTCCATGGCTGTACTTAAGAATTTGACAGTTTTTTTGTGCTTAGCATGTTTGATCTGGTGTGAGGTATTTATGGCTGACCAGCATGTTTGAAGGGTTTAGAGCGCTGTGCATAGTCTTGGGTAAGAGAAGAGTCAGACAGGAAGACTTTGTAGTAGTTAAAGTATACAAGTTCTGTATTTCCTTAACTGCATTCCAGTTCAGATCTGTAACCTCTTCAATGTTGTGTCAGGATATTCAACTACTCCAAACACAGCAGGTTTTTTATTGGTTCCTTTCTGGTTTTTAAACTCAAAACTAAGCACGCAGTAAAACATCACCTAATAGTAACTCTTAGTTCTGGTTGGTTTATTTTGCTATTTTTTTTTTTTTAAGTTTTGCATTTTATTGTGGTAACTCTATTAGAATACTTCCACATGAAGCACCAAGTGTGATTCATTGTCCTAGAAGCTGTGAGAGCTTATGAGAAATCACAGCATGAAAAAGCCTGAGAAACTGTCAATTGGCTGTAATTTTCGATACATATTTTTTCATAAATACTTTTTTTTAAGTATCTGCTCTTGCAGAGTAGCTCTTTTCACTGTGGGACTTACACATCACAAACTTGATCCACAGTGAAATTTTACAGCAAGGAGAGTAGCTTTTCTTTTTGCTCAGTCTGATGACTTGTTCTGAAAAGCAGTATTTTGTTATTTTGCATGTGCTGTTTTTAAAATCAGCATCAGACAAGTCATATTCCTAGTCCCTAAAAAGTAAAACATTGTCCTTTAGTTTTTAGCTAAAATCTATTAAAGCTATTATATAACCTTCAGTGTGTAAGCATTTTAACTGATGAAACCTGGTCAGTGTGTCCCATAATAAAAGCTTTTTCCAGCCAGATCACTTTCTTGCCATTATAAACCAATAGATTCATTGCCATTGTGAATACAACTTCTGAATAATGTGTTTTCTAAGTGGGTGTTGCCTAGAAAAGTTTCCTAGTTTGGAAGCTTCGTGATCACAATGCCGTTTTAAGTATATTTTGTAATTGTGTGGTAGAGTTGATGTTGAAATGCATTGGGCTCTCCATGACTCTCTTGATTCTGGAACTACCACAGATGTAGACTAAGGTGATGGTTACCTTCGAGAAAGGCCTGTTCCTAAATCATAATGATTTGATTTTCTTAATTCCCAAACAATTCTCAAACTATGGGTGAGAAAAGTTGTTCAGAAACTTCTGCTTTATATAAATGTTCTGGTAAATGCACATTAAATCCCTTGAAAGTAGAACTACTCACTTTACTTTCATGGCTTGATGGACACTAGAAGAAATTATTCCTAAAGCTTTTCATACGAAACAGAATTGTGCTCATTTTTAGCACTGGGTAAAAGCCCAGTAGCCATATTTTACCCTCATGCTGATCTAACCTGTGTGAGGTATTAGATGTAATTTGTTAGATGAGAGTTAGACAAGTCCAATAAAGGATCATAAGAACGTGTCTGTCATGGCTTTGTTTCTTCTCCTTGGTCTGTAAGGTCAAGGAAAGCTTTAAAAAAGCCCTGACAGAAGGCGTTAGGAAAAACTGATTTGGATAAAATAACCTGAATTCAAATAAACTCTTAGCCTTTAAAATATTCCAGGAGGAAATCGCTGTTCTATTCTGTGGTTTTAACCATTGCCGGTGTTGGTAGTACTGAAATAATATGGAAGAGATTATTCTGACAGTAGTATTTGTAACTCAAATGGATTTTTTTTCATAAAGCAAGAATATTTTCAACAAATCTAATTAACCGTTTTGTATGTATTCTGTTTGTTATTGTTGAGTATATATTTTATGTGATTTCTATTTACAATAAAGCATAATGTCTAAATATTACATGTGATAAAACACGTAGAGGTATGTATGTAGGAGACAATTCTGAGGCTGAGATTTGAATCTTTAACTTTTGATTCTCTTGACTTTCTGCTCCATGTTTTGCATTTATTTTTTGTTGGTTATTGAACAGTAATAATTAAGATGGGCTGATGGCTGCAGCATGAAAAAGAAATCAATAGATCAGAATGAAAACACAGGATGCGTGTCTTGAGATAGCACAAAGCAGCAGGGTTCACAGATGCCAGGAACAGCTGTGGGATCAAAAGCAATATAGTTACTTCAGTGGAGCCCTCCACTTGAGTTCATTAGTCCTTTTTTGAAACAAAACCATGAAACGCTTACTAGATCCTGCACACGTGTGGAAATTTCATACTCTAACGTTTATTTGTGCATGCCTTTGTGAAGAAGCCTTATGTACGTTCCAAGGACTGATGGAAAGCTTGTTTTTCCCTTGCACCACCAAGAAAGGGAGAAAATGATTGTCCATAGTGTAGGTAGACTGTCAAGTAGAAATGGGTGAAATAATATAATATATATGTTGAAGGCAAGTATTGCTGGTAGGTTCCTACTGTTCTTGCTCTGAGTGGAATGCATTGTAGCTGTCTCTCAAATTTCTTGTGCTGTAACAGTGTGATTCTTCAAACTAACACAAAGAGTTTGTGGAGCCATAAATACGCATTCAAAACAGCGTAAAAAGAGTGAATTGTATTTGATCTTGAGCTATAAATGGCATGTTGTATTTTCATCTAGAAAACTGTTATAAATTGGAATATAAAGTGAAAGAAGATAATGCCAGTGGTGGTTGCTGTAGTCGTAGAGTATACAATACCATTAGTGTTAGCAATATTCTGTCATGTGGTATGACACCAGTCAAAACCCTTATATTATACCTTGTCCTTATCTCTCCCTTTCCTTTGTACATATCTCCACAGTGCTGCATACTCAAGGTCCCATTGATGGCAGTCTGTATGCAAGAGTGAGAAAGAAGAGCTCTTCAGACAGCAACATCCCCGGTGTTGCTCAGGGTGTTCCTGTGACCGGCAGTCCTGACCACAGTGATCATACCTTGTCTGTTGGCAGTGATTCAGGACACTCCACAGCTTCCATCAGGACAGACAAGACCGAGGAACGTTGTGTACCAGGAGTCAAACGGGGTCTGAGCCCGCAAGAGAAGGCAGAACTGGACCAGCTACTTAGTGGCTTCGGTCTGGAGGATTCTGTCAGCACCACCAAGGATATGACTGATGCTCAAAGCAAGTACAGTGGGACTCACCACATAGTGCCAGCTCAAGTTCACATGAATGGAGTCACCAAAGTGAAGGACAGGGAGACTGATATTCTGGATGATGAAATGCCTAATCATGACCTTCACAGTGTGGACAGCATTGGGACTTTGTCTTCCTCCGAAGGGCAGCACTCCACCCACCTAGGGAACTTTAGTTGCCACAAGAGCAGTCAGAACTCCTTGCTTTCAGATGGCTTTGGAAGTAATGCTGGGGAAGAGCATCACAATGCTTTTTCCGCAGACCTGGGAATTGGTGTGGATCACCTCTATGAGAGATCGTTTGGAAGCACCGAGCCGAAGTCAACTCAGCAATTGCAACGGAATCCTTCTGTCTCACCCTGTCCACAAACCTATGGCCCGAGCAACTACTCCACTCAGACCTGGGTACGCCAGCAGCAGATGGTCACTGCTCACCAGTATGGTTTCGCCCCAGAGAATGAAATGAGGGTTGGCATTCATAACACTGTGGAGAATTTGGGCAGTGTCCAGAGCCAGTCCCAAGTCCCAGACACCCCAGCACGTGGCTCCAGCAGCAGAGATGCTGTGCAGAGAGGGCTAGGAAGCACTCTGGGTGCTGCAGAAGCTGAAGAACATGCAAGTGCTGAGAGTTTTAAGTCAAGGCCAGTGCCTCAGAGGAACACAAATGGCCTGAATCTAGGACAGAACGCTGGGGACTTGCCAGCTTCTCCAACTTTGGATATTGATCAGTCCATTGAACAACTGAACAGGCTGATCTTGGAGTTAGACCCTACATTTGAACCTATCCCAACCCGCATTAACACTGTCCCGAGTGACAGAAATCAAGTAAATGGCTTCGCCAGCCTTGATGTAAATGTGGAAGGGGTTGAGAATAGTCCTGTAGTCCATGACAAATTAGAGGTCACAAGCAGGAATCACTCCCGGCACGGTAAGCTGAAATACTTTCTGAACATAATGCTTTTTGTAGCACCTGTGTGTTCATGATATGGTACAGCAGGACCCTCAGGTCATGACTTAAAACTTTGAGGGTGATTATCAAGGGATTATTTCTAATACCCTCTTTACGTAACCATCCAAGATATTATGGTGTAAATTGATGTAGGATAAGGGAGTTTTGTGGGTACTTGGTTTTTTGCTTGAAAGAAGTACTGTTCAGCAAGTTCTTACCTGCAACAGATCAGATGGGATTTTTTTTTGGCTGTAAGATGAAGTTGTAATGGAGCCGAATTTTTACATTGAAACATTTTTTGAAGGCATCTGTAGTGTATGTTTTTCATTATTACGTTTTTTTTATTACTTCTATTTAAAGTAGGAGAAAAAGTCCCAACAACTTTATCTTCAAGTTCAGTGTAGTGCTGCTGACAGGAAATTTTTATGCAATATTTTTATAAATAATGTAATATTTGCCAGTAAATTATTTTAAAGTATGCTCTGAAATTTTTTTTCTATTTAAAAATTCACAAGTCACAGTGCTTGCTTCTACGTCTGGCTCTGAAATGATGATAGAAGTCAACTGGTGGAATTAAATATGCAACACTTGCTGACTATATTGCCTAAGTAAAGCTACTAGGACTAGCAGCTTTGCAAAAGGATGAGTGGTCTGCCTCTGTCTAAGTCCACTGAAACCTGTTATTATTGGTGCAACTAAAATTTATGACAAGCTCTTGCTGGTCTTATTCTTGTGTTTGAAAATTCTATGTGGTCTAATTCCTCTGCCAGAACATATCCCCTTACCTTCCTTCCTCCCCTTCCATCTTCCTCTTCTCCCTCTTCCTGTCTCCAATCATGGTGCAATGAAAGAATAGCGTGTGTCTCCAGGATTTGATTTGGGATTAGCCAACGTGGCAGAAGATGCGCCCGTGGCCTCACTGGACACAAACGAGCTGCTTCAGTTCAAGCCCAGTGGGATGTGCTAAACCTTCAGTGATGAGTGGGCCTGACTAGTGTGTGGTTCATGTTAATGTGAAGACCTTAGTGATTAGGGATGGGATGCTTGTAGAGAAGTTGAAATCACAATTTCATGTTTAGAAGGGTAACTGAGGACTAAAGGAGTCCTGAAATCCATGATGGATATATGTGAGATACTTCACTGCTTATTTTTAATGCATGATTTGCATTTTGTGGCATTAATTAGTTTGTAATTCTCTTGAATCTTTCCAAGTTACTAACTGATGGACAGATAAAGATTTTTCTAGCAGGAGGAAGCTCTTCTCCTTATATACAGTGAAACTAGTGAAGGGGGTAAAAAGCTCACTTAGAATAAGCCACCTTTTACAGCTCTGTGTTTAAATAACTGAAGCTAAAAGGAGATATTTGAATTTTTCTCACAGATTCTGGTCATCTACCAAAGGAAGTAGGAGTCACTGTAATTTCCCTTCCATTTTTAAAGTCAGGTAAATAAAGACCAGTGTCCTTGGGGCATATTCTGGAAGATGATTTGTTTTAAAGAATTAAATGACAGAATTTCCATATTTAATGGAATCAAATATAAATATATAGACAGCATTTAAAATCCTGGGTAATTTGAGGGTAGACAACAGGTCATAGTATGAAAGAGAAAAGACTTCAGAAGTCAGGAGGTAACATAAGAACAGCTCTTAACAAGATGAAAAAAAAATAATTTGTGTAGCTTTAGCACAATAATAATAATTTTTTAAAGTTTGTCATTATGTCAAGTGCTAAAATGTTCTGCTTTTAACTTCTGAAAGTAACATCCAGTTTAGACTAGCAAGAGTTTGATTTTAAACCTGCTCATGGTTCCAAAAGTAAAACAACACATATATGTGCCATGTTGTCACCTCTGCCTGAGACAAGGAGCTCACCAGCACATCCTGATTGTCCAAATGCTGTAGGATATATTTATTTACATATCTGCACTTGCCCCATTGATATATACGGAATCATTTGTGCACTGTGTGCACAAAGCAACAAGGGGAAAATGCAATTTCACTGAAGGAATGTTAAGAATTAGGAACGCTGGGACAATTTTTCCCCTTGATACACCATTGATATGAACCACTGGATTGAGAACTTGCTGCATGTCAGGTATCAGAGGGTTGTGGTCGTTGACACAGTCTGGTTGGATGCCTGAGGCTCAGGGGTCAGTACTGAGTCTAGTCTTGTTTAACATATTGATGACTGGGGTGAAGGGGTAGAGCATCTGCTCAGCAGGTTTGCTGATGACATAAAGCTGAGAGGAGTGGCCATAATCCAGAATGTGCTGGATGTGGTTTATCTTGCCTCGGAGTAACCTCATAGAATTTTATAGCGTTAAGATAAGCAGGAGAATCTCCAAGGCACTTAAACAGCTGTTGAAACTACTGCGGCACAGGAGCTGTGACTGATAGCACAAAGAAATGCTGGCCGCCACGGGGATGAAGAGATAGCCACGAATAAAGGACAGCCAAAACAGTACTTAACTCACAGTGGTTGATCTCACACAGCCATTTTTTAGGGGGGACTCTATACCCCATGACTTAAACAGTCCTTGACCTAACAAGTATATCAAGGGAATGAATTGGCCTGTGATGGAGGGAGTTGGCAGATTAGGACGGAATGGTGTGAGTGAGGTTGAATGGATGAATGAGATATTCTGGATGAGCAGGAACGAGCAGTGCTGGAGGTGAATGGGATGGACGTGATGAGTGGTGTGCGTGCGCCTGTCTTGAGGGTTGAATTCCGCAGGGATGGTGGAGTCACCTCGTTTCCTGCATGAACTTGCAGAAAAATGTGTGCCTTAAAAGGCATGTGCATGTTTCCAGCGCTCTGCAAAGCTGGAATAATAAGAGTAAGAATGAGATGTGTGTGTCAGCTGGTGTGTACATTATGGTGCATTCCTGCCTCTGCTCATATGACTCTGCACTCACTGACGGATAGGCAGCTACCTCTCCTTTTGTGCTTCTTCCTAGATGTTTTTATACCCACATTCCCTTAGCATAGGTCAACATGGCACAGACTACTGACTGCAGGGTTCTGGGTTCTGTCTGAAATGATGTCTTTGGTTAAGTGCTCAGAGTTTTTGAAAATAGGGAGAAGCAGACAGTGACTGTTGAATTTCTTTTTCCTAGGAGGTGTCTTTATGAACCATGTAGAACAGTGGCTGATGACTGCTTTTCTCCTTCAGTGTTATGTGTGTCACTTATCAGAGGTGAATCACTACACTGTATATTAAGATTTTTCCAATTTTTATCTTTTCATGTGAGCTGAGTTACGTGGAGGTGAGTTTCTGGTAGTAAATGGAGGTCTGTTTACTAATAACACAGTGCTGCAGTAGGGCTTTATTTTGAATGACAGGAAGTTTGTAGCATGAAGAAATTTTGATGTGTACATAAGCTTTTCTCTGTAGCCTTACGTTCCCCCTTTACTTCACTCCGTATATTTTTCATGCCTAGTAACACATGACCTCAGTCAACTGTTGAAGATATTTGTAAGACTTATTTTCCCAAACCAGCCATCTTTTACTGCAAGACTTATGCTTATTGGGTAGGGAAGGAAAGCTAAATCAGTGTTCTGCTTCCACCTAGAAAACTGTAAAAGCAAAATTGTAAATAAATGTAGAAAACAGAAAAGTGTTTATTAGTTTTCATTAAAACCTACCATTACTGTCACTCATGTCTCATCTGTGCCTCCCATCTTGTCACTGTTAAAATATTGCAATTTGCATCTTTAGAAGAATGTTACATGCAGTTGAGGAATTACACAATCAGGCTAAGACAGAACATAAGAGAGCACAGTCATTCAAGATTTGGGGCAACCTGTTTAAATCGCTGTGACCAAGAGGTGCATTTCTGTCTGAATTGGCCAGCATGAGGCAGGGAGTGACTATTTTCCATAAGGTTGAAATTAGGCTGTTGCTAGCAGCTAATTGTAATTCTTCTTCATGCATGAGTTACTGTGTTTGAAATTATTATCTGAAAACATCCTGAGGTCACCTAATGTGGTAGGGACAAAACAGATAGACAATTCATACAGCCTTACATTGTGCATGGAGTTTGTATAGCTTATCAGCTCAGTAGAGAATTGTGCATTAAACAAAGCCTCTCTCCCTCAGAAAAGTAATGCAGAATGAATAAAAATGAGGTGGCAAAGCATCTGACTACAGATGTCTGGAATATCTTCAGAGATCTTTCCTCTATTAAAAATAAATCTTTGGAGACGGTCCAAACTACAGTATCATAAATCATATTACAGTGTATCTGCAGACAAAGGAGAGGGGAAGAAATCCTTTTTGCATACTTTATTATATAACAATTTTTAAAAGCATTGAATTGTTCCAGATGTTCCCATTTACTGTGCTGCTCTGTGGGAAAGCAAACTCAGTCCATCTGAAATAAGCTGTGAAGTGAGAGAAGAACAAAGCTTGTCCAGATCCTCACCTGCCTTATTTGCATGCACAATACAATACAAAACCTGTTGTAGTTTCCACTGCACAGGAAAATTCTGGTGCCTGACTTGGGAGTTAATTTTACAGTGGTTAACAGTAAATTTAAATTGAGTTTTTAACTAAATTAAAGTAAAAAAATTGATTTTTTTAAAGTTAAAAATGGGGTTTCAACTAAATTCAGTTGTTAAACTAAATTAAAATAAATATTTAAATTAATTTATATGGTGCAGTTAAAAATTGAATTTTAGTTACATTTAGCTGCACAGTAATTTTTAATTGAATTTATGTCATGTACTTCCTCCACAGATTTTTATCAATCCTGTAGTCTGCAGGGTGTGGGTTTGAGTGTAGCATCATTATGAACTCTCTCTAATGGTTTGGAAGTACCATTTTGGATTTTGCAACAGGCTTGCTGCCCATTCTCGGCAAGTGTAAAAGGGCTGAGAAACTGAAGTGAACAGACCTGCAAAGCTGCTCTCTGTGCTGCATGGACAGGTTTGATGGTCTCCTTGGATTTGAGGTGGAGTTTAGACCTTTTCATTTGCTTGTTGGACTAATGGGTTATAAGGAGTTTATACTTCTACTCTACTAGCTGCTCTATACAGGGGTAAAAAGGATAGTTTGCTTGTGAATCGTTGCTAAATATGGAGTATTTTTTCAAGAATAAAGGGATTTTTCTGACTGCACCAGCACTTGGTACTACATTTTAAAAAGATTAAGGCACTGAAGATATCACAGACACAGCTTAGTTGGCTTTTGTTCTAATGAATCCCTTTGAAACCGTGTTCTTACAGATCTGTGAATCTGAAAACTTGAGTGTGTGATGATACTTTTTTAGTACTTGCATCAGTATTCCACCAAGATTGTGGGTTTGATCCCCATACAGGCCTTTCACTTAAGAGCTGGACTCGATGTGGGTCTCTTCCAACTCAGAATATTTGGTGATTTTGTTTCAACTGGGTATATATTTGTTTATCTTTTTTTTTCACCACAGCAGTATTTAGCTTGAATTTATAGTCTTGCTGTCTTTGAAGACGGTAATTTTCCTTTAAGAGTATCGTAGTGACTGTAAAGCTGATTCTAAATTCTTAAAATAGATTTGCTATGATTTAAGCATAAAGCTGGCTTGAAAGCTTGACTGTTACAAGCCTTCTTTAAAAATCTTCAGCTTTGCGGCAGAGAAATGGTGCCAGAGGAAGAAGTCCCTTTTGATTTGGATGGTGTTGTTGGTAACGTTTTTCAGTGTGTGGGATAGTCCCTGAATGCTCCTCTGTTAGAAGTTAACTTACGGACTTTTGCTGAATTCTTAAGCCTCATGTTGGATTGAATCCCCTTGTTTCGCAGTAATTGATAGGTCTTTTTAAACTGCTGTGTAGGCATCTGGAATTTCTGCAATGCTAGCATAATCCTCCCCGGAGTGTTATCGCAGCCTTTGTGACTGCTGCTGAGCTCTGTGAAAGCGGCATTGGAAATACAGCCCCACAGGAGCTTTCACTGCACCTTTCTCAAGAGAACACTGCATTTTTATTGAGCTGTGGACTGAACTGGTAGAGCCTCTCATGTCTTGCTAACTTTTCACCCAGCTGGAGCTGGGGTAAGAAGCTTTGACTGTTCCTCCCTGTGCCCCTCCGTGTGTGACACGCTTTTACACAGCAGTCATTTCTAACTTGTCTGTCTGCAGAGTCTGTTCTGTTAAGTTGTATTAATTAGTAGATTGATTAAACATGCATCCTAGTAAATTTTCCTTTTGTTTCTTGAAACAGTATGTAATTTTCTAAAACCACCAGAAGCTTGGCAGATTTTCTTGAATGTATAGATGTTACCTTTTGTCTCTTGTGAAAGGGATAGTGTTGAAATGAATTGCATATTCCAAAAATCCTGCCAGGGAATAAATGAAGTTAAGTAAGTGAGAAGCTGTCCATGAAATAATAGTTAACACTGCTTAAGCTCTATTCAGAGAAAATGACCTTACTGTTAATTAAGTATTGATGATTGAAGTGGTTAAAATCAGTTTTACAAGTTCAGACATTTATATTTCAGTGCTATAACAATTCACCCTGTTTGCAACCAGTTGGATAATTTCAGCAGAGAACTTTAAGATAAATGTCTTGTAAAAACTGAAGAATTAATTTCTTTTCTTTTGATGGCAGCAATTCTTTCTTTCTGGATTTTCAGTACTTGTTGAGGCCAATGTGAAATTTGAGTTAATAGCATTAGGTTCAAAGTTTGATAGCACCTTTTGATTGAAAAAACATCACCTATACACAAGCTTTGATTACTCAGTCATAAAACTACAAGTCAAATATAGCAATCTAACATGTCTTCTTTAAACATTGAAGATCATGTAAATATTTGCTTATTTCCAAGCAATATTGTAAATGAAAACATACTTTGTCTTACACTTAAATGTGAAAAATTTACAGTTTATGACTCATTTGAAGTTAATTCTTGATGATTTGATATCATCTGGCATTGTCTATACTGCTCTGCCTTTGATTGAAGGCAGTATTGCCAAATAAACCTGCTTTATAAGGTGTATTTAGTGTTAGTGTGGCCTCACCCTGAGTACTGTGTGCAGTTCTGGGACCTGCCATTTAAAAATTATGTGAAGGTGCTTGAATATGTCCAGGGGATGGCACCAAAGCTGGGGAGGGGGCTGGAAGGCATGACCTGCCAGGAGTGGCTGAGGATGTTGGCTTTGTCTAGTTTGGAGAGAAGGGAGGCCCCTCCACCCCAAGCAGTTTGACTGAATTTTATTTGTAGGGTTTTCAGAGTTTCTTCTGTAATATATTGCTTTGTTTAAAAAGCAAAAAAAAAAAAAAAAAACCAACAAAAAACAACAAAACCCCAAAACAAAAAAACAACAACAACAACAAAACCAAAACCCTCTGAAGTCAAACAATGTGGAGGCACAGAAGGGCAGTTGAGTGGCCTGCAGGAGTAATCACAGATAATTAAAACTGCACTTCTTTGTGCACAATGTCCTAATGTGATTTAGAGCCCCTCACAGAGGGGTAAATGACAAGATGCTGAAACTTTTATGTTTCTTTTGAACTTTGTTTTGTAATTGTGTGCTATAAGGGATTTCCAGTTTGACTTTAATTTGCACAGTTGGCTGTGATGCACACTAGGTAGAAGTTAAGGGAACACCTTCAGTGGACAATGCTGGGCTTGGGAAAAGACTGATAGTTCTGTTTTACAAATGATAAGGACTTCCACGATGGGTAGAAGGGCTATCAGCCCAGTTTCGCCTTATACCTTCGCAAGTGAAGTTCTTCACAGAGAGTCTACCACGAATGCTGTGCTTGCTCTGCTCTCACCTAAAGCTGGTTTTGAGGGTAAGCCCACAAGCCCTTTGAATCAAGTGGAAACATGTAGGCATCACCTTGCTAGTTGTTTTGGTAACTTAGAGTAGCTGTGGACCTTTTGGATGGTGTGCCTCATGCACTCGGTAAATACAAGCATGTAGAACACACAAAGAGTTAACACAGTTGGTTTTGTAGTTTAGCTGGGACAACTGCTAGTACATGAGACGTGTTATTGACGTGCCACCATAGGCAAGATTTTAAACCTAGTGTTTTTTTCTTTCTAATAGTTATAAATACCTCTCAGTAGTAGTCCAGGAAAGCTAAGCCACTAAAGAAACCAAACAGTGATTAACCTTTAACCACTGGCCATGCTTCTGTTAGTATTGTATTCTGTAGCATTGGTATAGTAATAACCATCTGACAAGATAAATGCCCGATGTTCTGATGCCAATCTTTTGGAATGTTATCATTTGTTCTTCAGGAAAAACAAAATTACTTTTGTAGTTTACATGCTTTCAAAGAAGTAAATATATGCTCCTGGGATATTTATGAAGTTCTGCCCAAAATTTAAGGTCAATTATAAGAACAAAAACGAATGATGTAGCTTCTAGAAAGTCTTGGCTCGTGACAGTTTACACTGTACAAGAAACCTTTTATACTGGTAACTCTAAACATCTGTTATATTTAACGAGGCAGCTCTGAAGTACATTTTTGAAATGAATAAACTAAGTAAAAGTAATTTTTGGCTCGCTCTTTCACTTAATTCTAATCTCTCAGATTTATTTGCTTTAAGCTTTATTGTAATATATGAGCTCAGCTTCTCCCTTCTGTTGTTCAGCATCTGCTGGGAGTTTGATATATTAAGCACTTCCAGTCTATTTAAGAAAAAGATAATTTTTTCCAGAGATAAGTGTTCGTATTTTTCTGAGAACTACATTAATTTTGTAGAAATTACAAGCTTCACAAGGGTATGAATACTAATAGCATGAGTGTATCAATGTCATTGATGATCAGTCCTCTCATTAGTTTGCATTTAATTTTAGGGTCTGTTTTGACCCATCCAAGAGGTATAGATATTCTCTCTCACAAAGTAGTCTATGAGGCTATGTTAACTAAGAGATGCATATTCTGAAATAAATTGTACCTTAGTAACTTGGTTACAAATGGAGTGAAACCCTTCTGTGCTGCTCCTGGCTCGCACTGCCTCCTGTGGAGGAGCGGTGGGACTGGCAGTGTCTGGTGTCGGATAGTCTGAGGTTCTTGCCCAGTGATTCCAGCTCATTTTTCTTTACAGAAATTACACATAAAAAAAGAAATCCAATGCAAGGAGTTGGTAAATTCTGGAGTAGCGTGAACTCAGTCTCCATTCCTAAGTGTCTTCAATTTCAGTAGAAATCATGATTTTTTAGCATAATTTAAGAGGTTTGGAAGGTATTTGATATTTTATGTCCTTTTCTGGGTTCAAAGGTCTTGAGTGATGTATCTAGTTTGCTTAGTGTCTTCATAAGATACTTTTTCCACACATGAAAGATCACATGAAGTTTCAAAAAGTCAAGAGAAAAAGAGTTAAATAGGTATTTACAATATGGATGCTTAAAAAGTATTTTAGTTTTCAAGGTTGCACCATAAAAACTGAATCTCAGCTGTGTCTTTTCCAAAATGTGTTAGGTGTATAAATATTGACTTGGCAAAATAAATAACTAGCTAAATTAGGACCCTGAAATTTAACCCTATTGCTGGAATTTTCAAGTGTGACTAACAGGGTTTCATTTATTTAGTTAGTTGCTTTTATAGTAGTTACTGTTATACTGGTTTTGATGCTAGAAGAGCTGGATTATTAATGTTTTTAGGATAAGCTCCTGCGTGCCAGCAAGTTACTCAGGTTGGTACATGTGTGTCAATGCAGAATCACATAAGTACCAGAAGTTTTAGTCTGAAATCCCTTTCTCTGTTTCAGTCTTGAATAAAAACTGTCCTTCTATACAGAAACGTATTTGTGCATCGATGCTGTATGACTGTGCCGTGTAATCAAGGTGAAATGTCTATAATGCAGATACTTGTGCTGCATGCCAGACTTTACACCTTGGCTTCTGTAAGGGGTGGATGTGTGTGTAAGGTGTACGCTGTCAGAGCTCTGCCAAAACCCAGTTGAGCCCTCCCGCTGGTTTAGATCAAAGGCACACTTTGGGCTCCCACTGTTAGGGCACCACGCTCAAGGCGTGTAGGAGATGCGCTTCATCGGCACATACTTACACATGGGAATGATTGTGAGGGTTTAAATGATACCATACCATTAAAGGAAGGAAGTTCTTTTGGAAACCTTCAGCTCTTTTAAGAGAAACAGCTAATTCTGCAAGATCTTTTTGCATATATAAGACAATAGAAGGTCTCGGAGGAGTATTTGAAAAGTTGCTATGCTGTGGTTATTGTTGTATTTGTGACTACACAGTAAGGACTATTGTTGGGACCCTTATTGTTGACTTATTCATACAAAGAAGGGTGGAATAAGCAGTTGCTGCAGGAATGTTCTGGAAGTGCCTGCTGCTTGGAGTGGATGATGGAGTATAAAGTCCTGCTAATCATAAAGCTGTATCTAACAACATGCTCTTAATAGCGACTTTGGAAACAAATACTGCTTTATGCCCTCGAATATCCTGGTTTGCTCTGCTGGCTCGGATTACTCTTCTGTGCTGTTCCTCAGAGGAGTTAAAGCTTCTACGTGTGTCTAACACCTCATTTTTGTGATTGTGTGGTTGCCGTGTGAGTCACAAAAGGGGTACAGTGAGCTGACTTTACAAGGCCCAGGGTCTGTTTTAGCTAAAAAGAAACCCTTTTTAAATTATTATTTTATTTTTTTTTATTTTATTTTTCCTTTCCGGGAAAGCGCATTCCTGGACTGCAGCGATGGTTTCCCATCGGAGCTGCGCCCACAGCGGCCCCTGCTGGCAAAGCTCTTCCCATGGCACGGGGGGAGCGGCTTCCAAAACGAGCATCAATGGGTGTTAACTTCATTTGACTGCTCTGGAATCGGGGCTACTGCGAATATGTTCCAACTAGTGTCAGCGATGCTAACTACAGCTGCTATTTCCACCCCCACCTATGTGGTTGTTGTAAAACAGTTACTTCACAAACAGTCTTGAATAGAATCATTACAGGCGCTGTAGTGAACTTTGTTTTTACAGCTCTAACTGGAAAAAGAAAAAAGAGTTTCTTAATCAGCTTTTCTATTTGTTTTCAGCAGCAAGTGTGCAAGATGATGATGCAGTGGGGAAAAGGATGAGAAAGCTGAGTGTTGGGCAGTATGACAATGATGTCCCCGGGCAGCCATCGTGTAACAGGTGTGGATGGGTGACGTCTCCTGCTGCTGACCAGGCTGTAATTTCAGGATCACCAATTGCTGTAGGGGACACCAAGGAGGTAAACAATGAAGAATTTTGCAATAAATGCTTGTTGAAGCAAATGGCCTATAGGAAGTCCCGTGTTCATGTTCAGTGTCCAAAATCAATGTGAAGCAATTGAGAAGTTGGATAATGGCAAGAACAAACGCCTGCAGTTACCTCAGAAATGCAATTCAGTGTTTAAGGATGTCCTGCTCTTGTTTGTTCTGTACGTTTTCAGTGTTCTGAGATCTCTCTGCTGGAAGAGTAGATCATATTACATTTGATTGCAGAAACTTTCTGTAATTTGCCCCACTGTGTTGTAGGGTTAAGTAGGAATTTTCACACCATAACTTTGCTTTTTTGTGCCTTTTTCTTAGATGGTGGTTGTACATTGTCAAGATGAAGTAGGTGGAGGAATCTTCTCCACAACAAAAAATGGAAATGAAGCTGTCACATCCACGCCAGTTATTTCCCTGTCACCAGAGATGACATACGGTAAGAATATGTCTGCCTGTATTTATTTGTCTATTTTAATATCAATATTAACATTTTAGCTGTTACTGAAGAGGAATTACCCTTTTCCTTCTCCCTTAGTGACAACACCTCCACTGTACCATCAGCGGATTCTCTCCAGCCAAAAGGTCAGCAGCCCATCTGAGCTGTACAGAACCATCCCTGGTAAGATACTCCTACTTCCTAATAATGTGAAAATGAACTGTGTATGGAGATAACTAGCACAGCAGTGGTTTACAAATAGGACACATAAATGGTGAATTCAGATGTGTAAGTCAGAGGAACAGATTTTAGCATTCCTATTTTGATCATACCAAAACCAAATAAATAATGAAGAATTATCCAAGAAAGATTTAATGCCGTCCAGACTTTAATTGCCAACAGGGAGTTCCATGTTCACATTCAGTGCCCAAAATCAGTGTGGAGCAATTCGGCAGCTGCATCACAGCAATAAGAGGTTATGCAGCTCAGTGTTTGAGGCTATCCTGCTTTTCCCTTTATCTGTTTGTGTGGTTTCAGTGTTCTGCTGATATTTGATAATGTCAGAAGACTTGAGTTCCTTGTGATTTTTAACTAGGTTTTGTCTCCATCTGAGGAAAGAGGGGTGTTATCCTTCTTGCCATCTCTCCAGGCAAGTGAAGGCGACAATAGAGCTTGGCCTACTCAAGTCAAGGAGTTCCTTAATCAAAGGAATGATTGTTCTGGAGGGTTTTCTTACCACAATACAGTTCTTAAATGCACAAGCGTGGAAAAGTACTTGCTAGTAGATGATTATGAGCTTAAAGATTTACTAGCTATGAATTTTATGAATAAAGGATTATTTTTCTGAGGCCTTAACTCTTTGCTGCTGAAAATAGCAGCTAAGCTGCTGTTACCTGTCACCTTTTTTTTTTTTTTTTTGCAAAATAATATGAAAACACTAAGATTTAAAAGAAAAAAAGTATTTACAGAGACTCCATCAGAAAGTGCTGGACATAGAAGGAAGCCAACTAATTTGTTGAAAACCTGACTAAAAATCACCTGACTAAATGAAAGACATTCATTTAAATTTTATGCCTTAGAAAAATGTCAAAATGAAAATTTATGTGTATATATATAGTTTTATTGCTTAGGCTATGACTGTCTTCTCAGGAAGGTCTTGATAGTAGAGTTTTCATTAAATTTAATGATGGATTTTGATGCAATAATAGTGTTGCAGTTTTAAATTAAAAAAAACACAAACAAACTCCAAACCCACTTTCCTGTTTAGTTTGCCTGATTTAGTAGTTGTCAAAATCAAATAAGTATCTTTAGTAATAAAAAGTCTTCTCCCCACTTCAAGACATCTTCTTGTGGTTCAGTTGCTGTGGCTTTGCCCTTTACTCTCCCAACTCTTAAATAATTGTGATAGATGTCCTCCTGAGGACAGTTTCAGCAATTACAGGTTAATCTACTGAATGCTTTCTTGTTAAATGGTTTCCATCAATGTTGCTGAGAGCTGGGACTTGCCCTGGAACAAGTTTTGGCTTTCACTGTATTTCTCTATTTTGATTCTCCTGCTTTATTCTAAGTGCTGTCATCTCTCAAATGCTGGGTTGAGAAAATAATTACTCTAGCTTAGACCAAAGGAGACAATTCTCCCTTAGAATGCTCCTTTAAACATGAGGCTCAAGGTGCACTGAATGTGCAGGTCAAGTGCTCATCTTCGTATGGCTTTTCTTTTCGCTGAAAACAAAATGTACTTTGACACTAAGGTTAAAGGTATATGAGGTGGGTCAGCTAAAAAATATGCAATTCACTGTTAGCAAACATCTCTAAGGAATGTTGATTGGGGGATTTCCCTCCCAGAGCACAGAAACTTCTATCGTCAGAGGCAAATTAGAATCCTACTTCAAATGTTTTAATTTCCTCTCTTTTACCTTCACTGTTTTTCTTTATATTTTGCCTGTATCTACTTGCTTTGGTGTCTTCTGACTTTGGCAAGAAATGAAGACAACTCCTTACTATTTTTGCTACCAGTCCCTTAGAGGAGGAGTGCTGTCTTTGGTGTGTTGAATGAGGTCAAGAATCTGAAGGGAAGAGAAGCAGCTGTTGCTGTGGTTGAGACTGCTTTAGTGCACATGCAATAAAGGTGACTCTAACAGTGTGCACTTTGCAGGAGTTCTTAAAAGACCCAGGTTTTAATACTTTCCTTTGCAGCCTTGCTCTTCTTTTAAATGCTTACATGGTCTTTATTTTGGTAAAAGTTGGGACTTTTAGGAAGAAATTCTTTATGGAGAGAATCATCAGACATGGGAATGGACTACCCAGGGAGGTGATGGAGTCACCATTCCTGGAGGTATTTAAGAAGAGACTGGATGTGGCACTCAGTGCCGTTGTCTAGTGGGCAGGGTGCTGTTGGGTCAGAAGTTGGACTCGATGATCTCAGAGATCCTTTCGAACCCGGTTGATTCTGCGATTCTTTTTTGTCCCCATAAATTTATGGGATATGTCCTGACTGCAGGATTCCTTTCCAGAGCCTTGTTCTTTCTCAGACAGGAGCAAGTTTAACCTCCCTCAGTGTGTGTGCATGCAATCATTTTGTGTCAGCACTGCTGCTCCAGGGATCGCTTGCTGCCATGGTTTCATTGCCCTTTTCCTTACTTTACATAGCTTGAAAGCAGTACAGCACCTCAAGAGTTCATTCTGAATTATCTTTTGAAAGGCACTTTGCCGTGTTTCTTGAGACAAACTTGAGTGGTCTGTAAATTGGCTTGTTTTATAAATCCCTCATGTAAAAGCAGGGCTCCAGGTGGAACTCGGATACAGCTCTCTTGAATACTACAATGGCTGTTGCATATCCCATGGGAGGGAGAGTCCCACACAGTAGTGAAGGAACAGAAACGCTACTTGTAGGCCATTTCGAAGCTTATAAAGGCTCTCGTGTCTCAGACAGCATACAGCTAATTGAAGTCCCTTTGTATAGAGAAGTAATGAATAAAAGCAAGCTAGCTCTTTGACAGAGGACTGAACTCTGGCTCACCGCCCTGCCACTCCACCCCTCTGGCTGCATGAGAGGAGCTGCCCCTTCTGCAGCCCTGGCCAAGGCACAGACAGAACTTTGCAGAAAATCTCCATTCACAAACAGGCACTGTCTTGCAACAGAAGGCAGGGATCTGCGGAACAATGGAAGATTGTCTGTAATACTTTATCCATGTATTGACAAAGAGAAGACACGATGTTTCATTTTTCCGTCGTTTCTAAACAGCCTAAGTAAACTTGTATTAGTTCAAGCCGTGCATATGATGGGATGATAGCATTGCTGCTGGTGGGAGGAATCTCGGAGTCTTCAAACATGTAATAAGGCCTTGCCTTTTCATCCTCTCCATGGAGCTTAGCCTAGGTACTGTACTCAGAGCTTGTGTATGAGCTGCATCTGTTTTAAAAGTGTTAAAACTTTAATCTTTTCTCGTCGTGCTCTCATGGAACTCTTCAAGACTAGACACTGGGGTATTTCCATAGTTTTTCTCACACAGACTGTTTTTATCTGACAGAGACATTGTAACCCTCAATTCCCCCACTGACAAACATAGACTTTGTTACATCATCCAGCAGAGTGATAAATGTTTCGTAAGTCTCTTGGAAAGCAGAGCCACAATCTAACAGATGTCCTCATTACAGCATAATTGTATTGTACTGATTAGAATTTTATACTGTCGTAGTTTCGTACTATTATTCCAGGATTGTAATTTCTT
The DNA here is from genome assembly GCA_013396735.1 of Grallaria varia. Taxonomy (NCBI): domain Eukaryota; kingdom Metazoa; phylum Chordata; class Aves; order Passeriformes; family Formicariidae; genus Grallaria; species Grallaria varia. Next base: position 740,216 of record VWZG01009759.1, on the reverse strand, counting down.
CCAGTCACTGAGTTGCAAGGGAAATGAGACATACAGCTTAATTGTTTGATTAAAAGAAGGTCAGGCTTCTAGACTGAAAACATTTTCTGGGTGTCAGGAGAGTCAGTAGCATTGGGAATAAAAGGGAAAGTAATTTATGATGGGCAAAAACTTTCTCCACAGTGTGAAAAGCTTTCATTTAATATTGATTTCTCTCCTGTTTATATAAGATATACAGGGCCGAAGCAAATAATAGGTATGGAACTTTTCCAGGTATCTGGGTTCATTTGCTTAGAACAACAGTTCATCCACTTATGTGGATGGTTATCATAAGCTTTGTCCTCTTGGAAACAGAGGTGCATTTTGGTTTTTGCTATTGTGATTTTGGGTCTGAATTTTTTGGGGTGTTTTGTTTTGTTTTTTTTTTTTTTTTTTTTTTTTTTTTTTTTTTTTTTTTTTTTTTTTTTTTTTTTTTTTTTTTTTTTTTTGTTTTTTTTTTTTTTTTTTGGTTTTTTTTTTGTTTTTTTTTTTTTTTTTTTTTTTTGTTGATTTTGTTTGTTTGTTTTGGTTTTGTTTATTCTTGTGGGTTTTAATTTGTTTGTTGAGCCTTTAATGAGAAATAAAAAATATAGGCAGATACAGGAAACTTAAGGTGTTTAATACAATGCAGATATACAAAGTTGATGTTTTTCATCGGCCTGCAATGGACCTTGACATGCTTATCTCGTGGCTGAATACAGTGTTCATCTACACAATATTTTTACAATTAAACACCTAATGTTTCTTAATTAGTGTAAAAGACATCATTTACTAGTGCATAAGAAGCCACCATAGGTTTCAGGAGCAAGTAGGCAAGGACTCAGTTCTCCTGTTTGGATTCTACTAGCATGAACTTAATGAGGTCTTCCAGAAAGAGCACGTGGAATACTGTAAAGCCTAATCATAAATGTTCAGAGACCATTTCTTGGCTGTTATAAACACTGAAGTCAGTAGAACGTGCTGTGATCTGTGTCACACTTTTAGTTCTTGGATTACTTTCATTGAGATATTCAGCTCAGTAAAACTGACCTTTATGCAAAGTTTTTATTGTATGAAGTTAGAGATGACTTGATGCATTTTCAAGTCTTCATTGTCACAGACCTCTTTCCCTTTGTGCCATTGATTATAATACAGTTCTTAACATATCTGTCAAACACATGGACATTTTGTATTTGTTTGGCCTGCAGAGAAGTAAGCAATGCTTATTGTCAGTGATTTCACTCTAGTAGTCCAGTTCACAGCAAAGGGGAGAATATTACATTTCATTTGCTGAAAAATGTAAGCATTTAATTTCATTTATATCAATTGGAATGGTGGAAAATATCTTGTAACAGAAAAACCCAACTGAAACTGAAAATAACTTTAAATGCTGTAGCTTATGCCTGCTTTTAGTGGGCAATATTAACCAAAATACTTACAGTTTAAATGTCTACAGCTGATCTGTTTGGTAATAAGCTTTTAATTTAACTTGTTCTCCCCCCCCCTCAGTTTGGGTAAGATTTTCATGGAAGGTGCTCTCCCAGTCCATGTTGCTTAACTTCCCCAAGCTTTATTCTCTAGCTTAGAGATGAAATGATTTAGAGATTAATCCATTTAGCTAGATAAATATGGACAGGTTTTGTTTACAGCTATATTATGTGTTTCTAAATAAAACTTTACAAAATCTGGATGTATTTTAGCCACTCAGTAGACATTCTAACATGTCATTGATTCAGAGGAGAAAGGAATACAGTTATGTATAACTGAATATGAAAAGCTAGGGAGTGCCAAATCCATATGTATGGATGATAGTAGGAGATGATAAAGCAGTGGGACAACATAAATGTGTGGGGTTTTTGGCTGATATGTTAAATTTCACAAAATATGCCATTCTTGTTACTGGATTTTCATAGGAAAGCTCATTTTCTAAAGTATACTCTGTTGTGCATTGGTTTTGGATACTGTAGTTTGATAAAATATTCTGAAGCACGAATGCATTTTGTTTTGTAGCCAGTGTTGCATCTGATCACAGACTCAAAAATTCTTTAAATCTGATATTTATGTCAAGACAAAGATATTTCATGGTGAAATGTTCTTACAGCCCCATGAGCTAAACTTCTGCGAAGGGACAGGGTCTGCTGTGACCTACATGTTGAACATCATCTTGAACTGATGGTCATGGAACCATCAGTTCAGGATGATGTTCATGGAAAATGCTGTGCTAGCAGAATGCACAGTCTAGTGCACATGTACATAATTCCATGTGCAGTTTCTCTAAAATCCTGCAAAATTATAAAGAAAAAAAGAAAGAGAAGAGATGGTCAGGTGCTTCAGACATTTCACTGAAGAGGTGTGAAGATATTTACTCTCCTCTTTTCCTAGCCCCCCTTGCTTTTGTAGCAGGATTTTCACCTGGACAGAAATACTGTTGATCATAGATCACAAGGAGCGTTAAATTGTATCCTGCCATGTTGAAATTGCTTTGGAGAAAGAATCAGATACTGATTTGGAAAGACTTTCTGTTTCATACTGCATTTCTGTGCAAGCATTCAAATTGCCTTTTTTTTTTTTTTTTCTTGCTTTGAATGGATGGCTTTTCATTCCACACGGGGAAAATGCTGATTGATAAGTACATCAGAGACCTGAGACTGTCCCCTAAACAGGGCTCTCTCAGAGGCCTGTTGGCACTGTCTGCATTATCCATTTAAACCAAGACGCTGCTAAAAGTTACATGGAGTCTTCTGCCTAAAACAGCCAGTGTGAATTAACTTTTCTCACAGAGAAATGAGTATCTAAGGGGTGGGGGTCCTACATGTAGAGAAACAGGCTCTACACTTTCTCACCCACTCAAATTTTCAACTGTGTTAGGGAAATGGCAGATCTTGTGATGAAAATGTTGTCCTACAGGAATTCATATGCAATAAGGTTTCTAGCTCAAGACATTTTTAGTCTCTTGCGTGTTACAAGTCTTTCATCCATTGTACCTCAACAGCTCTGACTGCTCCATGATCCCACACTAGTGCCATTAAAGCGAATAACTGCTGGTAGGTTCTTCTTCAAGAAGTCACGCCCTGTAGAACCTCATCCCTTATGGGAGGCACTTCACTTAAATCCAGTCTGTCTGCTATTTGTTTGGTCTTGAATAACTTTTCCTGACGCTGTGAACTGAAAATGAAACGACTGTCTTTTTTCAAAAGGAGTTAGTAACTGTGAAAAACCTGGATGAAGTTTTGCGTGAGACACGTCATTGTGGTTAGCACATTGCATGGAGATTATATGGTGAGCACTCGCTTGCGTGCTTTCTCCCTTGCTCTTTCTCTCTTTGCAAAACTAGTTGTGTCAAAAAGGTTGAAAAATCACACAATTCTTTTAATAGTCTCTGGAATTGTCAATTTGCTTTCAATTATTATTACTTCATACCATCTTCTACTACCCCCTGCTCTAAAAACCTGATAGGAGAAATTTCTCTAATATGTATATACACTTTTTTGCCCCTGAGTGACTTTAGGATCCCTGAGGGGCTACAGGTACATTGAATTTTTTTTCTCCATTCCCAGAAGGTTTGAAACTGACTTAGTTGCTTGGTATGGTAAAATTGGAGTTAAAAAAAAAAAGGTGGAGAGGAAAAAACTGTATGTGTGTGTTGGGGGAGAACCAGCAGGAAGGAAACTGGGGAGGAGCAGTTGCTATAGCTGGGGCTGAAGGATGTAATGATGGTATGTTAAGAACCAGTGCAGAAAGCAGAATAGATTCTTGTTTTTTAAAATCCTTCATTAAAAACTCTGTAAAAAGCTCTAAATAGGGTATAAATAAAATTAGAGTCTAAACAGTAGTTCATCTATGGCATTTCAAGAACAATAATGTGAAAGCAATCTCAGTATTTCAATCACATGCTCGATTGAGCCCACTACTGTAACTGGATTTCCTGAATATTCTCAGTTTGTGTCAGTGCTCTACAATGTTTTAAGAATTTGGCCAGAAAGCTTCAAGAAATGAAAACAAAATGAAATTTCATTTACATTTTCAATAGATGGTAAATCAGAATGAAATTCTTTGAAGGGAGTTTATAAGACAGCTATGGAGATAATGCAGTACTGCAGGTGAGATGTTCTGAATTTCTGGGATAGTCGTTGGGATCCTTGAATTGATCTGTGTACCAGATAAATTCTAGGAAATAAAAATTTTAATATAAAGAAGTCTGTAATCTTTCTAAGAAGATTAAATTGCACCACATGAATTTTACTGCTTCAAAAAATCTGAAAAAACTTGTTATTTCTTGTTATTATATTTTAAAATATTCAGATTTTGTTCTACTTTTTTTTTCTTTGAAGATAAATGGAGAACAAGTTAATGAAGAGTATAAAAAGGTTAAGGGAAAATTCATTCAGATATATTTAATTACTGGAGCCAAGCAGAGCGTTCATTTGTATACATTTACCCACCAATATCAGAAAATTGAATGATATAAATGATAGTAAAGTTTAAAATGTGTTTATTTTGTTAAAACAGTTTAATGCAAAAATTGGAATAAATTACATCAAGAAACGGTTCATTTTTTCTGAGCACTCAAGAACTTGTCTCTGTTGAGGGTAGAGAATAGATGAAGCTCCTTGTTTCCTAAGACAGGATGCATTAGATTGTAAATTCATTGTACTCTTGAGCACAGCAAAATGTTAACTGAAAATTAGCAAAATATTTTTTGTTCTGGGAAAAAAGTGGGAGTATTTTAAAAATAGCTTGAGGTTACACATCAGTCGTGGCTTTGTTTTTTCATTGTTTGTATCTAGATATTTTCATATCTGGTTAAAAGAGAATGGATTATTAATCCCTTTTATTCCGTGCTTTTGAAGGGTGCTGTAATTCTCTGCTAACTGATGTGATGCTCAGGTGGGAGCTGACACACTCAGAGAGCTGATAAAACTGCCTAGTACTAAATGTATCTTAGTAAGTGTTTTTAATGAAAGCTGAGACCTGTGTAAGTAAGGGGAACCTCATACTGCCTCACATCCCTTGAAATTCTAAGACCAAGCTCAAATACTGGGTGAAACAGCAAAGTAAAATGTTAATATGTTTGCAGTTTCTTTTATCTTGCCATTTATTTCTGCGTGGCAGCCCAGCAATTCCAGAACTCTTCCTGCCTACCTTCAATTGTCCTAAATATTTTGGTAATGGAATTATAAAGGATGTTTGAAAAATAAGACAAAGCTTAAGAAAACATGAGAAAACAAAATAGAGAATGCAGAATATGTTCAAAACACTTCCTCTCTGTGCAGTGTTTGTTCTACAAATTTCATTCCAATTTGTATTTGCTCTGTCAGAGAGCAATGCTATACAACCAGTGTACCTGTATCATTGCTAAGCACCAGGGTCAGCTTAGCAAATAGATGCACTCTGAGACACATAAATACATGCCTGTCAAATTACTGTTTTCTAATGTCATTCAGGAAATTGGTGCATTTTGGAAGCTTCAGGTTGAGTTATTCTGAGAGGAAAAGCTGGTCAGAAAAAGACCACGGATCACTAGAAAATAATATGAAAGCAAGGGAGTGTTTGCACTGATGGCCACAGCTCTGGAACTTTACAGTCTGAGAAATCCTCCTACAGTGCTTGAGGGCTGTGACTGTTGTGGGCACCAGCACTGCAAAGGGTAAAGCAAATATTGCGACTTCAGTGGAGTGGCCACCCAGGTTTTGACAGGTCTGCACAGTCATGCTATTAAAGCCAGTAGCATTTACAAGTATGATTGTCTTCTCTGTTTTCCACCAACTGAACCTGAGCACTAGACATTTTCTGTATCATGTTTACGAGGAGGAACCTTTTCTCTGCAAATCCAATGGTCAGTTAGAGAATTCATATCTCTTGGAAGACAGCCAAGGTTGTCTTCCTGTTCTGCGTGATTATCAGCAGGACTTGAACCCGCTTTTGCTATGCAAGTCTGAAAGCTGTGATGCTTTTGAGCCAAATTTCTATTTCTGGCTTAGTTTGCATAGATGCCTATTACTATTTAATAAAAGTTGAAGTAGAACAGACTTCTCACAGGAGGAACACTTAAATTCAGATCTGTGGCCTGATTTAAAAGAAGTCCTTTCAATGGGATAGGGGAGAAAGGGCTAACTGCATTAGACTACTTAAAGTCTGTAAGTGTGAAACTAGTGTAAAAATATTCCTTTGGCCTGGAATTGCACACTTTCTACAACAGCATAAAATCTCCCTTGTGCAGTGTTTATTACTTAGCCTCAGGTGACCAAATGAACGTGATTCTTCCAAGGCTTGTATTTCCCATCTATTACAAGGCAAATCCAGGGTTGTGCCCAGGGCTTTGAATTTCATTCAGCAACAATACATCTGAATGTTTGAATTGTGTGGCCTGCAGCTTACGTCCTTCCTGTAGCTCTAGTCCAAAGACATTTTCTCTTGAGAGAAAGCAGTAGCATTATCTGGTATTTATTTATGTGTTGTTTTTTTTTTTTTTTAATACTTGCCATCTAAGATAATAAGACTGTACTTGGAATATGCATCTATTAGCTGAGAAGGTGATGGCACTTCCGAGGGTGCTGAACACAGGGTTTTTTTGTTAGGTTCGCTGGTATCTGCAAGAGTTCAGAAATTCTAAAATTCAGGCAGTAAAATAAACTGTGTAATTCTGAAGTTATAAATGCCAAAAAATGTTGTTTACATAATCAAATATTACATGAGAAAAATGTGTTTATACAATCCTTCAGTGCTGTAACTTGATCATGGTCTCAAAGCAGATGTGCCTCTTCAGTTAAGTTTGAAATACACACTGATAATGCACTGATGGGTGGTAGTGATTTGGTTTGGTTTGGATTTTTTTTTCCCCTTTTTTTTCCTCACTGAAAACCACTGAAAAATTGATTACTTGAGAGATTGCTAAAGCACTAAGTTTTAGTGAGTTTAGTTTCTGGTTTTTTCCCTTTCCATGGGAAAAAGTCATGCATTTCTCCACATAGATCTGTCACTTGACAACTCTCTGTGAATGTGTTCATTGAAATATAGAGGAATGATATCTTACATATATGTAAAACCCAGAAGAATCTGAAGCTGAGAAGTCCACCACTAATTTTTGCTTCTTCTGAAGATGCAAGAGATAAGCACTGGTGGAAACTTATCAACAGTTTCCCAAAAACACTGTATTGAATAAGCAGGTAGTCTGGTAGATTTGGTTTGTTTTTACATGTACGTGACTATGCTTGTTAGCAGTGCATGTGTGTAGAATGCATTTTTGAGATGTCACTAGTCACTTTGTCTGGAAAAAGTTAAACTAACAAAAACCCATGGGAACAATTATCTCTCTTGCTGTGAGTCCATGAAATTTTTTCAACTTTTCCAGCGTGGTCCTACACCTAAGATATGGCACTCCATGTCTCTGACGTGCCGGAATAATCCACATAGTTTGAGGGAAGGCCGAAGAAGAAAGTCCAAAAACTGAAGTACAGCTTGAGCATACTTAAAAAAAAAAAAAAAAAAAAGAAATTAAAAGTTTTAAAGTGACCCTGTGTTTGAGTGTCTGGGAAGGTCTGTCTGCTGCATTCCCGAGTCAATGATGTTCTGCAGTTTCAGAATTACAGACCTGCCAGTGTTGAGTGGGGACAGAGAGAAAATACACCATCAGTTGCACTTGATTGTTTATAGTCCAGAGGTGATACTGCTCTGCGTTTTTTAAGATGTGTTCCTCCCCCATGTTAATTCTCTTCAAATTTATTCCCTTTTGCAGAGGAGGAGAAAACTAATCTGTGTTTTTCCACGCCTGAGTTAGGCATGTTATTTCACAAAGCCGTTTCTATTCAGGCACCTTGTAGACAAAATCTGAAATGCGCAACCTCTTGACATGGACTCCCACACCTCCCTCAGCCATGGGAGCAGCAGGGAAATGCATGCCATTCCTTCATAAATTGTGGAGTTTGCTGAATTTGCACCAGGGCCACGGCATAGCCACCCCCCTGCAGGCATTCCTGGTGGAGAAAGATGTGCGTTACAATTCAAGCCCTGCATTTTAAGCTACTCTGGATAGATCTTACAGTGTGATGGGTTCTGATCAAACTGGGAATTTTGTGCGCTTCATCTGGGAGAACTGTAACAGGCCTTGCTGTGTGAATAAATACGATCACCTGGCAAGATGTTGGAGGAACTGATTCCTTTTTGCTATGCCTGGAAAACCCATGAAACCAATTCTCCTTGCCAAGTAACAGATCTTCTCCTTTTGTAATGGCATTATCTTACAAACTGTGCTCACCTAAACCAAACCAGTTCCTCACCTGAGACATCCAACACTGCTGTTCCCTTCCTAACTCTTCTGTAGTTTTGTATACAACCCTTTTTATCTCCTGGCTTTAGAGTTTCAGATAATGGGGTTTTTTTCTTCCCTGGTGTTCATCTCATCTGGTTGAAACTTTGAATTTGTGTCAGAAGGACAAACAACAGGCAAGATTTTCTGTCACGTGCCTTTTATTTGTCTGTTTGTTTTGTTTGACTGTCCATGTCAGAGAGATTTCCTTGATGAATGGTCCCCTAAGTATAAACGAGTCTGATTCTGTTAGAAGGATCCATGCAAAAAAAAATAAAAATTATGAAAGGGTAGATTTGATACATGTTGACAAAATTCAAGTGTATTAATAGTTACGCGATTTCTGCTTACATTTCATCCCTTCATTATTTTGGAAAATAATGTTTTCTTACTGCAGTGTTCTTTATATGGTTTGTCAGACCACTGATATCTTCTTTGTTAAATGTATCTTCTTCGTTCTCTTCTAATTCAGCAAGTGTAAATAGCCAAACGAGCAAAGTTTCCAAGGCTTGAAAATCAGGAAGGAAATGAGATATCCAAAGATTCCTGTAATTACAGTGGTTTTTATGCAGAGCCAGGAATGCTTTCTATGGGCAAGCACTTTTCTCTAATAATTATTGTTTATAGGAGTTTGAAGACTGTGTTGACTGCATCATTCTCTGCCAGGAAGCATCAAAGTGTAGTCGTATAATAAATTAATCAAAGCAGCTGAAGGCAATTCTGGACTTCTGCATTAATACCTGGTTCTGCCCCTGTGGATTTTCTCTTCTCTTTACCTCATTGTATGGTGTATATCACAACTAACCTGTGCTATTTAGGTCTTCTTAGTGGAGCCATTATGAAACATGTTCAATAGGAGCAACCAGTATGATGCAAAACAGCAGCAGGAATGAATATTCTTACAAAGGAATAGTTTGATTTGCATTTTGGTCTGTGGAAGCAAGCAAAATTCTAATTAGTTTACCTGTATTCACCTGTATAATTCAAGCCTACTTGTATATTTTAAAATCATCAAATGCGTTTAGTACACAGATTTAAAATACGTTGCTGGTAGAAATTTGAAAGCAACTGAGTAGTTCATTATAGGAAGGTTTTAAATGGTCTTATTTGTTGCTGTCTATCCCTAGTAATTTCCTACAGTCACCCTTTCAGAAAATCCGGTGCTCTGGGGCACTGAAGAACAATCTGAGGAGGAAATGTGCTGCTCATGTGGAGCCTGCAGTGTTTCCACTCATCTTCCTGACCCCTAAATAAAACCTGCTCAGAACAATGATGGGGTATGTTGAATGCAACACAGTAAAGGCCACACGTGCTGTTTTGTGCAACAGATCTTGGGAAGCGAGTCAAACTTTATTCAGAGCTCTGGATGCTAAATTTAACCCGCAGTGTTGAGCCCGTTTGGTGTAACAGAGCAGCTGGGCTTTGGTTCATGTTAGAAAGCATCGATCCTTCAGCGCTCCGTTCCGTGTCCCGCATCTCTGTGAAAGAAACGCATCTTGCGAGGTCAGAGGAGGTGGGGGGGAACAACAGTAACAACAACAACACAACCCCAGAACACCCCCTCCCCTCCAAAAAAAAACCCCAAACCCACCCAAACCAAACCTCCCTCCCAAACCCACCCAAACCAAACCTCCCGGCCAAACCAAGCGGCGCCCGGGACGCGCTGGGGAAGGGGCGGTGTGAGCCGGGCGGGGCGGGGGCAGAACCCGCATCCAAAGGAGGCGGAGCCAGCAGGGCGAGCGCGCGCTGAATGGGGCAGTGGGGCTGCGGGGCGAGCGGCGAACCTGACCCTGCAGCGCTCGGGGATTTGATTTCCTCCCGGGAGCAGCGAACCGCGGCCGCTTTCATCGGGGTGGCTGTCGTGAGGCCGGGAGCCTGGGTTTCTCCGCGGTGGAATTCCAGCGCTCGGGAGGGCTCTGGCAGATGCGGGAAGCGGCTTTTGCCCGTCCCCTGCGTGGCGGGGCGGCCGCCGCTCCGCGCTGATGCGTCCGCGGGCAGGGAGGGCAGGGAGGCAGCGCTCCGTGCCCCCCGCCAGCCGCGCTCACCATGGCTTCCATAGGTGCGTTCGTGCTTCCTCTCCTTCTCTCTTTCCTGCGTTTTCCCTCAGCCTGGAAAGTCGTTTCCTGCTGTGGGGGGGGTCTTGGATTTGGCAAAGCCGGGAGCGCCGGGAAATAAAAGCGAGCCGGGCTCGGGGTGGGGTGGTGCGGGGAGCGCTCCGTTCATGCGGCGGGGGTGGGAGCCGTGCCTTTTGTGCCCGCGGGGCAGCGTTCGGGAGCCCGCGGGAGGATCGGAGAGGGTTCGCAAACAAGTCGTGTCAGTGCGAAGAGTTTTCTGCGGGCGCTGATGGAGGGATGCCAGGACGTAAAAAAAAGGGCAGGAGGCAGCGCTTTAGAGCTTTGTGCGGTCGCTTCTCTGGCCGAGGGAGGCTCCTGATTTTTTTGTGTGTGTCGTGGTGGTTTTTTTTTTTTTTTTTTCAAAGTGGAAGAAATGGGGACTGCCGGAAACAGACGTAATTTCTGTCTACGTACAAAAACTTTGTCCAGGCTGAGTCCTTTTCCTCTCCCGAGGAGTTCTTAGTAATGTTAAAGCAGCGTTGAATTTCTTTTCAAAAGCATGAAAAATGGACAGACTATGTAAACGTAGGTCTTTCCTGAGCGAGGAATATCACATAGTTTTCCTCCTTTCTTCCTAATGAGTAAAACAGCTTATTGTGCCATTAGCAGTGGTAGGATAGTTCCTTTAATTTTGGCAGTGCATGTAAGAGACTTTCTTACTCTGGATCTGAATTTTCCATCAAAATGTAATAGAATCTTAGAGCAGCAAACCATTGCGTGGTACGATGTGCAGGATGCACCAGAATAAAGAGCCTGATTCTTACATCCTTAAACGCAAACAATTTTGCTGTTCAGGCAGTAGCAGGATATGCTTGTGCAAGGACTGCGACCCTAAAAGGAGAGTTACTGAATCGCAGTTCTCAGGAGACAAGTCTAGAAAAAAACAAAGACCTGTCCTGTCTTGTAATATTGAACAGCACTGAAGGTAAACTGAATGGAGTTTGGTTTTACCTGTTTCAATTCCAGGTTATTAAAAGCAGCTCCTGAAAAATCAGTTCTTTTTCTGATTTTAAAATGGAAATGGTTTAGGTACTTGAAAACCAAGGAGCAGCCCTCACTTCGGTTTTTTCAGTCTGCAGTGAGCTGGGTTCAGCCTTTTCTTACAGGCAAGTGACTAGAAAAGTGAACAGGTTGAAGAGGGTCACTTTTAGGCAGAATTTCTCTGACAACGAAAGAACCGGACCAAAGTGAGACTTTTGGTAGAAAGTGCAAACATCAGTTTGATTGCTTCCATTCCCTCTGCTGTGTAGGTACGCCTCGAGCATTAGAAGATGACTAATAGGACCTCTCTGATGCCTGCTGGCACCAGGGAACTGGACTGGACTGAGACAGGAAAAGGGGAGTGCAGGCTCCTTCTTTCCCTCTTTTTCACCTTAGGAAAAGTAGGTAGGATCATAACACAAAATCAGAAATTCCAGGGATGAGGCTTGTGCTTGATTTTCAGGACTGTCAGAAAGTCAGGCTCAGGCTTCGCCCCTTCATCTTTCATTCAGTATTTGGTCCAGTTTGCCCCCTCTACCTTCACCCTTGCACCCTGTGCTTTGGCTTTGCAGTGTATCTGTCAGTAGACTTAAATTGCACTTTTCAGTTCAGCACAGGCAACCCAGACCTGGATCTCTAACATCTCAAGCAATTTCAATAGCTAACAAACTTTGGAGCACAGGGCAGACATTTTACTCTTACTTGCTTGAAAGGTGCTTGGTTTTTCAGTGCATTCTACCCGAAAAACTATTACTATTCGTTTTGAAGGTACCAAGTTACGTACTTCTAATTCCTAGGTTCTTTTTTTTTTTCTGCTCTTAAACTTTTGCAGTGTAATTTTACAATTTGATGAAAATTGACATATTCAGCAATGTGAATATGTGAAATTCCATTATGAGATAAACCATGATAAGAATAGAATTGTCCATCTCTAAAACCGCTTCACTAATTTGCTATGAAAACTTAATGTGGGCATGTTAAATAATTTTATTGGCTGTGGGTTTTTTAATCACTGAATAATCTGCCGTACTTAAAGACAGAATAGTAGTGCTCTTGTTTATGCATTATGTACTGATAGTGACTCTCTCCTAAAGGAGTGTTTTAATAAATGTCACATTGCATGTGACCCGGATGACTTGAGGACATGCCTCTGCAGCTGATTTGCATTCCTAAAACAGCAGAGCTCTGCTTACAGTGAATAGCAGAGCATCTGTAAGATCTTTTAAAATACATGAGAAGACATGTACAACTGATAGCTTTAGTCCCTGGGGAAGTTTTTTTTTTTTCTTTTTTTTTTTTTTTTCTTTTTCTGGTACTACTTGGGAAAATAAAATGCATTGGTATAAAGAAGTTCTTCAGAAAGTTATGATAAGGGTTTTACTGATTTGAAGGTGCTGTATTGCAAATTCTGTTCCGCAAATAGGAGTTTTTTGTATTTTGGTGTTTGTATGAATGTGTGATACCAAGTTATCGGTAGAACAGTCTGGCTGTTTCCTCAGTAGCAAAGAAGCCAGACCGTACAATCTGCAGGGCAGAGACTGTGGGTGGGGGAGAGTGGGGTCTGGTAAATCATCCTTTTGATTCTTATCCCTCTGCAGAAGGGGCAGAGGGTAAGTGCAGTTAATTCTGTCATCCTGTGGTTGCCTGGAGATAAGCTGACCCCTGGCATAGCTTCAGAGGCTGCATTTGGTTGTTACTGGCGAGAGCCTCTGTGGGCCATTATGGAACACAGGAATGTCCCAGTGCATTCCCACTCTTGTTATGCATCTTGCCAGCAGGCCACAATCTCCCTTGAAGGTGGCGGAGTGCCAGCCTTGCTCACCCAATGCTTGCTGGGGAGGGCTGCTGTGCCAAGGATTATTTCCTCAAGAGGCAACAAGAATGATTTACAGCCCTCTTTAGGCATAAGGCAAGAACGATTTTTTAAATTCTAAATGCATTTGAAAGGTTCCCAAAACACAGTAAACACTTTCTAAGTGCACACAATGAATAATTGCATGAAGTTAAAAACCTTCAGTACTGCAGCGTAGATTACCTTCGATTATTAGCAGTTTGGGTTCTAACTGTTCAATGTGTTATTTCTTCCACAAAACAAATGCCTTTGAGAAATACTTTACTCCCTCTCTGGATTTGTTGTTTTTTTCCTCAGGTCCTCGCTACACTGTTGTATTTTCTGTAATATCCAAGCATGCAATACACATTCCATTGAGATCCTTTTCAGATGAAGCAACTGAAGCTGTCCTTTCTCTCTCAGAGAAGTTAAACTGGGATGCTCGAGCCACTGTCTTCATAGCTTCTCCAGGTTCAGCCTGACTGACTGGTTACTTGCAAGGAGGGTTGATCCCCTCAGAGGGGCATTAGCAGAATCTCCAAGCAATAGTGACTTTGACTTCTCATTCACAAGCGTGAAAAAATCCTCTTATATTCTGTCTGCTTACTATTGATGGGTTTTTGAAAAGTGTGGGAACCGTGGGTGTCTCCGTGTTGGTATGTGAGTTTGGCTCAGGTCATGTACTTCTAAATGAGAGGTGGAATACTTACGTTGGATAGGATAACATGTACTGTGCAAAAGAGACAGTAAAGTTATTCCTATCCCTGGCATCTGAAACAAGACCTTAAGCATCTTTCATTGATTTCCAAATATTCTGTGAAAAGGAAGGAACAGTGTGACCAAAATTGATGGATTTCATGTAAGAGAATAATTTGGTTCACTGTGTTTTTGTGACATTGAAAGCAGATTATAACAAGTATAAAAGGTCAAAGTTTCAGTGAAGTTAATAGGCTGACTGAAAGCAAGAGAGAGTTTCAGTCTCTTTTACTAATTTTGGCACCTTTGCTTTTGGAAAAGCAAGCGAGAGAGTGATAAGGATAACCCATAAGAATCTTGGCAATGCTAAAAGACTTGGAAAGGTGTTAGTTTGGAAACTGGTTCAAGTGGGCCATCTTGCAGCCCCCTTTCTTCACATGCAGGATTTTTATTTCTGTCCTCGTTAGCACTGTAGAGGTTGCTAAGGAGCTCTGTAGCTTCACCAGTGCCAGTTCTGTTGTTAGCACTTTTGTCAGCTGCTGGAATGATTCTTTTTCAAGGGAGGCATATCCTTTTGTCATGAATTCACTGTTGCCAGGGTTTCTGGCTTTATGTTGTAACATAAGCCTTTAGAGCTACTCCATGCTCACAGTATGCACTTGGAATTGTTTGCATCTTTTCACTTTGTTCAGTCCAGTTAGCTATCACTGATCGTTGCATGTTAGTACTCTCTTCACTAAAGCTCTCTTGCTTCAGTTTTTTATTCCAAACTGTGATTTTTTCAATTAAGGTTTCCATCAGCATTTCGGTTCATGAAATACTGGCAGACGGTCTTGGAAGAACTAAAATTGTGCCTGCTCAGTATTATAAGCTCTGTATTTTGCTTGTTGGGGTTTTTACTTTCATTGACTGTTTCCCTGATAAAGCTTTCTCCACTTTTTCCTTTCTTATGTTCCGTTCCAAACCTGTGCTTAAGATCTTCATCCACTACTTCTTGTCTTACTGGTATGGTTCAAGCCATGGTGCCATCCACTGTGTCTCTAGATAGATTGTTCTGATGTTTAATACTGAAGACTAGGGTTTTACTCAATCCTTGCTCTGCCTTTCCTTGCATGTGTAACATCTCAACGTAGAGCGGAGCCTAAATAGTCTGCACGACATCCAGGTGAATGGCAGAGTAAACATGCCTAATGAGCAATCACAATTAATGTTGGGGAAGGATTGTCTTTTGACTCTTGGTCACCTGGATAAAGTAAAGTTGTATCAGCAGAGACTATTAACGTAGAAACTTTTACAGTTCCATAGATAGGAGAAGGAGAGATGAACAGCTTCAGCGCTGAGATGGAGTTTAGAATAGCAGTAGTTGGAGCCAGTTGAATGCCAAGCTGCAAAGTGCCATGGAGTTTTTGATGAATGCTGGAGAGTACTGTGTGCTTTTTTCTAATGCGTTTCAAAGGGAAGAAATCCTTAGCAGGATGCAACCATCCAAAACCAAAAAAATATTTCTGCTGTGTAGAGAAGATAACAAAACCTTTTCCATTACATTCCTAGATGCCTTTGGCTGTGTGTTTGTAAACAAGTTTGTCAGGGAATCTGTGTATGGGAATTGACTCATCTGCTGTTGGTGGGAACGGTGAGAGGTGGAAGTGGAGGGATCTCTGAGTATCTTGATACAAGGAATATTTCACAGCCGTGTCTGATGTGGCTTCTTGCAAGTCTTTTCGTTAGACTGGATTTTTTCACCATTGATGAAGTCATCAAAGGATTGACCAAGAAACAGGCTGTTAAATTTAAAAGTGTTGCACAAAGCTTCTTATCCTTCTGCTACTGTTTAGGGCTGGCAGTGGCTTGGTTACTTTGGCTTACTTTAGAGCAGTAAGGTTTTTGGTGTCCGTGCAGCCTTCAGGCTCACCTGAGGTTGTTGTGGGGTGTTCAGCCAAGGGTTTTGGCAGCAGAACACTGACTTAGAGCTCCCTTTCCCCAAAAGATGTAACTGAGGGTCTTGACTGGAGTTTTCAAGCCCATGTGATGCATGTTAACTATCACCTCACAAAAAGGACTACAAAGGTGGAAATGTATGAGAAGCTACTAAAATACAAGGTATGATAACAGAATGACTGCTTTCACTTCCCTGCCATTGTTGGACCATTATCTCTAAAGGTACGAGGTGATTTTGACCTTCAGCTCTACAAGAAAGGAAAAGGAGTATTTCTACCTGTCTTATCTGGACTGTGGTGTGGGTTAGGTCGCTCTGGGTTTTTTTGGTAAATTTTTTTGGTGGGGGTTCCTTTTACTTTTTTATTTTAACAGATTTAGTGGATTAAAATACAGGTTAATCCGTAACGTCTTAATTTATATGGCTGTGTTCTAGGCACATCAGGGAGTTTCTGCGTACAACTGAAAGAAGTCTGCGAGTTTTGTAAAGTATTTGCCCTTTGCTTCCAAGTAGAAGAGTGAGCTGGATATTTCTCTGCCTTGCATGTTGGTACAATAATATTCATTTTCTTCCCAAATGTCACTTTTCAGTAGTGTTTGGTGCAAAGAGTCCAGTTCCTCTCTCAGATTCTGCCTGTAAAGTTGATGAGCAGTGATAATGCTCATAGATAATGATAATAGATAGTAAATGTAGGTCTGACCTGTCTGCATGAAGAGACAAAAACATGAATGATCCTGGTTTTATCATGTCACTTCTTGAAGCAGGAGCTGCACTTTTCAATTGTCAGTGTTTCCACAGCTGTAAATGGCATGGTAGGGGCCTGAACCAAGAAACACCGATGCTTTCCATCAAACATGCCAGGGTAGTTCATACTGTGCATGTAGAAATCCTACAGAAGCAAAGAGTTTGCAGTTACTAATTCCATGAGATAAAGGGTTAAAAGCTGACCAGTGAGTGTGGACTCTGCATCAGACAATGGAGAGGACATAGCTGAAATATCCAGCAGGCTTGTTTTCAATTGAAATATAAACAAAGCTGCTTTCTTGGGAAGTGCCTTTCATATATTCTTGTTTAAAGCCTGGGAAGAGTTGTACTGTGTTTGTGTTCTTTCTGCACATGACATGTCTGGCTGCCAGTGGCTTTTCACTCTTTGTTTAGTATTTTACACCTATGAAAATGGGGTGTGAAAAGAAATTCTGCGTCTGTGAGCATGACAGGAGTCCTTTTCTCCTGCAGTGTACTGTGCTCTAAAGGTAATAGCAGCAGTCCAAGGCCTGAAACAGGGAACAATCAAGTCTTGGTCCGTTTCTTCAAGAAAGAGCTGTGGAAGAAGGAGTGGAATTTGCTGTGTAAATCCTTTAGATTGACTCTTATGCACATAATTGTGCATTAGAGTGGGAGAAGATTCTAAGCTATTTCAGAAGTAGTGCCACTCCCCTGGCTGCCTCCAGGCTCTTGGTAACTGGATTCCAGCGTCTGCTTTACGTAGTCTGATAATCAGAGGAACAGACATAGAGGCTCTGAAAACAAGCAAGCATATGGAGTTTAGCTTGTGATCATAATTCCTGTGCCTTCATTAACCTCTCCCAGACAGTAATGGAGTCATCTTAATCTGCAGTATAGTTGGGAAACATCTGTATGTTTGTTTGCAGAGATGAGATGTCAGTTGCACTTGCCATACTTTGTCTTACAGCTGCTGACCTCTGGAGATTCTTCTGCTTTTAGCTTAGTTAGAGTTGTGTTTCTGTGGAGACTCCAGTAGTCTTCAGACATACAGCATCAATTTGACCAACCTCCCTTGAACTAATTGGCTTTTTTCTGTTTCTGTTGAAATCATTGTTCAGAGTTTAACATCAGTTTTTATAATACTTGGGTAGGCAGTCAATCTTTGTAATACGTGTGTGAACAAGCAGTAGTGATATCAGTAGGACTATGGCCTAAGTCATGGGTTTATGCAGCCAGCGTTTCTGACTGTTTGCATCAGAATAAAGATGACTGTAATGTAGCTGATCTAGTAGATAGACAGGGATTTGATTTCTCCACCTTTTCCAAACTGCCCATATTTCTGCATTTTTTCCTTAAAGGTCACTTTTATGGCTGTTGTGGATATAGTTAAGTAGTGGGTGTAGTAAAAAGACAGTGTTGCGCTTTTCTGTTTCCCTCATCCAATTAAGTCTTTGCTCTGTACAATATGTGTGCTATGTGAGGAATTCAGATGGTTTATGGACAAGGCACTGATTTGCAGATTTTCTTATCTAAGACATTTCTTTTAAGTACCTTGCACACTCCTCATTCAAATAGTAGCAGAACCAGGCTCTACCATGAATTGAAGGGAAAACAAGATTTATGTAGACTTGTTTCAGTGGCCTTCCTTGTTTTTATGTTAGAAAGTTTTCCTTATGAAAAAGATGCATTAGTGTGATTTTAGGTCTTTTTAGGAGTGGAATTTTTCAGTAACTTTCTTGTGTTGTTTTTTTTTTCCCTTTTTTTGGTTGGTTGGGTTTTTGTTGTGTATTGTTATTGTTGTTTTTGTTTGGTTTTGGTTATTTGTGTTTGTTTGGGTTTTTTGTTTATTTTCGTTTTCTCCCCCCTTCCTCAGTCTTTGAAAGTGTATCAACTCAAGAGACACTAATTAGAGGTTGTTTCATCTGTGATTGTCTTACTGGATTCCAGTCCTGGAAAGTGTTGAGGTCAATGGGACTACTCAGGTGTATGAAACTATTCAGGCATCTGTAGTATCATAGTGCATGGCCTTTTCTGCTGTAGAAAATAGTGCTGTTGAGCCTGAGCTTATGCAAATAGGTGGTGACTTTTTTTAAGACTAATCCAGAATAATTAAATATAATCCTCATTAGAACTTGCCTGGTTATTTAAATGTACCTGTAAAGAAGAGGATGAAACTGTTGCCGTATAAAGCTCTTCAGTAATAGCATCCATATTATTCCTTATCCAGATGTATGTGTTTAACTATATCTTATATTATTTGTGTCCTGTATAATTAAATTGAATGTAGTTCTGGTTCCAGTCAATTTAGAAACCATTTATTCTGGTGCTCTTTGCAAGCTATTAGTAAATATTCTACAGTAGCTTTACATTTGTGTCTCTGTGGTGTGGACAAACTCCCACCTGAAAACTGTAGCTGCACAGGTGTCATGATTTTACTCCAGCCAACAACCAAGCCCCACACAACTATTCACTCACTCACTCACTCAACCTCACTCCCCCACCCGCAGGATTGGGAAGAGAATTAGAAGAGTAAAAGCCAGAAACCTTGTAGGTTGAGATAAAGACAATTTATTGGGAAAGTAAAAGCTGCGCACATAAGAAAAGCAAAACAAGGATTTAATTTGCTGGTTCCCATAAGCAGGCAGGTGTTCATCCATCTCCAGGAGATCAAGGCTCCATCATGCATACCGGTTACCTGGGAAGACAAACTCCTTCACTCCAGATGTGCCCCCTTCCTCCTTCTTCCTCCGACTTTATATACTGAGCATGATGTCATGTGGTCTGGAGTATCTCTTTGGTCAGTTTGGGTCTCCTGTCCCAACTGTGTCTCCTCCCAAACTCCCGTATACCCCAAACTTCCTTGCCAGCGTGGCAGTACAGAAAGTAGAAAAGGCCTTGGCTCTGTGTAAGCCCTGCTCAGCAATAACAAAAGCATCACTATATTATCAACCCCGCATTCAGCACAAATCCAAAACACAGCTCCATACCAGCCACTGTGAAGAAAGTTAATGCTACCCCAGCCAAAATGAGCACAACGAGCTGCTCTGTGCTGCTAAACTGCCTTTCAACCCCAGCTCTGTCCTTTTCTTCTCATGTGAGCGGGAGAGTGAGAAGACTGGCTCAGGCACATTCATTCCTTTCCATCAGGTTTTTATGCTCAGTGATAATATACCTGTGAGCCTTCTCTTCTCATGGCTGAACAGTCACAGCTCTCTCAGCCCCTGCTCCTATAAAAGATGCTTTGGTCCCAGTGATGGTTCAGGCGTCTTTGTGACCTTGTGCTGGACTTGCTCAAGCAAGTCCCTGTTTTTCTTGTATTGAGGAGCCCATAAATGGGCACTGAGCTTCATATGTGGCCTCATTAATACTAAGCATAGAGGAAGGATCATCTCCCTTGACCTGCTGGCAACACTTTGTAGGGCAGCCCAGGGTACTGTTGACCACATTTGCCATGGGGTTGTGTTGCTGATTCATGGTCAGCTTACTGTCCATGAGGAACCCCAGTCCTTCTTAGAGCTGGCTCCAGCCAGTCAGCCCCCAACATGTATTGGTGCCTGGGATTTCACCTTGTTGAACTTAGGATTTCTCTTGGCCCATTTTTCTCACTGGCAGCTGAGTCTCTGGTTTGTCAGACACTCCTCACAGTTTTCCGTTGTCTGCAGACACATTGATAAAACGTCACCCCATTGTCCAGGTTGTTAGTGAGGGTGTTGAAGTGTATTGGTCCTAGTATTAGCCCCTGAGGTATAATGCTTGTGACTTGCTTCTAGTGGACTTAGTGCAGCTGATTGCAAGCCTCTGGGCTTGGACATTGAGCCAGTTTTTAGTAGGTCGCACTGTCCGCTTATCTAACCCTCGCTTTGTCAACGTGTTTATGAGGATGTTATGGAAGACCATGATAAAAGTTGTACTGAAGACAAGATAAAGAACATCTACTGCTCTTCCTTTGGCCACTAAGCTAGTCAGTTTACTGAAGAAGGTTATCTTGGTGGATAAGCATGATATCCCCTTCGTAAATTCATGCTGACAACTCTCAATCATCTTCTTTCCTGCCATGTGTTTGGAAATGGTTTCCCGTGTTAGTTGCTCCGTCACCTTCCCACAAGACTGAGATTAAACCAGCCAAGCCTGCAGGTCCCTGGATCGTCTTTCATACCTTTCTTGAAGATATGAGTGATGCTTGCTCCCTTCTAGTCTTTTTTCCCAATCATCGAGACCTTTTAAAGATTATTGAGAGTGGCCTGGCAGTGGTATCAGCCAGCTCCCTCAGCTCTTGTGTGTACAACCTATCAGGCCCCAATAGACTTAAACAGGTCCATTATGTTTTAGTGCTTGGTCCTCCTCCACTAAAGGTAGGTTTTGATCTAGATTTTTCCTGTGGCCCCGGAAGCTTGAGGTTCCTGAAGGCCTGTCTTACTGGTAAAGACTGATATAAAAAAGCTTGTGAGTACCTCGGTGTTCTCTGTGTCCTCCTCCACCAGGTCCCCTGCCTCATTCAGCAAGTGGGCAGGCTGAATTTATACCCGAATGTTGTGAGATGCTCCAAACCATGCTGCTGTTCACTCCCTCCATCTCCCTCTCCCCCCTGCAGTGGGCTGGAGAGGGGAATTGGGGGCACAAAAGGTGAAGACCACAGGTTGAGATAAGAGCATTTTACTGGAAACAGCAATGAGATAAGAAAATTAACAGTAAAAGCAACAATAGCAATAACAAAAGCATACAAAAGAGAGAGTGATTAACATGCAAAAATGCTCACCAGGTAGCTTGACCAGACCCAGCTGCAGCCACACCACCCTGACTGCTCCCTTGGTCTCTGAGCTGGTGCCATCCCACCGCTCCCTCCACATGCTTACTTGGCTGGAAGCAACCCCTTCTCCCTGGAAAATACTCCCTTCTCCCTGCCCCAGGCAATGACCTGAGGTGGTACAGAATAACCTCCAGGTCCTAGTCATGCCCCCTCCTGGCCAGACCCAGGATGGCCAATTTTTTATTACTCTGCTGTTTGACTCCAAAGGGTGTGTATAGTCACACAGGATACTTGACTAGATGTACCTGATTAAAACTGTGGATTGTGGAATGCAAAACATCTTGGAACAGACGAGTCCGTCCTCATCTGGGGAATGTACACTTGAGAACTGACCAAACAGTTTGAGTGTTGCAATTCTGTGATATTTTTCCGTGTGTCATTTGACCTGCTGGATGGTTTCAGCGATCAGCGTAATTTTGTGAAATAACCTGTTAGTGCTCGAACAAACAAAAACTCTTCTTTATGGTCTTATTAAGAGAAAACCAGAATGTTTTATAAACACTTCTTTCAGTATGAGGTCTATAAAAATGCCTGTTGTTTTTAAATTTGGTTTTACTTGGTTTTCTTTGCCACAGAATCTCAGAGTTACACTGACGCCATTAACCACTCTATGGTGATGTCTGACAGTGCTGTGGGCACTAATCCTGCTTTGCTGAGGGCCAACATGCAGATGGATCTCCCCTTTCAGCGCTGTTTTGCATCTTCATGCACTGTTTCAAGTAACAGTCCAATCCCAGGGGCAGAAAGGTAGGAAAAGATAATTTATTGTTTAGTTCTTAACACTATAGTTCCCAGGTAAGACATTATGCTTGTATCCTCATTGCAGAGCACTTGTCCAAGGACTGGGAGTTTGGCTGTGACATTTAATGTTGATGTTGCCCACCAGCTGGAATTTACCACAAATGTTACTTACATGTCAGGGTCACAATTAGCTTTGAAGATAAAGAGGAAGACAAAAATAAATAGGATTTTATAGGTCAGTTATGTTATGTGCTAGCACAAGCTCATATATGTTTTTCTGCATGCTTAACCAGCAACTCTAATATTTTACTGAAAACCATTTCATGAAGTTTCACATTGGAATAAGTCATATGTGAGAGAAAGGGAACACTCTTCTTGCTGCTGTCCATGCATTTTTAATCAGTAAAAAGTCAGCAGGTTTGTTTTGGTACTGTAAAGCTGGCTCCCTTTCAACAGCTCAGCAGGCTTAGAGATTTTATTACTTTATAATTGTATTGTGGAAAACATGTAGGGCTCTGGACCAGAACTTGAATAGTATAAATTTACAAAGTAGTCCTCATCCAAAGGAGCTTACAGCTGAGAAATGGCAAGAAACAACAAACAGAGAGCCCCTGGTTACTGTTTGAAGGTTCAGAACACCATAACAATGCATTGGAAGTCATTAGTTGTGCCCTATATTTACTTAATAGGCAAGATGATACATTACACCTGATGAGGTTACCATTTCTGTTACTCTGCCACAACATTCCTTTGTGGCTGATCATGCTGATCTTTTTCTTGCCTATTTGGCTCCTTTTTCATGGTAAGTATTTGGGAATGCTGTTGGTTGGTGTATCAGGCTCCCAATGAGTGCTTCAAGTGTGTTGTTACCTGTTTATCTTTTATTTGTCTTCCAAACTAATTGGTTTCATTTTCAGTCAGTACTGAGACTGTGAAAGAATGTTCTGGTTTTGTGATTGCAAATGTGAATCATAAGACTGAACAAAGTATGTTGCTATTTGCTGCAGAGGCAGAAATGTAACAAGTGGATATTTATTAAAAGCTTATCAGGTAATGCAGTTATTATCAAGTTTACATTCCTACTTCAGACCTTATCTAGAAAATTTTGTTCCCTTCTTTCTAAGTATTTTTCCCGTCATTTTTCATTTCATCTAGCAGGTAGCTACTGCTGTAGGGTTTTTTTTTCCTTGAAGTAATGTCTTCTTCTATTTGCTTCCCTTCAATTTCTTTGTGGCTCTTGTACTTTGAGCTGTTCAAATATACTGATATCCATGTCCACAGTTCCCTTTTAATTAAAAATCCTTTCTTTTTTTAAGTATATCTTGTTTCAGCTCTTTCCCCCTTGCATGTCACAATGAGTTTGTTCACTCTAGATTTTATAATATTGGTAGAATTTTCCAGCTACAGTGTAAGGACATTATTTTTTAGAAGCAAGGAGGCAAGGTTCTATGAGATGATTTCATCGGAAACTTACCTTCTCTTGTTTAGAAGGAATTTTTATTTATTTTTCACTTGAATAGGTATAATTACTACCCAGTAGAAAAATCTAATGTTTACTGCTGAAATATTTAATTCTATAAATGAAAATTATTCCACTGTCAAATTGGCTGAAGCTGCCTCATTTTTTTAATATAAATTGTGTTTAAAAGAACCTGGTCTGCAAGATGGGCCTTGTGAACTGTGTTTTTATCATAGCTATTAATTTATGATGTGATGGTGCACANTTTTTTTTTTTTTTGGTGAGCATAAGACACTCTGCATGTAAGAACTGGTGTGGCTGTGTCAGGT
Source organism: Grallaria varia (assembly GCA_013396735.1). NCBI lineage: Eukaryota > Metazoa > Chordata > Aves > Passeriformes > Formicariidae > Grallaria > Grallaria varia. Next base: position 716,294 of record VWZG01009759.1, on the reverse strand, counting down.
CCCTTCTGTAGGCCTCTGCCTTTGATGGCAGCTTTGGCATAAGAAATTCTGCCCTCCTACTGCTCTTTTCCAGGTAGAACTTCAGCTCCCCAGGACCACTGTATGTGAAGCAATGCTGCAAACAGCCTCACTACACTGATTCCTATTGAAAATAACCCTCTCAAATGGGAGGAGAAGTGTTTTTAACTGCAATTGATTTGATGGAGTGTTTTACAGTGCAGGCTCAGAAACTGTCCCATCAACATGGCTAGGTGGAGGGTGAGATAAGGCAGAACATAATAACCTACAGTGAAGAAATGAGTGGTCAGGGTGAGACTGGAATCCCTTGATCTGGCTGCATTACCTGGTCCAGCATGTTTTCAGAGAGCACCCTGAGGTGTTGTCCTGGATGGGGTGTTCCATTGCTTTCAGTGATTGCTGAAGTACGGGTTGTACAGTGACATTTTAAGGGAATGATGTTGTATTTTTGCGTTCAATTTTTGTCTTTATTTTTTTGACAGCTCTTCTGCTGTGGAACGTCCTTGGCTTGAAAGCAGCCCTAAAGTTTCCCCGTCCCATCAGTTTTCAGTGGGAAACACCAGGCAGCCAGGAGGTTACCTTGTGCCTTCTGAATTTCCAAACGCCGTGCAAGATGCCTCTCTCTTGTCTCATTTCCAAACTCCAGGACTGCAAGTTGTCACCCTGAACAACCTGGAGAGTTCACCAGCAGAACCACAACAAGAACACGCGGTCAGCGGCACTGCCCGTGCCTTCCTGAGCTACAGTGGCAGGGGCAGTAGCTCTTCTCGAGAGGACACACAAGCTACTTGCATAGCCAGTGCTGGCACCCCTCCTAAAACCCTGAGCTCATCAGTGACAAGTGCTGAGGACAATGGCTTTTTGACACAAAACTTTCTTACAATGACCTCTGGGCACAATAGCCAGAACAGTGCGGTTCAGCAGCACCACGGAGGGAACCTACATGCTCAACCTCCTCTTCCAGAGAAGAAGAGGTCCTCTGAAGGAGAACGTTCTTTTACCTCCGTGTCACCTTCTTCAAGTGGCTTCTCTAGCCCTCACAGTGGGAGCACAGTCAGCATTCCCTTCCCAAACGTCCTCCCAGATTTCTCAAAAATGTTAAGCCCTTCCCCAGTGCCAGGTAGGTTCTGCATCAGAGAAATGCAAAATGCTTCAGATTTTATATGAGTTTATAAAAAGCATTTAGGGGATTTTAAAAGTGGAAGAGAGAAAGAAAAAAAAAAGAGAGGGAAAAAAAAAAGCAGTGGAATGAAAATGGCACAGAGGACTTGAATGTTTGCAGTAAGTGGTGCCAGTTCACTGTCTTTGGATGTATTATTCAGAAAACGAGGCTGCAGAGTTCTTCCTGCACTTCCTAGATGTCAGCCAAGAGCAGCCTACCTTTTCAACTGCCAGACTACAAGTGAGTAATGTGGAGTCCAATTTCTTTTAAAAAGAGCTGGCTTCTCTCTGCACCCTTTAGACTTGTGCCAAGAGTACTTAAAAATGTAGATGTGTGTTCGCTGGACCCTGTTGAGAAGTGTGTATTTAATACAGCTTTATAACGAAGAGTTTTTAATGTTTTGTGGATTTTACAAAATGAAACTTCAAACATGTTTTCAGAATCTTAGTGTAGTGTATCTTATTTTATTTTCTGGTTCTAAAACAGCTCAGTGTCTCTAAATTGTCCTAATGGTGAGATTTTTGAGTAATTAAGGTGATTGGAAGTTAGAAAGAAAACTAAAAATGCTTTCGTATTTAAAAAATGTCTTGACTTTTTTCCCTTTTATTTTACAGAAAACCCTACTGATACAAATGTGACTGTAAAATTTGTTCAGGACACATCCAAGTTCTGGTATAAGCCAGATATTTCACGAGAGCAAGGTATAGCAGCTGACATATATTCTGCCATATCCATTCACTGAAAAGCTAGTTGGTGAAGTCTCGTTTTTTTCATACATAAGTGATGTCTAAAAGAAATACAAAACCTGGAAGGGCCACAGACAATCTCACTTTATTTCTTTGGTTGAAAGGCTGAACTTGAGTGTGGAGGCTTGTCAAATAGTCCTTAAAAAGTCCTCAGTTAATCAGACAAATTATTAGCCTAACTGAACTAACCGTGGAGTAATTTAGATCTATCTTTGGTAGTTGCTGCAAATGTCCTTTACTGGGAAGCTCCAGATTTTGAAATGACACAAAAACGTGAAGCAATACCAAAGAACTGTCTGCTCTCAGAAGCCTTATGTGTGCTGTTCTGGCATCACAAAAAAGTCATCACAAAAGCATCCTCATCTACAAGTCCTTCTGTAGCCTGAATTTCAATTGTCGGCTGCAAGTGACATAATTTTTTAAAGGTCATGAAATAACACTTCCATGGAACAACGTCCTTGTGGTGTACAGTGCAGATACGGTACATTTGTATGTAGATGTATTATTGAATGAGCTGAAGAAATCTTTTATCACCTATGTGAAAATGTCTATTTACATCAAGTACTGCATCTAGTATACAGGAAGGACAGGGACCTGTGGGAGTGAGTCCAGAGGAGGGCCACCAAGTTGATTAGCGGGATGGAGCACCTTTCCTCTGAGGAAAGGCTAAGGGGATTTGGTTTGTTCAGCCTGGAAAAGAGAAGGTTTTGGAGTGACCTAACTGCAGCCTTCCAGTACCTGAAAGGAGCCTACAAGAAAGATGGAGAGGGACTTTTTACAAGACACGACAAGGGGGAATGGCTTCCAACTGAAAGAAAGTCGGTTTAGATTAGATACTTGAAAAAAAATCCTTTTCTGTGTTGATGAGGCACTGGAACAGGCTGCCCAGAGAAGTTGTGGATGCTCCATCCGTGGAAGTGTTTAAGGCCAGGTTGGATTGGGCTCTGATCTGATGAAGGATGTCCCTGTCTGCAGCAGGAACGTTGGAAGTAGATGATCTTTAAGGTCCATTCCAACCCAGGCCATTCTGGGATTCTGTGAAGTTCCATCTTGTCCCTGCAACAGTGCCTAGGGAAGCATGTGGGGTGCTTTGCAAATGCAGTTGTTCTGACTGTGCTTGTGTTCCTACTGTAATATTAAGCTGTACTGAATTGTGATTAATGAGTTACGGCAGGATTTTAAGCAGTGATTTTTAAAATGGTTTTGTCAGAAAGGAAAAACTACTGATTAGTTTTGCATTGAGAAGGATGTTCATACTAAACTCATACTGTGTGAACTTCAGCTATTGGCTGTGTAGTGGTAAATATACCCTCAGGAGAATAAGGATCGTAGAAAACAGAACACTAATTTATTTTTGGATGGTGTTTTACTGGTCCTTCTACTCCAGTCCCCTTCCCCTTGCCTGCTCACCACCCATAATGAGAAATGAGTCTTTAAATGTAAAGAAAAATATGTTCTGACTTGATGCATGTCCGGGAAGGAGAGTAGATCATAAAGGAATTTTAAACCTAACTGCTTGAACAAATGAGATGGAAATCTTCCTGACCTTTTAATATGCTTCTTCATTCCTGAAGTAAGATTCCTTTTAAAAAGTGTTTCAAGATACTGTTGCTGAGGAGGGGGAGCATTTGTTATTTTTTTTCTGTGTTTGATAGAATGCTTCTGTGACAAATTATTTCTGTCTCCCTGTGTAATTAGAAGTGTTATGTGAATACTGCTGAATTGCAAGGTTTTGCATACTCATCCTCTCAACACAAGGCATTGTTGTGAAAAAAGGTTTTTTCCTTTGCCATCTGACAGATGAATACAACAGAATGCATACATATTTGCTTTACTTGGTTTAACAGAAGAGCCCATTATGTCTGCATTTTCCCTATTTTTTTTTTTTTTTGTTACTTCCCCTTCTTTTTATGGAAAAAAATATGTGTTTATGATGTAATCATTGCTCAGGCCTTGCAAAATATGGCTTTGTGCCCCATATGCATAATATCCATGTTCTGTGTAAACAGACAACTGTGGAGTCCATGGTCAAATTTGGGCTTTTTCTAGGGTTTCTCTGCAGGGTTGCTGATGGTTAGAAATTCTAGAAACAAAGACAAGTATTTCTCTAAAGTTGATGGGGTTGTGGGGCAAGCAAAGTACAAAGGTTTTACTAAGATCGGTCTTTAACTTTTTGTCTGTTTTCAAAATAAGTTTAAAATTTTGGGTTTCTAGATTTCACAGTCTGCAGCAGACTTGTGCAAAACAACAGCAGTTTCCCTGCAAGTGGTTCCCCCTGGGGAGATCTCCATATCACACTTGCAGAAGAGGTCCCAGAACGTAAATGTAAAATATTTCAGTGCTTGGACAGTCAAAGAGCAGAATATTCACTTACATCCCTTCCTTTGCTTTAAAAACTAAGGGAGTGAGACTGCTTTGTAGGGACAGAAACTTGATGGTGTATGAAAATGAATCTGTTCTGCCTGTTGAAGCTGAATGGGAAGTAAAAATCAATGTTGTCTGGTTAGCGTGGGAATTACAGAGAGCTGTGCAGTTGGTAATGCTTTCAGCAAGTTGACAAAATCTAAACAGAAATCAGCTTGCTCTTGCACTGGTTGTTAGGAATCCTCGTGGGACCTGAGCACCCTTCTCAGTTTAAAAATCAATAGGGATCTGTACTTCAGGCTTCTCTTGAAATAAATGTTTGTGAAAGTTGGACAAGGTGTTTCCCCTTGGGTCTCCCAAATATGCTCGATTGTATTCTGTTCTATGGCAATGGGGACAGAGGAAAGGATGTTACTTCTTTTAATCTTGTATTAATTATAGATTTGCACGTCCGTGTTTTTTGAGTGTGTGCATTGTTCTTGAACTGTTTTTCTCTCTCTCTCCCGGAATCCCTTGCAGCCATTGCTGTTCTGAAGGACAAGGAGCCTGGGTCATTCATTGTTCGAGACAGTCATTCTTTCCGGGGAGCCTATGGGCTAGCAATGAAAGTTGCTACACCACCTCCTTCAGTGCTGCAGTTAAAGAAAGGTATTTTAAGGCTTCTGTGTGTTATTAAACAAGCCGTACATGGTAGGAAGTCCTTACTGCTGGGTAATAATGTGTTGGAATCTTCCCCTCTTCTTGTAAGAGCAAGTTGAATTGCAGGCTGTGTTTGGTACCTCTTGAAATGAGATTGGGTAAAATACCTATTGTACGATAGAGTTTCACCATGGTTTGGAAATGCCTGTTCATTGTGGCTGTGCATGTGTTGTACCTTTTCAACCTAATAGAAAATCAGTATCGTCTCAGTTATTAGTCCTCCCTTAACAATCAGAAGCTTGCATTTAGTTCACAGACCACCATGTAAAGCTTTCACTTGGCTGGAGGGTTGAATATTTTTGACCCCCGAGTTTTGGTGTCAGACAGTTCTACTTCAGATACAAATCTGAGGTTGTTCCCTAAGGGAAGATGGTAATTGTTTAACAGAAGTGGTGAAATATGCTCATTCTGCTAGCTTCAATGCCTCCATGTACAACTTGTGCCTGATGGTTGTGAAAGATAAAATGAGAAGAACATACAGAAATCATTTTTCTATGTATGGAAACTCAACATCCAATATCTGTGGTGTTCTTGGTCCCACTTGTGCTACTGCACAGGTAGTGGGGTTATTTTTATTGCTACTGTTTTGCTTTAACAAAGCTTGCTATGTTTCATTAGTACGTGCTGGCTGGTGAATTAAGCAACTGAGATCACAGGCAAACAATGATTCTTAGGGTTGTGTGGTTTTGTCTGTTTTAGTTGTTTGGTTTGTTTGGCTGTTGGTTTGGGTTTTTTGGGTTTGGGTTTGCTTACACTAGGGGGCAAGGTTAGCAGTCCACCTCTATTACAGTAAAACTTTCAAATTCTGTTTCAATCTGGTGTCTTAAAACAACTTTTAATAACGATTTGGCATGTAGCTCTTCTTTTTATTGCCAATAAATATCAGCAGAACCACTTCAATGTCACAAAGACAACAGGTGTGTAGCGGGGTGGTAATAGCAACAACAAGGACGCAAATTAAAAGTGGCTGTAGGTTTTTCGTAATTTTTTCTAAAAATCAGGCCATTGAAGTCCAGGAAGACATGAAAGTTCAAACTCTGCCAGCCTTTAAGAGACAGTTTATGTTAGTAGTACCACAGGCAAGTAGTAGTAAGATGGTAGCATTTTTCTATTTCTCACTTTGTGATGGTTGGCTTTTTTTTGATTTCCACTGTTTCATCCTAGAAGGCACAAAATCCTGCTGGGTTTCTGCTTCTAGGCTTCCCCTTCCTACATACCTTGTAGTCATTTTTGTGAGTCATTTTGGGAGGGCTTAGTGGCAAACAGTACACTGAAAAAGTGATCTTTGCAATATTTGGTTGCATAGAAGTTTCTGCTGTTCATCTGTGTTAGCCTGAAAGCCACCCCTTGATGTGTTCCCTGCTAGATCAAAGGGGGCATTTTGTTTGTGACTCCCTTGTTAAGGTTTGAATGATTGGATAGCTTTGGCCCCTTGCTATGAAGTAGCCCTGTAATTATTTGGAGAGGGATTCAGTTTGTAGTTAGGTGCGAAATCTTTTGAACCCATCCTTCGAGAAATAATTAAGTTGTCTTAATTATATGTCTGCATGTGTATGTATGTGTTTAAAAGAATGCTAAATCTCAGGGGAATTTTATATATCTCTTCGACTTTGAATCTCCTCATTACTTCCAGCTTAATAATTTTGGTTTGTTCTGGATTCCGGAGACAAAAACTGTCTTTAAAAATGTAGTGAAACCTGAGTGTTTCATTTAATTGTTTGTTTTCAGGAGCAGAAACTTAGCATAAAACTGCAAATATTTTGAAATTTAAAAATTCACTGAGAGACTTTGCATCATTGCCTTTTTCTAGCTAAATCTTTTATTGCTTTAATCTGGAAGAGTTCTGTGAACAGAACTGTCATTGGAAATTGGAATATTTTTTCATGCTTTTACTTTCTTGTGACATTGGATACAAATTATTTTAATGGGCAAGTGCATCAAAATTTCTAGCCATTCATTTTCCAAATTTCTGTTCCCGTCTGTCCATGCTTGGACATTTTGGACACCTGTGTATATTTGGATGTCAGTCACTTATGAATATAAAACCATTTCCTCTGGTTGCCTAAAGTGAGCTATTTGCTTATTTGTTTGTTGCAAAATGGCCTTTTTCCTATAGCTTGTAATTTTGCAGCAGAGTAAGTCTGATTTATTCTTTGAGTGCTGTGTATAAAACATTTGGTGGCAGTGTGGAAAAACTGCTTCATAAAGACCTGCTAATTTGTGAGACTTGTCTGTTCATTGCTGCTTTTCATGAGCTTTCTTTCTCAACACAGTTGGAGATCTGTCGAATGAACTTGTAAGGCATTTTCTGATTGAATGTACTCAGAAGGGGGTACGCTTGAAAGGATGCCCGAATGAGCCATATTTTGGTAAGTACTGTGCATCACAGGGATGGAGAAAATGGAAGCAGTTTGCGTTTGCCAGTGCTGACTTGGGTGGAGTGCAAATGAGAGAATACGTTGCTCGAGTCCTGGTAGCCTTACTGGTCATTAGCTTGAATATCTCATAATCTTTCAATCTATAGAGCCTCAAAACTGCTTCACAGAGTAGGTGGACAGCACTTGTGCACTGTCATGCACTTGTATGGGTAAGACAGTTAAAGAATAATACTTTGGAATCATTGATTTCTGTATGACTCTATATTGGATCATCTTTACATTTCACAGGAATTTTTTTATGGACTGTAAAAATGAGGTTCATTTTGGTTGAACTGGGATTTTTTTCCAGCACATTGTTATAATGTTTGATGCTTGTTAGTAAATGGGATTGAAGGATGGCTTTTTGTACAGACAGACTGATGAATATTGTGCCTTCCTCGCACTGCTTAGAGTTTCTCATGCTAACGTTGATGATTAATGTTTAGTTATTTTAATTGAGCCAAATCCAAATGGCAGCAGTGGTTTTGAATAAAAAAGGATGATTTAATCCAGTATAATTTAATACAGAATGTTATGTATCTCCGTACTGTTTTAGAGAGTCCTTGTATCTCCTCTTTGGGGCTCCTCGCTTGCGGCAGCCGGTGGCAAGTTCACCATAGAGCACGATCTTAGGGAGGCGATGATCCTCCATCCTGGAGACGTGCCCTGCCCAGCACAGCTGCATTCTCAGCAGCATGGCCTCTTACTAAAACAGTACCTAAGCCTTGGCCATGTTGACTACCATCAATGGTCCACTCTGGCCTCCAATCGGGAGGCGTGGAGACACACCATCCATAACGCTGCTGATTCCTTTGAAAATGCATGCAGAATCTGTCTGGAGGAGAAAAGACAATGCAGGAAGAACTGTGCCTCACCAACACCACCTATGGAGACTTTCTGCTGTGCCTTTTGCAACCGGCCTTGCCTATCTCGCATCGGCCTCTTTAGCCATCAGCGTGCTTGCAGCAAGCGTGGGTAGAGCCCTTCCCAAATCTTCGTTCGCGAAGCCCAGCCATGATGATGATGATGACACTGCTTCCATAGCAGTTATGTATCTCCGTGCTGCAGTGATGAAAGGGATTTTACCTAGACCATCTTTTATACCTTTAGAAGTAGTACAGTGAAGATGACGTAGCTAAGAGGTAGAACTCCTTGCTCTTTCTCTGCCTCATAATAGAGCAGTGACCTCTTGTGCTCTTTTCATCTTCATAAGATTTTACTACATTTAATGCAGCAGAAGTTAAGAGCATTGACAAGAATCTACTGACTGTATGTTACTCTTTTTGTCATTGTTGTGCTTTCTCCATTTGAAACAAAGACATTTAGGTTAGGATTAAAGCAGTGTGTTTAAGCAGGGAAAAGGGGCATATGATTGGGGTTAATGAGTTCAGGATCATCAAATTAGGAGAGTGGATACACTAAAGTTGACACAAGAAAATCTCGAGTCCTTCTTGGTCTCTTGTTGCTAAGAGGTGTTTTTTTCAAAGGGAAGCAGAAGGGCCCCTAGGTCTATAAAATACTTGAAAGCAAACCTAACTTATGCATTCTTTTTGTCCACTGAGTTAATTGTGCCCGTGTTGTTACTTTTCTGACCACAGGGAGTTTGACAGCTCTGGTGTATCAGCATTCCATCACTCCTCTGGCATTGCCCTGCAAGCTCCTCATCCCAGACAGAGGTATGCTTGTTGAAGTACAGAAGAGATATACCCAGGCAAGCTCTACTTCAGAGTGTCAGTGTCTGAGGGCACATGAATGTGTCACAAGTTGAGAGCTAAGCAGAAAAGCACTGGGATTTTTAGAAGTTTTTTGTGTTTTAAAAGTGGTTGTTCTTTACTGATGACAGCCCTTATCCAAGGCGTAGTTGTGAACATACTGGTACTGTGATATTCCAGTCGTAAACATATATGCATCATGGAAATCCATGCAGTAATCTGGCATGAGGAAGACAGATGTTCTTCTTAGACATGATATTATGCCCATGTATGGTTAGGTTTAACCACTCATTCAGGTCTGGGTGGCAAAAGGGCAAGTAAATAAAGGGCAGAAGGTGCCCTGAGTGTGACACCAGCAGGAGGGACATAGCAACTTATACAAGTTCAAATGTAAGGAAATGATCAAAAAGCCTGTGTTGCTTTGTGCGATTATAATTCTAATTTTGGTTATGATGATTTCATAAGCCACTTTTAGACAGCAACAAAATTACGCTAATGCTTGTCCCATAATACAGTTGTCTGATGCTCCTCCCACATGGTGTTAACACTAGATGCATTATTGAAATGTTAAACATTCTAGTGGTTTTTGACTGAACTCATTAAACTTTTGTTAAAGGCTCTGTGTCAGTGTTCAAAAATAGCATTTGATTTATGCAGATACATTAATGAAACCATTTTAGTACAAAAATACGCTGTCGTAGATGCGACAAGAGATCTCTTTATATGGCAAAGCAGTGTGGCAGGTGGGCTTGTTCTCCTTACCCTCCTCACCTAAAATGGAAAATTCTGTCTGCCAGAGGTGCAGGACTGAAACTTTTGCCTTGCCCTGAGTGCCTTGCCTTTCACCACAGTGAAATTTTATTTAGGATTTATTTTTTAATCCAATTTGATCACACATTTTAAGATGATCTTCTGTGGTTAATGGCAGGATGCAGTGCCTGGAGTATTTAAAACATACAGATAACTTGACAAGTCTAGGCATGTGAATAGTGTCACAGACTGTATTGTGGCTCTCTTCCTCACTTGAATATATTCAAAGATAGCATATGTCATGCTAAATGCAGCAGTTTGTGAGATGTTTCTATATAACTGATGCATTTATTTAACTGAAATAACATGCTGATGGATGGTTTTTTTGCTAAGTTTAACAAAGAATTGGGAAGCAGACATTCCACTGCTGCCTTGAGGGTTCCGATGGTTTTTTTCTACTTAATAAAGAAGAAATGAGCATTATGTTGTCATCTTCTGAATCAAAATATAATAATTGACTTCATTATGGTAACACAAAACCTTTGTGTATAAATTAGTGTAAGCTATACAAATCAAATGAAATAGTTAAAATGGCACTACTTAAAATATTTTCCGGTTGTAGTTTGTTGTAGTACTTATAGGTTGTACCTATAAGTACTGTTTTAATGTGGCATCATGTGTGCCCCTGCAGCATACAGCTATGACTTTTATTGTCAGGAAATAAAGATTGAGCATCTTCCAGTGCTTGAGGCAAAAAATTCAGATGCAACACAAAATCCACATAAATTATTATAACTGCAGGTACAAGATTGTTTGGTATTTCAGTCCAAGTGTTGTCCAGTGGATGAGATCATAGTTAAAAATGCTAAACTCCTACTTGACCGTGTGCTTTGATTTGTTGATTCGAGTCTATACAAGACATGGCTGGTGTTTTCTGTTTGCAGATCCCTTGGAGGAGATCGTGGCAGCTTCTCCACAAACTGCTGCAAACTCTGCTGCGGAGCTTCTCAAGCAGGGTGCAGGTCTGTGAAACTTCTTGCTTGCATTTGACTGCCACCAAAGTTTGTATCTTACAGAATGGGAGAAGCCGAAGCTTAGACTGGACTGAAGAATGTGTAAAGGGAACAGTTAAATTTAGAGTGCTGTGTAGAAGTTGAAAGGGCACAGTGAGGATGTTTTCTGCAATCACCTCTTAAGTTCTACAACCCTGTGTTTGCTTTCCAGCCTTGTCTCATGAGAATATGAGGTGTACATAGGTTTCTTCAAGAACAGCAATTTTTAAGCAGTGACATTACTTTCATAACTGATGAACTTAGGATATTTTCAACCTGTGGTTGCAGAGATTCATGAACTATGTCTGAGGTCTGCAAAAGCCAACTGAGGAAGGTGTACAGTAGTGTTAATTTCTCATCATAGGGGTGAACGATACCGCTGGAAAATGCTTCCTATCCCATCAATCTGGAAAAAAAAATAATAATTAAATTAATAACCTGTGCTTCACTTGGTGCTGCATGTTGTTAGTGCAAGCCAAGCATGCCTTTCTAAGAGTGCTACCTCATTGCCCTCACCTATTTTAGAGCACTTCTGAAGGGGACGGTTGCCAAGCTGAACAGCTCTGCAGAGAATGTCACTCCTTGCTTCTGTGGCAAACTGCTTTGACTTAGGAATGGGAAGTACCCCTCGGAGTGCTGTAGTTGGGTGGGCATAGGTGGCTGAGGCAATGGCAAACCTTTGTGGGGCTCTGCCAGGAGTGAGCACGTGTTGGCTCAATGGTTGGTGCTTCTTGTGGCCAACATGGGAAAAAACAAGGGGAGTTAATTTTTGCAGAACTTTACCTCTCGAAAAGCCATCAAAAGGGCCTTTTGAGTTGTTGTCTTTTGAGAAATGTTGTTTTCTCCTTTCTCAGACAATGGTTTTCAAAGAAAAGGAAATAATTCTTCCTTCAGCTGGGGCAGTAGTCATGTAACTCCTTATATGGATCACTTGGGGTACTTAGTACATTTGTTTTTAACCTGTTTTGTTATTGTTTTTGTTTTTGAACAAGGTTTTGGAACCTGAATAGATAAATTAGCTAGGAGTGTCTCAGGTGTTTTGGAGTTTTTGCCTTAATACGTCATTTCCCACTGATTTTCCATTTTCCAGAGATCCCTTTCCAGTCAGAGACATTCATATGCTGTAGTTCAACACTGAAGTGCAGACTCAAAACATGTAAATTTTGTTCTTTCAAAGAAACTTCAAATCCGATACCCTTTCTCCCTGCCCTTCTTTACCCCATGCTTCTCCCATTCCACATGCAAAAAATTATGTTTTCCTAGAATGATTATTTTTGTAGCTGGTTATTTTTTATAGCTGTCTGAAAAACCTAATGAGCATTCCAGTTATGATCTAAATGCAAAAGCCAACCAGAAATCCTTTGCTTCTTAGAGAGAGACAGTTGAGGACAAAAACATTCCGATGAGAGGCTTTCCCCTAGAACAGACTTTGCTTTCTTAAACTTCCCGTTCAGCAACAAAATATTCTGCCCCAAATAAATTACAGTTCTTCATCTCTGTTTCCACTAATACAGGCAAGGGAATAAGCATTCTGAACAAATCACATTGCCAGTCTAAAAGCAGCATTGTTTAGATGTTGCTGGTGGCACAGATGTCCTCCAAAATGCCACCTGTGAAAGACCAAGAGGAGCAACATTTGAGGGCAGCTGCATTGAAAGGCACATCTTTCTTTTGTTCTGGCTTTGAGTATGGTTTCTCTGGGACTACGGTTATTTGAGACCTTGTTAGACCATGACTGATGTTCTTAAATGAGTAATCTTTTCAGCCTTTCTCCTTACCTTTCCTTTCCCATAATTTTGTTAAGCTGGCCATTTTTGCACTTTCCAGTGCTTTTGAAAAAGGTTCCGTTTATTATTTTTGGTGCTACAGAAGTAAAGGAATTGACTGTATTTGGTGACTGCTTTTTGAACTATCACATCGAGGGCAATCTAGGTAAAATGCTTGGCAATTTCATTTAGAAACAAAACCTGTCGGCACCAATGCATTGTGTGGCAGAAGAGGAAGGGAAGGGACTCTGAGGTCACCGGAGTGGTGATGTGGGTGACTGTGAAAGAAGGGAAGCTTCCTGTGGTGGGAAAGACTCACAGGATAACGAAGAGCTTTAGATCTGTATCAACCATAGACAGTAATGAGGTGAGAAGGAGAGAGCTTGCTGTTCAGAATGTTATTTACAGTTTTGGGTTGCTACTCATTATCTGAAATCCCTCTGTGCATTGATTCAAATGAAAGTTATTGAAACTATTGCACCAATGTGCAAATACATTTTGGACATTTTACCCTCATAAGTCAAATAAATCAAATCCCAAGGTCCCTTCTTCCACTGACAGACTCCAGAACTTGAAGTTAGTGGGCTGATCATCATGCTGGAATCAAACTTAGGCTTATGCAGTCTTTGACTGTGTGATCACTTGGTTGTTTTGAAAGTGCCAGTGTCTGGCTTGATATGTAGATAGTCATAGGAGAAAGCTTAAGTCAGATTACAGAATAGCCATATGAAAAGAGAAGCCAATAGATTTAATTTGATCTTTGCTTTCATAATAACTGTTGCCAAGCCAAGCCAAACTGCTAAACAAAGGAAATATTAGCATGGCAGTTTGAACATTTTCAGCTGCCAGAGTCGTAAAGTCTGCCCTGGATACCAACACAAATGTTTTTACCAAACGAAAAAATCTGTTGATACCAGCGTTTCTCTACGGATGTGTATAATCATTCTTGCTTGTTCTTAACCTTTTTGTAAATTTGACTTCATACCCCAGTCCCAAAGTAACCATGTGAATAATTTGATTAATACTATATTATAGTAAGTTATACTGCACAATGTTCGATGGCACTGTACTATGGAGTTTCACACAGTACTATAGTACTACTATATAACACTGTATTATATTAGTACCTCTTTTCCTAGTGCTCACTGCAGATTTGATGCAAAACCAGGGGAAAAAAGCAACTCAGAAACCAATGAGCATCTGTTTTATAGAGATATATCAGAAGTTACTAATATCTCTAGGAGAAGAACAGTGCTTTTAGAAGTAAGCACATGCTGAAGCAAAGAATAGACCTAAAAATATATGTCAGTAATTTTTATCAGTGTGGAAGTTGTTTTGGTTGCCCTGAAATTACTAAACCTACAAAACACTATGGAATTAATGGGAAGTGAGCTTTGCAACAGCCCTCAATTCTTTCTGGAATGAAAACATTCTTGTCTTGCCAAACAATGGTGTCCTTTGAATATAGTTTAAATACCATTTGAAACTGAAAAATGTTTGAACGTGTGCTGCAAATATGTATTTTCCAATTGGCTGTTGTGTTTGAACTTGAAAGCAAAATATCCCCCTTCTTTCCTGTCAGGAGCCCCTTGGCTCCAGTAGTACCTACAAGTGCACTCTCTGGTGCTGTCTCATGTTTATTTGAATTTCAGGATCTATGGGTAATAGATAAATATAGTAATTCTCTTTAATATAATGGCATGAAAAACAAAGGGAGAGCAAAAGGCCTATGACCTCTCAAAGTCTTTCCCCTCTCTCATTACAGCGTGTAACGTTTGGTACCTGAATTCAGTGGAGATGGAGTCCCTCACTGGCTACCAGGCAGTGCAGAAAGCCTTGAGCCTGACACTGCTGCAAGACCCTTCTCCTGTCTCAACCGTGGTGCATTTCAAGGTGTCTGCACAGGGAATCACATTGACAGATAATCAAAGAAAGTAAGCAAAAGATGGATGGGAAGAGAATATCCAGCCCTGTCCCCAGCCAGTGTTGGCTGCTGTTGATTTTATGTTCCCAGTTACATTCTGCAAATTCTGCATTCTCAGAGGGTACCAGGATTGTCAAAGGAATGATGGTGGCAGTGTAAGCTGGCTGTAGCACTGGGGCTATGGATGCTAGTAGTACCTAAGCTGTGGACATTACTTCCACAGGGCATATTTTACCTTTGGAAGGTCATTTTGCCATGGCATTTTTTGTTATTTCTTATTAAAAGGGAAAGTAATGGCTTTGCCAGCATTTGGTATTGAACCTATTCAGTGAAATAGTTTATCTTCATGATGTCCTTCACCAGTATCACTGAACAGAGTTGGCTCAAGTAGGTGCTGTGTATCCTCCACTATTTGAAACAGTGCATTGGATAGCCTGTAAAAAACTAGGACAAAAAGTTAATTTATATTTATTTTGTACTAAATGCTATTTAGGCTGCCACAAACGCTTTCAGTGAAAAGTGACAATAACAAAGGAGAGACAACAGGAATTCATTATAGGTTAAAAAAAAAAAGGTGCCAGACTTCTTAATTCCATGGGCTCTGCAAGCATTTGTAACAGAACAAGGACAGAACCTTAAAATGTAATGCCTGGGAGTGTGTATCTTTTGAAACATAATATAACCAAATGATTCACAAGTTCCAAGAAGTTGCATGTCCTGCTAACATGGTATCTAAATGGCCAGTTTTAAGAAAAAAAAGATTTCGTACTCCTAGTCCTTTTTCTTAGCTTGAGGGTCAATTTTTCTTTGGTTAAGAAAGTTGATATTAGTATTTTAAGTATGGATTTATTTGCCTGGAGCAGTTCAGGTGGATTTCAAAGTCACTCAGAGACAGCAAAAAGAATATATTGTCATTGGTAAGACAAAAAAGAATTTATTTTTCAGATCTGTTTACTATTTAAAATTTTAAGCATCTTAAATGTTTCTGAAATTTGTTTTATTTCTTCCTATCCAGACTCTTTTTTCGGCGGCACTATTCAGTCAATACTGTTATTTTCTGTGCTTTGGATCCCCAGGACAGAAAGTAAGGAAGATAAACAGTATTTTTAATATGTTGTTTGTATTGTTGATCTACAAAAACAACCCTAACACTACCCTCCCTCCCCCCCCCAAAAAAAGAAAGAAAAACCCAAACAAAAAACTAAATACAAATCCCAACAAATAAAGAAAAAAAAAAACCAAAAACCAAACCAAAACACAACCCAAAAACTAACATATGTTTCATTTTTATTTCTCCATTTTATTTTTTTGTCTGCTTTCTTAATGGACAAGATGGACAAAAGATGGTCTTTCTGCAAAGTAAGTGGATACCTGTGTGAGTCTCTTTTAACTGAATGTTCTAAGAATATCATTAAGCTGATCAGTTCCTTGGTGTTCTGAATTACCCTTGTCAGATATGTAGAAGGGAAGGCTGCTGTTCAGACACAAAAGTCTCTCAGCCTGCTGTAATTAGACTTCAGTTGCTTCATCTACACCTCTGCAAGTCGAGGCGTAATTTTGTGGTGGGTGATGGTGGGATGTCTGAAGCCAGAGCTAGCATGGTTAATTTAGATTGCAGATCTCTGATTTCACTAAAGCTTCAGAAGTTAAAACAGAGCTATTTGCTACTCTAACACAAGCTTAATTGTCTCACTTTGACTGATATCTTAAAAAGAAAAAAAAATCCCCCCGTGATACGTAGGTGAAAATACTCCTATTAGGCGTGCCATAAGTACATAATTACCAGAAGATTGCAGAGTTTTTTCTGTTGAAGGCAAATGTTATTGTCACCCTTTAACCAAAAGAAATAACCTAAACAGAGACATTCAGGTGCTTGTTTCTGGAAGGTTAAAAAGAAAGAAATAGGTGGCCCAAGTCCTTTTCCCAGTACTCTGTGCACTGAGATGTGTGTCCCTCAAAAATCTCTGTTTAGGTGATCCCCAATACACCACCCCCCCAAGGTAGGTAAGAGAACAGCAGTATTGAATGAGATTGAACATATCCCAAGGGTCAGCAGCACGGCTCGGACAACAGACAGAGTAGAAGGAAGGGGCCAGTCTCCTTCCCTGAGTCTCTCCTGAGACGTGTGGTCCATCTGGACCTCTGTGTTCAGCAGCCACATGAGACCTTGTCCCTCAGAACAGAGGACATCTTAGCTTCTGCAGGATCTTTTCTTTATGAGGAGAGGTGATGCCTGTCTGTGTGTTCTCTGACGTGCCGTGATTGCTGCCCTTGCAGAGTGTTTGGGTTCGTCGCCAGGAAGCAGGGCAGTGCCACGGACAACGTGTGCCACCTCTTTGCGGAGCACGATCCGGAGCAGCCCGCCAGTGCCATTGTGAACTTTGTATCAAAGGTCATGATTGGATCCCAGAAGAAGATCTGATGCCTTCTCATCCTTGCTTCAGAGCTCTTCGCTGACTTCACTGAAGGAAATCACTGTGAGAGGGAGAAAGGCTATTCAGCAACAATGCCTGACCCTTGCCATTCCCAATAAGGAAGGCAGAGGATGGTCTGTGGACTGCGTTTGCAAGAGTTCACGCTCTTATTTGAAGATGCATCTGACTTTGCAAAGCCTTATTTCTTTGGTTTTATATCCGAGGATGAAACAAAAGAAGCTGGGTGCCACCCAAACCCGTGTAGCCCGTACCTGAATGAAGCATAAATGAAAAACTTCTCTCCTGAAGGGTTTCTAATGTATCTTCACACGCTGTTTCTCATCCTTTACTGGAAGCAGAAATACTCATTAGATCGTGCTACTTTTTCGTTCAGAATGTGCATAACCTCCACAAACACACTTGCCGTGGTTGCATCAATGGTAGCTGTAGGCCTTGCTAACGTGCTCTTAAGAGAATGATCATCTGAGGAAGACCATTTGCTCTTCCCTTCGTGTTTGTGATCAGTGATGGGAACTAAATGGAGGAAGGGGAAGACGTATGTGAAGAGAGGGTTTGTGCAGGTTGATTTCTGGTAAGGAAGGAGTGGCAGCTGGGATATTCAGGAAGGTAGCTCTGCATTTAGAGGTAAGAAGGCTGGGTTGTTTTACTTCAAAAATTTTTAAATAAGGGAGAAGTGGCAGAACAAAAAAAAAAAGTTTGAAAACTTATTCTGTAATTAGGGGGTTTTGTATTGTTTTTATACAAAGAACTGAGCAGGCAAGAATCTGCATTTTAATAACTACAGGATAAAAATGAGGGGAAAGCAAAGAAGAAAACTGTATAATTTGTATATTTTTACCTGTGCCAGATTATTTATAATAAATATCAGATCTTGGTACATCATACAGATGATCCTGAACTAGCCCATTGCTGAACTTTCCCTCCTTAGCTATTTTGTGTAAGTAAAAGTATATATAACTTGTATCTTACTAGAGGCAGTAGAATCTGCTATTTTTATTTTTGTGTTACAGTGTCAAGATATTTTCTGTCTCTGCAATACTGATTTGGTTGTAACATTCGTTCCTCTACCTAATACTTAATTATATTTGTAGATTCTTTTGCCCCGTTTTTATTGGATTTTTGAGGATTTTGGGCTTTTTTATCAGTAGGAACTATTTTTGATTTGTAATTCCTTGAGTCAGGAAATCTGAATTTATTTTGTTACTCTGTCCCATTTCTTGAGAGCATTTATGTCATGATTTCTACAACCATCACACTTGCACATACCTCTGTATCTTTCTAAACACTTTGATATTTGAAATGCATTAGAAAGTGCCAGTTAGCTTTACAGGAACTTGATGCAGTAGGTTACGGTGGAAGCCTGCACAAGGAGAGTAAGCTTCCCAAGTCTACTGTGTAATTCCCATTCGCTCAAAAAGAGCAGTATTAGACCCCTCCATAAGAACTGATGGTAATAAAGGAGCTCTAGTGTGGCAAGTGCTGAAAAGTTTTATTGCCTCTATTTCTTTCATATGTGGCTATCAACATTATATTAATAACCTGAGGAATAAAATGACATCCTGAATTCTACATGCTGATGCATGAGCCACTGGATTAACTAGTAACTGTCCCACTTGTAGATTTTAATCCTTTTATCCACTGTTACTCAATAATGGTTAAATGGCATGAAAAACCCTGGTTGGGCTGTATTCTAAGGGGGTTCCACCAATAAGAACTAAATTTGTCCTGTCTAAAATATGATGGGTTTTTTAAACAGCTCTCTTTCTATTTTTTGAGGTATTAGGACCCTTATTCAGTGACTGTGGCCAAAGTGTTACCAAATTATTTGCGTAACTGCAAGTTTTGTGTGAATAACTTTATGCTTTTTAAAAGGAAGGGGGTAGGGAAGAGAGGGAAAGAGAAGAAAGATTTGAAGTTTAATGTATTTGGATCAGAAGGCGGTGTATTAGTAACAGTGGGCATTGGATGTCTGTAGGAGGGTGAAGCCATCCAAAGAGCAGCAGCTACCATTGAAGCAACAAAGGCAAGTACTGCTGATTTATAACAAATAATTCTGTTCTTCTGGCACAGAGGTACACTACTTAAAAGAGTGTTTATGTACCATCCAAAAAAAAGAATGCAGTTCTTACTTCCAGGAGCTTTGCTCCTTTTAAAAAGTGTGAGGACAAGTTTTCTTTTAATGTTCTTTTGGTGTACAAAGATTCCAGTTGCCTAATCTAGTCAGCCAAACGGAGCCCAGAGAATTTCTCCAGCAGGCATCTCAATTAGATTTAAGTCTCAGTTACATTTAAATCTGATGTGTTCTGAGCATTGAAATGAGGAAGAATTTTTTACTATATTTTTTCACTTCTGTAGATAATACTTAAATTTTAGCGTGTCTTCTTAGACACCAAGTGTTGGCCTTTGGGCTAAAAATAAAATGTCTTTTTTCTCATGTATTGTCATTTCCATTCAGGGCCTTATTTTTTATTCCTTGTGCTTTTTCAAGGTCTGCTAAATTCAAAAGCATAAGGGATTGAATGCTGACACTCCTGGTGGTATTTCCTGGGAGTTTAGCTCTACTTGGTAAGTGGGAAAAAAGAAGTTACCCTGTTTCTAAGGGAGGTTTTCTATTATGCATTCCTTTGGATGGTATAGTGCCATGTGCTTTTGCTTTTTAATGAATTAAAAAATGCAGAAAGCAAAATAGTTCAGTATGTACTATTATGTAGTGTATGTAGAAATATGTTCATGGAACTTACATGTTCATGGCAAATACAAGACTAAATCTTTAATACAGCACTTTCTTTCAAGATTTTTGGTAGATGTTTATGTGCAGTTTCATAACTACTGGCAGCAAGTTGTCACATGTATTTAGCCAGACTCCTATTAATGTAGTTAGTAAATATACTACTATAATCATACAGTGTTAAACTACAAAAATGCTAAAAGCCATGTTTTTAATTAAATGGTTTCAGTGTATTCAACGGTATCATTAAAAATGTAATGGTTTTTTCTTGGCTTTTCCTGCTAGTGAAAAGTTTTGCTTTTTTTCTTTAAACTGTAAAGAAGCATCTGAAGGTCTGCAGTATATAAATGAATGTTCTATAAATTCTTTGTATAGTCATTTTCTCTGCTCTTCAGATACCACCTCTGTCAGATTATAATAAAATTACAAATGTGAAATTCCACAGCGCAATGTTACGTGGCAGTCTGTTCTGAATGCAAGTTCCCTTCTGGTATTCAAAGCCAGCTAATGAGCAAAATGTTCCTTGTGAATTAAGAGTAGGTTTCTTTCAAGGACTTGACTTCACGTGAGTCTGTGTTGGTGGTTCAAGTCAGTTATGGTGTATGATATTCCTAGTTAATTTGTGGTAATAATGATATGAAAATACCTTTTGCCTGCATTGCATATTTCAGTGTCAGAAGGAAGAATATGATGTCATCTTCTGAGATGCTGTACCCATTTAACTGTGCCTCCAAAGTGACTATGCTGGAAAACCTTCTAGAGGAGCAAGAGAGTGGGTGAGAAATGTCACCCCTAGCTGAAAGAGGTACAAAATCAGTGCATCAGCCACACATTGAAGGCTGCCTTATATACGTGCTTTATCAGTATTGTTTTGGAGACTGATGAACTCTGGTATGTCTTGGTGATTGCCTTTTCTGTGAGGGACAGGCTGGCAGAAATTTTTCAGTGTGCTTGGTTGTCTTTCATCACTACAGGCCATTTTGAGGTTTATGCATGGGCGTAGTGCAACAGAGTTGTTAATGAAAAGTATTAGTCTTTTATTGGAATGGTTTATAGTGTGGAACAGATGACAAGGATGCAACAATAAAATGGGTCTTCTGTGTCAAGAGTCCAGTCACTCATGTTAAACTCTTGTCCTTGAACTTTGGTGCCATTGTGCGCATTTGTGCTGCTATTGGGTGTGTTTGCTCTGGCATCTGTTTGCTCCAGTGGATGAAAATCTGCTTTCAGTATTCATCCTAGATGTATTCACAGCTAGTTTATATGCAGTTGTTCTTATGCCAGCATTGTCTCTTAGCATGAATAACTGTTTTGTCCCCGAGGTATTTATAGCGGGAGTTCTGACCCCCCATAAGTCCCCTCAGTCTTCTTTTGGCAAGGCTAAACAAGTCAGCACTCAGCCCTTAACGTGTTTTTGTCTTTGAAAGGGTCAGTAAAAAATTTCTTTGGAGGCACCCTTAAGTGAACAGCCAGACTCCTTAAAAAAGGAGCACAAGCTGCTTTGATTTTTTGAATATTTGTAGTAGAAAACTCTTGGAACAAGAAAACCTGGCCCACCAAGATAGGCAGAGTAAATCCTCTTCTGCTTCTGCTGTTTACACCTAGCGCAAAGGTTACAATAGTTTAAACTACATCAGGGAGTGTGCACAAAGGAAATTACAAGGGCAGATAGCTAAAGAAGTTGTTAGAAGTGTAAGGCAGAAACAGGAAGCTTGCAGGAGACTTAAGAAAACTGGCAGACTACCAAGAGGGCAAAGGGGAGCTTTTTAGGGAATTTAAGGATCTTGCTGAATAACTGAGAAGGGATTTGCATTACATTGCACTACAAGGGATATCAAACTAGAACTATCCCCTTCCTTTGAAGAGATTTAATGTCTCGTAAAGTAGAAATGTTTGGAACAATTTTAATGTTACAGTATTTGCAGAATCACAGAGTGGTTAAGGTTGGAAGGGAGCTAAGGAGGTCATCTAGTCCACCTGCCCTGTTCAAAGAGGGCCATCTAGAGTTGTTTGCCCAAGAGCATGCCCAGACAGCTTGAGTGTCTCCAGGGATGGAGTCTCCAAAATCTCCCTGGTCAACCTGTGGTAGTTCTTGGTCACCCTCACAGTAAAAATGTGTTTCCTGATGTTCAGGTTGTGCAAATCACCTCTGGTCCTGTCACAGTGCACCACTGAAAAGAGCCTGGCTCCGTCCTCTTTGCACCTTCCCTGTATTTACTGATGAGTTGCCCNCAGAGTGGTTAAGGTTGGAAGGGAGCTAAGGAGGTCATCTAGTCCACCTGCCCTGTTCAAAGAGGGCCATCTAGAGTTGTTTGCCCAAGAGCATGCCCAGACAGCTTGAGTGTCTCCAGGGATGGAGTCTCCAAAATCTCCCTGGTCAACCTGTGGTAGTTCTTGGTCACCCTCACAGTAAAAATGTGTTTCCTGATGTTCAGGTTGTGCAAATCACCTCTGGTCCTGTCACAGTGCACCACTGAAAAGAGCCTGGCTCCGTCCTCTTTGCACCTTCCCTGTATTTACTGATGAGTTGCCCTCTCTTCTCCAGGCTGCACAGTCCTAACTCTCTCAGCCTCAGTTTTGTGTCTTTAACAAACTTGCCGAGGGTACACTCTGCCCCATCATCCACCCAGAGAAGCTGTGGATGCCCCAGCCCTAGACGTGTTCAAGGCCAGGTTGGATGGGCTGATGTGGTGGAACATCTCTCTGCCCTTGAGAAGACCTCTAAGGTCCCTTCCAACTCAAACCATTCTATGATTTCTGACTCTGTGACCCACAAACATCTGGTGCTTTGCCCTGTGAAGATTTCTTCTTCGGTACACAGTTTTGGCAGTGTTTTGTGGAAGTTGTTCTAGGTTGCGACTAACTGCTTGTGCCCTTCCAGTGAAGGAAGCAGTCTTTACAAATGGATTCACCCTAAATTTCTATGTGACCTTTTAAAAAACTAAGTCTTTGAAATCATTAAAGTACATTTTCATAATTGTAAAAATCTTATATCGTCTTTGGTAGAGTTGTTTCAAGAGTTGTTTATAAAGCAGAATTTTTTTTAAAATATCTATTTGTATCCAATCTAATTAAATCTGACTTACAGACTTTCTCCTGTCGCTGCCTGTGTTATATACAAGTCATTATTTGTAAAGCAGATGGCAGGTGTGAAAGAAAATGCAAGAAAACAAACTTGGATGAAATGCACTATGAACAGTAAATCAAAATGTGGGATGGAATTGGACCTGGAAGATTGCATGCTTGTGCTTACTGCAGTAGTAAAATGCAGCTTTAAAAATAAACAGATCTGTGTTGATTTGTACATTAAAGTACTAGTTTAGAGCATTTCTGTTCACATGCTAATGTGAAACTCCCATTGAAGTGCATGATAGCTCTATACCTGGGATATACAAGTGGTGAGAGAGGGACCTCACAACACACAAACTTCTCCCTGCATATAAAAATAGTTAAAGTGCATTCATGTAACTTAGTGCTATAGCAAGCTCAGTCATATTCTAAAATATAAACAGGCTTTGCTCCAAGTGGCAAAAATGGACAACTCCTGAAAGTAACTGCTAGATGAAATCACTGTCCTTGTGGGAGCACTCGAGTAACTTTTAAGCACTTCAGGCTCTTTCCTTAATAAGTACCAGCTATTTGTTATAGCACTTAGAAGTTAAGGATTTCACCTGCCTTCTCTCCTGTGTCCTGCCACTGTGTCCCCTGCGGTGGTAGCTCTACAGATTTCTTATTCTAATATCTTTCTTTACCTCTTTTTTTGCTTCTTTCTTCTTTTAATCTCTCTTTTTCTTTCATGATCGCTTGTGTGTAACTTAAAACCAATGGGTTGTATTTCACTAAAAACTGTGGTTGTCATGTGCCAGGTGCTTTAGTTAAATACTTCTCCTTGGTTGTGTTTTACTCCTCTCAAACCTTTTGCCAAAATTCTTATTTTCTCACTAAATTAAAAGACATCTCTTGGGGAAACGTCTATGACTTTTTATGTGCATTCAAGGTATTAAAGAACTTAATGACTCTCCAAAAGTTTGATGGTCAAACTCTTGGAGTCTAAATAAAAGTAAAACTCCCAGTAAAGCTTGAGGCTTTGGGTCTGGGACTTTTTACAGGTGGTCAAGCCTGACCTGCCTGTCGACGTTAAGAATCATTTGGACACTGCCCTTGATAACATGCTTTAACCTTTGGTCAAAGTAGTCAGGCTGTTGGACTGGATGGTCATTGTCAGTCCCTTCCATTCTGTTCCCATATGTGCAAATAAGAAATTGGAACATGACCAGATTTTGCCTTATCCGGCTTAAATATTGCCTTAGTGTTCCTCATAGCAATTGTGACTAGAGTTTGCAGTCTTTTGATGACCTCACAGTTCATACATATACACATTTGTATTGAGAAAATGTTACTTCTTCATTCGGAGCATTTCCCATGATGATGGAAAGAATCTTCTTTTCTCCTTCACTTTGCTAGAAGATCATAAAAGACCTTTCAGTTTTCTCTTGAGTTTCACTGCAGGCAAAGATCCACAAGGTGAACTTCACTTCCATCTGTTGGTGAGCTTGTAATACAGTATGTAGCTGGTTACTGAGTGGTACACTTGAGGATTGAGTGTAATTGAATGCGACAGGTATTGTGCTCACTCTCCATCAAACTGTTCTATTTTTCATAGTGTAACTCATCAACAAAAAAGAACTCGATCCTCCCCCCCCATGCCAACCCTTCAAAACCCTAAGTGCTAGTGAGACATCCAGTCTATCTTGTTAAGTACTTTGCCACCTATGTACTGGCAGAATGGGCTAGACCCCATTTGTCACAGGCAAATAATACAGATGCTGTTTCACCAATGAAAACTGGAGTTTCTTCACAGTGATGCGTCAGTACTGCTGAGCCTCTTGGACTTCTCTGAGGACCTGGCCATCATGTGTTGGCTGTAGTTTTTTTAAGGCTTCAAGACGTGGAATCAAGTTAGTGAGTTCCTTTTCTTTCTTGTTCCCAATGTGGGCACACAGTGCAGCAGTCACGAGGGAAACCTGTCTGGCTTTGTGAGAGCACTGTGTGCAGGGAGTCAGGCAGGGCACCCATCGTCTCACCGGAGCTGCCTGCTGCGAAGGGATGAGGGATTCACATCATCCTCATGGGAGCATTTGTGTGGTATAATTGTTGGCTTAACTGATGACTTTAATATATAATGGAAAGTCATCTGAACACCTTTAATACATGTGCATATGCCTTAACATATGTCTTATTTATGTGTATATGTACGTGTATACATCTTTTATATAAATTTCACAATGCCAAAGAGAAGTAATTTTAACATTATTTTGCTGCCATATCAGCAATCTTATATGCACATAATAGTATTAAATCCATATATGCATGTCTCTATGTTTACCTGTTCAGCTTACTAGACTTTGCATATGGCATTTCTGCTGTGGGCATGGATTCCAATGTCTCATTCCAAATTACACTTAAAACTGAAGGCTTTCCTTACTGTAATAAGCAGCTGATTGTACTTCAGATACTCCATCAGTGGCATCCTCATCAGTGCTTAATGATGTGACCCTGACAGCACAGCTGTTGTGTGACAGATGTAAGTTACCCACAGGAATGGAGAATTTTTCATTACAACTTGG
Source organism: Grallaria varia (assembly GCA_013396735.1). Lineage (NCBI taxonomy): Eukaryota > Metazoa > Chordata > Aves > Passeriformes > Formicariidae > Grallaria > Grallaria varia. Next base: position 690,894 of record VWZG01009759.1, on the reverse strand, counting down.
AGGTAGTAAAGAGGTGAGAACAGAGAGAGGCTACTGTTTCCTGGACATGTGACACAGACATTAAACTTCTTTTTATAAAAAAAGAGTTCTTAGAGGGCATGATTAACTTACTCTCCTGCATTCTCACCGACAAGAAGAAAACACATCTGTATCTGATAGCTCAGTTTGTGAATTTTTGCATACTTTCTTCTTCCTTTTCATTGGATTTTATCCTATCAGAGAAGGATTCCTGCACTTACAGAAATGATACTAACTCACAGGAACTCAAGTTTCAGAAGTAGTGCATTTTAAAGCAAGCAAAATGGAGATTCAAGAGTTGAGTGCTGAGTGCCGGAGTTCAGTGGAGGGTCTGGGTAGGGCGGAGAATGACCAGGTGGTTCAGGAGAATGGAAAGGTAATGGATGCTGTTACCTCCCATTAGTTTCTTGCTGACTGATGTGATGATTTCTAAAGATGGATTAAATCTTGGCATAATTTAATTAGATCTGTGAGGGGAGTGGAAGTCATTTTGCATAACCTTTATACAGAATTGGATTTTCCTTATGTAACCAAAATGCCAACCAAAGACTTCCAGAGTCAAAGTTGTCATGCGTGGGCTTGGTGTGTTCTATTTTTTATGTGCTCATATGTGTGCATTGCATTATATTTTTGTATATGATGAAATGGAGCAAAGTGAATGCCTGGAAAATGGGAGGTGTCTGGCCATGCAAAGTGATGACAGAACCAAAAGCAAACCTTAATTTCAGAGCCCTTGACAGTCCTAATTGCCATCAAATTACTGCTGTACCTGTTTATTTTGGCTGATTTCCCCAGGAGCATCTGCCTTTATTATTGTTGAGAGAACACAGTTGAAAGAGAATGGTTGGGATGGAAACGGAACCCTTTCTTGGGAATTATTTTTTCATTTAATTTACTATTTGTGCTTGGCCATACTTAGGAGTTTTAAAGACATGCATTCTTGTTTCAAGACCTTCTCTTAGCCTTTGGAATTAAACAGGCATAAAGTCTCCACAGTGGAGACAGGCTGGTTAACTGGGATTCCCTGAGCTCCCTTTCCTCTTGTCACCATTTCATCTCTGGGTTCCTCAGAGGTTTTTGGTGATCGCTGGATATTTCTGCCCAGCAGATGGCACGATTGTACAGAGCGTGAGACCTGCTTGGGGATGTAAAACTGATTCTCTGCTGCTGAACTTTCCTAGGTGCTGTTCAGCTAGTTAAGATTACACAGTGCTGCGTGTGCTTTTTTGTCCCACAGAAAACAGAGGGCATGTTTTATCTCTCAGTATCCTTGGAGGAGGTGGTAGTTCTTTTGAACAGTGTAAGTTGCTTGGCTTTGTTTTATTCTAAAGCTGAAACCATTCTGTTTAAACGGAATGGTACCACTTGGTTTCTAAAATGCTGGAGAGGATGGAGGTGGTTTTGGTGAATGTGAGCAATGAGGAGTATCTGAATGGGGTTTAGGAACCTACTGAGGAGAACCCTGAGCTCTTGGTGCCCATCTCCTGGGACTTGTAGCCCCTCGTCCCCACCATGGCCCGTCTGCTAGTTCACTATACCTCCTTCCAGCTGCTCTGGGTTCAACACAGAGGTTCCCAGAGAGAAAGAGGGAGAATTGAGTGAGACAGGATATCGCTCTCTCTTGCTGTGTCACTAACCTCTACCCTGGACTGCATCAGCACTGCCTGACACACAGTGTCTTTCCTCTAAGTCACTAGTATACCTAATTTCTGAATGGATTTTACAGTTATTTAAAAATTGCACCTTGTAAGTAAATTCTAGCAAAAAAATATTGTTCTGAAACAACTTATAATGCTCGTATCCTCTTGTGCCTGTTATGAACTTGCATATTCCATGTGTAATTAACACTGAAAAAGCAGGATGTGGTTTTCAGTGCTGTTCGAAGGGTTGAAACTAAAGTGTCCTAAGGTTTAGATGAAATGGAGTAAAATATGCTCCTAATTGGTGTTGCCTAGACAAGCTTTTGTAGCATAGACAAGGATTTTGTAGCATATTTTGTTGGGGTTATTTTATATGTTTGGGGTTTTTTCTTTTGCTTATTTGTTCAGTTTGGTTTGTTGTTTTTCTCTTTTTTTTTGTTTTTTTGTTTTTTGTTAATGGAAACATGCAGAAATGGTAAGGCATTTGAATTATGAAGAGAAATAGAAGACCATTGTAGTAGATTGATGCCAAAATGAAGAGACTGCAACACCTGCTCCCAATTGTACAAAAAGGCCTTTCTAACCACATATTTGAACTCTCATGTGTTAGAGCTGTCTCTTCTTACACTTCAAAGTGGAAACTTTGAATGTGCTTATATCAACGTCTTTGTTTTTATCACTTACTAGTTTTAGTGAGTTTAAAATACTAGTTATTCAAATATAGCAATTACACAGATCTGTGGGAAATTTGAAAAGCTTGTATCGAGTCGAAGGCTTTTTAGGTTGGATTGCTTCCTTCTAATGTTTGTATTTACTGTTTACATGGGTCAGAGTAAATACTTTGATTTTGTAAATAATTTGAAATTCTTTATATTAAGGATGGAGTGACAAATATAAAAAATTGCTTGTGGCTAGCATAGACATTTTTCTTCCTCATCTGAGCCCTATATAGCAAACTTGTGGAAAGTAGAGAAATACTCTGTGGGGAATCAAACATCTCCTTTTTGCTGCTTTTCTCAAAAGAAATAGGGAAAGAGTGAGCTCTCTCGACAGTGAGCACACAACGTTGCAACTACTGTCACTGACTTCTCATCTGGGAAGATGGATTCAGACTGTAAATGTAGATGCACAAGTGGAGCTTTTCCAGTTTTGTCACATCTGAAAAACTCTAGCAGAGCAATGTAGTCTGAGCCACGTCCCTAAAATTTTTATGGTTCACTCATAGAAGATGTCTGTGCTTAAATTAAGGAGAAAAACAGTGCAGATACTACATAAGGTTTTTTACTGAGCTTCAAGAGAGTGCTTGTGCAGATACTGCAAGTCCATGATCAAGGCTAGAAAATCATCAGATTTGATAGTCAGAATTACCAGAGTCACTGAAGAACTTTCAAAAGGCCTGGTTGCAGGCCAGTACTTTTATATCTTTAATGTTGCCAGGACTCATGCGCTGCAGAGCAGAGTGTGTAGGATGCATAGTCGTGATTCCAGTTCACCCAAGCAGCAGCAGTAGAGGAGTCACAGTGGGAGAGAATTTACTCTGTTTAGTGAAAATACAGCTGCACAACACACATCAACAAACTAACCTCGTTTGCAGCTGTCCAACAGTGCCTCATAAGCTAGATTAGTTTTTATACTTTTCACTGCCATAAACATGTTTTAGGTTAAAATAACTCAGCATCTATTAATCTTTGTAATAGACCCGCAGAGATCCACTTCAAGGCTGCCTCATCTTGTTCTTCTTTTCTGTTAAATCCATGGCAATGTCTTTAGAGGATATTTTCCTAATCCTCTCTTGGATTTTAGTTTGTTTTCTTTGTGCTGTACTGAGCTCCCAGTTGGAGGAGAATTGCTGTTTGCTTGATGATTTACTCATCTGTCAGGAGGCTCCATGAAGCCAGATCACTTTCTCCTCTACTTACTCGCTCAGCCACGCATAGAAGCTGAGTTGTGACATCGTGTCATTAGCGACAAGGAGTCAGAAATAGTGTTTTGTGTAACTTTTAGAATAGTTTAATAAATGATTTGTAATATTAGACAGGCCAAAGCACCATTAGTAGAAGTTTTTATGCCAACAAAACTTTATTTAAAAGAGCGAATAAAGCCATAGATAGGCATCCGTGTGTTCAGGTGATGTCTTACAGGCTGGTGTTCCTACCAGGAAACTTTGGCTGACTTGGATTTGGTCTAGAATGGAGATCAGTAGGGTTTACAACCCAGTTAGTGCAGTCCTCTGGCCTGCAGCAGCTCTGCTGCTCGATACAGGTCTGCTGATGCTGGGTGCAACCTTTTGCTTGAAATACTTTCCCCTCTGCGAGACTACATCCATCCCTGCTTGCACTACATGCAGTCCAGCCTTACGTGGCCAGGAAAGGACATTTACCTACCAGTGGCCAACTTTGCTCATCTGAGGATCAAATGCACAATTCTAATGCTTGCTCTAGTGAAACCAAAGATCTTTGTATTTTGCATAGGCCCATCCCTGCATGCCTTGATTTTTCTTCCAGAAGAAACACAAGAACAAGTGTTAGGGGCCAAAAGGCAATTTGACAAGCTGACAGCTTAGAGATTTTTATCTCATCTAGCTATATCTGCAGAAGTACACCTGATTAAATAGCCCTGTTGTTCCTGCCCCAGAAAACTTGCCTGGTAGTGGTAAAATTAGTGGATGTTTCTTTCACAACCAGGCTGCACAGCTACTGCTCTTGGGACTCTTCCGTCTCTTCCCATTGAGTGTGGCTGCAGGTGCTTTTCCCAATCTGCTTTCCAGTTAGGACTGTAGTGGAAGTATCTCCATCCACTTCATGGGACAGTGGATCAGACCACAGTGAATAATGAAAAGGCTGCAGCAACAGATACGTGGCTCTGCAGGAAAGTCTTAATGTAAAAGGTTTCTGATTTCCAACACTGTTACTGAACTTCACTCTTCTCTCCTTTCAGGCACATTAAGTAAGTTCTTTGGTGTAGCTTGCTCCCCTATAATGTTGAGGTGTGACAGCTAATGTACTACTTTTTAGGAGTTGTATGTTTATAGTCTGTTTTACAGATGAAGAAAACTAATTGGACTGAATTGAACTTAATAGTTCTTTTTCTTGAGAGCTAAGGAAATAAAATTTTAAAAAATAAGTCTTCAAAGTTATTAAACAAAGTTATTAAATGAAGTTATTGTTTTTGCAGCAATGGGGACATTTCTTTGCGAAGATTTGATGTAAAAGTTAAATTACAAGCTGCATCAAGCAGTCCGAACTGGTCCTTATAGGTAATGTGGTATGATTCTCTCCCTATTCTGCCTAAAAGCTGAGATTTAATAATCTGGAAACAAACTGCCCATTTTAGCTTATAAGTGATATCAACACGAGCGTATAATTTTTATTAAACCCTTTCTTTTAAAAGGGAATGGAGGACAAACACAATGGGAGTGTAAGTCACAAAATTAATGGCTTCGTTTGTACAAAGATTTTGGAAAGTGTTAAGGGTTTAGATAAATACTCTTGGTGAAATTAGTTGCAATTCACCAGCAAAGAAAATTACAGAAAATTATCGTATTTACTTTTCATATTGTCATCCATATGTGCCTAAGGGAAGAATGGTGTTACAGCCATTAGTCTGCAGTGTTTTCTTCAGTGATATGTTAAATTCAGTGCAGAAATGAAGTTGTGACAACCTTCAGATGAAGACTTCAGCTGATCTGTTTGGATAAGCTGTAACTATTGTCTGACTGCTCTGTTGTGGCAGGTCCGTGGAAGGAGCTGGTCAATGTAAAACAGCAATCAGAAATGAGTTTGCAGAGTAGTGCAATGAAGGAATTATAACCCCTTATGGAATTAGAAAGCTGGCTATTCCATCCTGAATACAGAATTAGACTTTTGCTTTTCAAAGGGGTGTAGCAGACGTTAAGGAATAAAAAGGCAGTGAGATGTCAAAGACATTAAAATCTTACCCTTGCTTCCCGCCCCCCGCCCCCTGAAGACATGACAAAGAGGTGTAAGGAAGAAAAGCATGAAACAATAGGAAGATTATTGTCATCCAAAATAATATTTTGATAATGAGTGGTTTTATCTGATAAAATAGTGCACAAGTAACTTTACAATTTTTTGCTTTTATGCTGGAATATCCCCTTGTATGCAAAGGAAAGAACTCTGTGATAAAGTGAAGCTTCTAGAGGACTCACAGAAACATTTAATGATTCTGTAAGAAGATTTTTCAGCTAAACAATAGTGAGTAGAATGGAGTTATGGGGGATAGCAGCATTAATCTTTTAGTATAAACTGGGTCATTGTCTATGCCAATTATTACTACTGTAAAATATTTTTTATAAGTAGCAGAGTTGTCTCACTGTTTATTTGTAAACAGAAAGTATAAAGCCCCCTAAATTCTTAAAATTAATTTACTCACATCCTTTCCCCCCCCCCCCGAAAAACTGTTTTACTCCAGATAATTCTGTCCAAATGTGCTTTGCACTGAGAACACTGAATATTGTATTAATCAAACTTTCAACAGAGTCAAATACTCGGCTGTATATAAAGTGGCTTAGGTCCACTGCAGATCTGCCAATATGCAGATTTGGCCTAGAGCCTTAGACAAAGCTAAAGTTATGCTAAATGCATTCTTCAGATGGTGGCCTTCCCCACAATTGCATATTCAGTGGAATTCATCAGAGATCAGAACAGATTAACTGCTGCTAATTATAGTGAAGTTCAAACAAGAAAACAACACCCCCAACCAAATCACCTTTTCCTATTGTATTCCTTTGCAATGTCAGTCTACTCTACTGCTCTAAGAATCTTGCAGCTGTTTAGATTTGCCATAATAATAAAAATTCATAACTTATTTAAAAAAAAATCCCTTGTTTTTGCAAGAATAATATGCCCCAGATGCGATATGTATAGGGACCATATAAACATGTCTGTACATGTGTATACATAAAAAAATAGTGACTCTCTACCCCTTTCTGAGTTCACTTGAACGTGACTGTGAGAACATGGACTCTGGTGTGTATGTAGCTCACTAGAAACAAATGCAGTTCAGGGAGGGTAAAGACCAGCCCAAGAGTAGGGGCCCAAGGCATTACCACAGCGAAGTCAATAAAAGGTGTTTTAATTAAAGCTGCTCAGCTCTGCCTTTGCTTGACAAACTTTTAAGATGGATTTCCCATCACTGCCTTTCTTTTCTTGTTTATGAAGTAACCACTTAATCCTTCTGCAAGTAATATTCTCACATTTTATCAGTAATTAATTCCTTCTCCATGTTCTTATTTGCATGAAGAGAGAACTAAACTGTATACAGATGTGGCACTTGGGATGTTGTAATTAAAGAAGAATGTGCATGTCATTATAATAAATTGAGTAGAATTCCTAGGGGAAAAAATATCACTTTCATTGTTTCTTCCTCAATGGCCTGAGAAAGATAAAATTTGTTCTTAGTTGTATGTTGAAAAATATTTGATTTTGGCAGGGCCTATATGGATGTCAGTTTTAGGGATATATATTGAAGCAAGACAACAATAAAGCCAACGAGTTTCTGCAAGCTGCATTCAAGTTGCAAAGTAAATATCAAGAAGGAGGTGAACTCATGGAGAGTTGACCTGAAAGCCAGTAAAGATACCAGGACCCAAATAACTTTCATCTCAGATACAAATTCTTCCTCTGGTTCCGTATGTGTTTTGCACAAGTCTGTGGCAAGGATCACTTCCTGAACATAATCATTTCAGTTGGAAAATAGGCGCCAAGTTCTCAGGGTTGGCCGCAGGCACGGAACTGGTGGGTTTACTTTTACATCAAAGGCTGAACAAGAGCTGTACAGGTGGGAAACTGATACGTGGCTGGGGCTATGCTTTAGATTTCAGAAGAGCCTTCATTTCTGAAGCTTTGCTTCAAATTAATGAGCCAATCTGTATATGATTTCTATGCACCAATTTCTTAATATCTGCCTGTGTTTTCCACCCTTGCCTCTGGCTTGCACCATCGTATTTATCACCCTTCGCTAATGTATAACGGGAGATTTCCAATTGCAGAGTTTAATGCTGGAGGAGAATCAAATCTTAGTGACAGTGCTCTACAACATCAATAAAATATCAGCTTTCCTGTTTGAGAGACTCATGTAGTCATGGGCTTTTTAAAATCTCCTCGTTGTTAGCATTTCTATGCTTTTGTCTTTACACACTATGCTAAACAGTAAAGCGTTTCTTAAGATAGATAGTCTGGCTCAAAGAAAATGGCATGAACTTCCTGCTACAGCTCTTCTAAGTTTCCACATGCCCATGTCTGATGTGTGCTGAAAGCTGAACTGATGTGATACCAAGAGTGAGTCTCCTTCCTGTTCAGTCTCCTCACTCCATGAGTAGAATGGTATTATTTCTCTTTTGTGATGGAGAATGCTGCCTCTGTCCTTAATGAAGACCCCTTCAGCCCAGTCCCACCAGCCTATCCTTTCCTTGCCTCAGGTGACTTCGGCACAGCAGGTGTCTGGGTTTTTCCCGGACCAATAACCAAAATCTTGTGCATCTCCTTGCTTCTACCAGCTGGGCAAAAGAGCCCCATCAATGGCAAACCAAAGAAACATTTCGTCACTGGCACCCTGTGTACGCTGTAAAAGGCTAAAATCGCCCCACCACCACCACTTATCCCTTCATGAAGTGTGAGAAAGCTCAGCTTTTGTCCTTCTGTCCAGCAATGTTGTTCTTTCACTTGGATTCATGACCTGTGATGCTCAGCAAAATATGGTAGAGGTGAAATGGCACATTTCACTGTTCAGCTGCTGTTACGTGCAAGATGGAGAACAGTAAGGAAGAGATGCAAAACTGAACTGACCGGACAAGCTTTTCAAGTTGCCCAAATAACAGAGTTGAAACCAGAGGACTAGACACAAAAATCTGTGAAATACAGAAAAATCCAAGACAGCTGTTGTAAGATACATACAATTGTTCTTTAACAAAAGTCCCCTGTGGCTGGGGATGACAGCACCAACTAGATACTGTCAGTGAGTCAAACAGACAAAATCTTTGCAACAAACCATTCACATGAGGTCAACCAGTTAATGCTTCTAAACAGCAGGCTTCCAAGACTGATGGGAGGCAGTAGGGGTCCTTTGGAGAACCTTGAACTCCCTTCAGATGTTTCAGCTGGTTTATGTATTTATGCTTTGTACAATTCAGATGAGTATTTGGAAGAACACAGATTTTAAATCATGATGTTTCTGGCCAAGCTTCATCAGCTGGTTGATATTAACATAGTAAAACTTGCAAATGATATCTAAAGGTTTGTGAATCTTGCACATACTGACGCACAATAAAAGCAAGCAATATTTTCACATGTAAACTCAATCTGCCTTTCTTAAATAGGGTTAGAACTGCTTCAATTGATGCAAAAAATTTTAAAATGCATCTTTTAATGTAATTTCAATGAGTTCAAACTATAGTGGCACAGTTGTTTTTATCTGCTCTGTTGTAATTTTTTCCTCATGCATTCTGCTCTGTTGAACCCACCTTCCTTTAGGTTTCTTCCATCTATTTTTTAAATTGTTTTTCAGCTCCTAGCTTTCTCTTTTAGAGCAGCATGCACTAGTGCATGTAGAAGACCTTGTAGATCCTAGTAATTCAGATTCTTATATACAAATAAAATATCTTACTGTGTCTGTATGGTGGGTCCATATAGTCCTGATGATATTGCATATATGGCATGAAACCTGTCATTTTTACGTACTGGAGCTTCACTTTTGGCTGTGTGACATAGGTGGTCCTGAATGGAAAACCTTAGAAAGAAGAATGTCTTAACTGAGGTCACTGAAGTCCTATTGTTACAGGATCAGAGACTTATTGCATTCCCACAGGTCTAGAAAGCTGTATGCCTTGAATACAGTTTTCTATTCAGAACATGGTATCTGTAGATGCTTTCCTAATGCTTACTGTAAGTGGTTAGAAGAGTTTCCCAATTCTGTTTTGAGTGTAGCCTGTGTTTCACTCTGCCTTCTGTCAGGTGCTGAAACTAAGTGTGAAATTAGAAAGCAATAAATATTACTGAGTTTTGAGAAGTTTTTAATGACTGTTTCAGTATTTAGGGATGTTGCCTGTCATATTACCAGCTCAGGGTCAGAGTTGCTCTTGAAGTCAGGCCATTCATTAACTATGCACTAAAATTAACTATCTCATCACTTAACTGCATGACTTCCTGAGGTCCTTTCCAGATTTATCTACTGATTCCTGATCATTTACCACAGCTTTGAGGAACGTTCCTGGAATTATCATTCGAATATCCCGGTAACGTTAGAATAACATTATCTCTGTTTAATAGAGGGGTAGCTGAGGCATGAAGCAGATTCAGTTCTGCCATAAGTGGGACCTGGAATTGAATTTTGTTGTTGTCTACTCTGAAGACTTGCTGAAGTAAGTCAGAGTATCAATTAATTTTCTCACAGTGTGAATTAGCTATTCCCCTGTAGGTTGCCACTGCTCATGACCTTCCACATGTCCCACTTTCCACAATACTTTGCTGCCTCAAAGTCACAGATACCCAACCCCTTCACATTCTTGTTCCTGAACTGGAAGAGTCTAACATATCAGATTAATGTTTTAGCTGCTGGTTGAGCTTAATGATCTATGCCAATTATTTTTCTTTTTTTTTTGTGGTTTGTCAAAAATCAAACAGGTCTGACAGGTACCTGCCATCAGCAAGAGATTTAGCCAGCTCATTTTAATTCCCTGACAAATCTCTGTCAAAAGCCTGTGATTATCCGCACATGGCATTATGGTCAAGCAGCTGCTGATCCCTAAATTTTCCCAATTTTACATTGCAGTGTTTCAGTGTAAATGAAATTCCTGCCTCTTGAATGTTTGTGCAGGACTGTGCTCTGGACCACCCCTCCTGTTATGTGCAGGTGGCTGCTACCTGTGTATAGATTGAAAATGCCCAAAGTATTTTATCAGAATAAAAGTAATATTAGAAAATAAATAATCTCAACTGGGGATGGATATTTGAGGGATCAAATTCTTCCTTCTTTAGCACACAGAATAAATCTTTCTAAGACATTACAAATCAGCCAGAGAATGAAAAGTAGCACTGACTACTTTTCCAGAAGTTAAAAAGGGAACTACACTGGAAAAAAAAAAGTTTAATGTTTTACTGAAATTATTTTTTTCCATGGGACATATTTTTGCGAGCTGAACTCCTCCCATTCCACCCCTACTTTCTTTGGCAGTCTGAAGCACTTGGAAGAGCAGAAGTGTGTGTTTTTTTTTTTTAACAAATAATTCCCTAGCAGGTTGCCATTATAAAAATATTATGAAAGTAACAAAGAATATTTTAAATTGACTCATGCAAGCAATCCTCTCCCTGCAACCGTTATACCTTTCTTAATACCTGCTTCCATGAGTCTGATAGCATCAGAATTTGAGATTAAAAGAAACATCTAATCAAAGCAATGGCAGTGGATGAGAGACATGAGGGCTTTTGAGTCCAGGCAAAACTCCTACAAAGACCTCTCTTATGTGAGCAATTGGTTGTCATATTATTTCTGTGACAGCCTTTGTGTGGGATTTGATTACAAGGGAAAGGCAATTCGGAAATGATGGGTTTTCTCCCTGTTGTCAGAAACCTTTTTCAGAGTTTGCTTTTTCTTTTCAAACTTACTCATACAACGTGGGGTGAGGCTCCCAGTTTCAGAGAAATTACAATTTTATTCCTTGAGACATGGGTTACATTTGTCTTCATTTATAGAGATGTTCTGAAAGTCCAAAAGCGTAGAAATCTTCAGGTATTTGCCCATGTTAGGTGCTCCCAATCTGCCATATGGCAATGCATAGTTTTAGCTCCCTCGAGGTTTTTCTCTCCTGTGTTCTTGGTGGCAGATCACTACACAGCGTGCTGTGATTGCTGCAGTGCTGTGCTTTGGTTGTGTAAATTCCAGTCCTGAATCACTTGTCCTTTTAGCCTCATTTTCTTCAGTAACTGCTACTCTATGCTTTTTTTTTGTTGTTTTTTTTTTTTTTTTCCTTACTCAAACCCTCGGATAGCTGAACAAAACTGGATGCTGCTACTTTAAACTGGTGTTTGAAGAATTCTTTACCGCAGGAATCACCTGCAGTCCTGTGTGAATGAACGAGTGGGACAGGGAAAGAACCTCGGCAATATTTTTAGAAATCTCTAATAGCACAATAAGGCATCAGAGCAAAAGTGTATCTAATGGGCACGTGTCGCCTTTTGCTCCTTCGGAACAGGTAAGGGGAGGGGTTTGTTTGCCAAAGCAAATTAAAGTAGATGGGGTTTCCCATTTTGACACAGACAGAGTCTACTGCAACAAGTCAGAAGTGCACTCACTTAAGTGTTCCTTAATTCGATTTAATCTAAAAGAAACATTTTGTCCCTGTTTGTGTGGTCATGGCAGCTTGGAGGGGGCTGGGGGAGAGCTGTGGCTGGGATCAAGCTCAACTCTTATAAATGTGAAGTATGTAAATAGACTATCCTTCTGACTATAAATGGGAAGCTGAAAGAATGCCTGTGAGGTTTAGTCTGACAACAGTGGCTTGGCAGGAAGCTGGGCTTAAGCTTTAAACTCTGCCATGAACATCCTGTGTAAAGCAGCGCTCTCTTTGGGTTTCTTTTCCCTCATCATGTATGTAAGAAATAAATAGATTTTGTTTACTTTAAAATAAAAAAGAAGATGGCTGCTTTATTCAAAAGACTTTGGTTATTAGATACAGTAACTTCAGAGACTATGTAATTTTGAAATGGTTAACTCAGCGCTCAACCTAAGGGAGGTAAAATCGATAGCATGTTATTTAGCACTTAAAAACCCCCATAGCTATATCATACAGATCTATATCATACAGAGTATAAGGTATAGCTGGGAGTAACAGTGTTCACAAACTAGAAAGAAGAGATTCTTCTTGTCCTCATCTCTGGGGCCAGATTTGTGTTGAATTAATCCATCAAGCAAGTGTATAGTGTTGACTTACGAGTAATGAATTGTTTTGCAGACCCTGTTTTAGTAACACTAAGCAGGTGAGTATCGGTTTTATTTTTGATCTGCTTAGGTCTTTTTTGTTGTCCCTGAACCACCATTGTTTTTCTCCTGTAGAAGTCTGGTGAAATGACTTAAACTTTTCTTAGCAAGTACTGATTGGCGTAATGGATGTCACCAAAGAAGAACAGCCTGCGGGTCCAATTGATTTCAGGCATGAAACAAATGCAGGACAATGGCTTCTCAAGGAGTGGTAATGCCAGACACAAACCATAAAATAGGACTTAGTAAGTGGGCAGACTGGCTGGATGAAATGATGCACAGCTTGAGGAACTTCGGTGCATGCTGTGAACATATGTGAACAAACACAGCGCCGCAGCGGTCACGGCTTCAGTATGGTGTACACCAGGAATATTATTCCTGGAATAAATGACTTCAGTTCTTAGAAATCTGTGGTTCTGAGCCTATTTTTCTCTTGTGCTACACATAATGTGATATCCCACATCTGGCAGTAGACGGGTTGCTACTTGAATTCTGTGTCTCAAAACACAAAGATCTGGGAAAGAAGAGATAAGGAGTGCTTCGGAAACCTCCATAGGAGTACACATTTCCAGAAAAAACATAAACAAAATGAAAACAAAGTTTACAGACATCTAAGAAACATTTGGTACAATAAAAGGAAAAACAAACAAACAAATCGTCAGCAGCTGATAAATGAGTCAGAAGTCAGTGATCTCCTGTTGCAAAAATAGGGGTGAGACGAGGCCAGCACTGGCTTGTTTTTGATATATGAGTCTGAGACCTGACCTCGCATTGGAGGGTGAGTAGCTGCACATAAAATGGCTTATGTTCTCTGGTATAGAACCCTTGCAACCTCATTTGTAGTGATTAAAACAGCAAGTGCCAACAGGTCCTAGTGAAGTCAGGACCAAATCACTGAGAGTGATCAGAAGAACTGGCAAGAGATTTCTTTGGTTTTTCAAAGGAGGAGGGAACTTCTTAGACTATGCAGACAGTAATGTGTTTTCCATCTTTAATTTGTCATACAATTATTAGTAGACAAAAAAGCACTAGTGGAAGAGAATAAATATATAAGTAGTGGATGCCATTTCCACTCTAAAAAAGTGAAAATACGCAGTAAAGTTAATATAAATTGCTAAGTGACTTCCCATCTACCCTGCTACCCTGTTCCCAGAGAAGAACAAATCGCAGTTCTTTTTTAACAGTGTATGAAGTGTCTTGCGATAAATCTCAGACAGGAGGATGTTTATTGTTTCCTTCCCCAACACCAGAAACATTTTAGCTATTGAGTCTTACTCTTCCTTTCCAATTGTTCCATTTTCAGCTGTACCATGAGACTCTGGGCTGCCTTGCTCTATGACCCAAAGCAGAGTGGGCATCCCCAAAATGGATGGTTTGTCTATTGGTAGTGCTTGACATCTCCTCTACCAAACACGCCTAATACAGCTGCTTTTATGCTAAACACTTGTTTTATTGTTAACCCAACTCACTCACGTTTCTGTAAGCCCATTCTGTAAGCCTGACAAAGCAATTGCAAACCTCCTGGGGCTGGGATTTATGTGTCTCTACTCATCTGCACAGTGCCTAGGACAGTCCATTTGCCACTTTTGACCAGACATTTAGGAAATGCTCTTCACGTAATCGCGGTTTGTAGTTTTCTCCTTTGTTTTTGTTGTGTTTTGTTTTTTTTCCCTATCACTTCCCTTTCTGTGTTTATTCTTTCCTGTTCGAACTGTTTAATTTTCCCTTCCCAGAAGAAGTAATTGATGCTTCCATATATTTGAATTATTTTGTCTGTTTTTACCACAGGTATTGTCTTAATTTCAGTTTTGCAGTGTTTGCCTATCTGCACAGCAACTTCATTTAAGAATGTAAGAGTTAATTCTTCCTCCTGTTTATTACAGAACAAGTGCAATAGGGCTGGCTGGTAGCGAACTATATACAGTATTTTATTCTAGAAACTGAGAGCTTTCTTCTTTTCCTTCAGTTAATTTGCAGTTAGTATTTATAACCAAGCCAATCTAAATTTGTTATACAAGCTACACAGTATGATCTTGCCTCAGGTATTTAATTTCAATAGAAAATTGGGTATTCTTTGTTACATGACCTCTTTTTTCTGGTCTTGTACATATATTCTTGCTGATCATAGTTCTTGAAGCATGGACCTAATAACTGTGTTGTCAGAAACCTGGAAGACATTAGTGTCACATGAGGCATTCTTCTCTTATTCTGACTAAGTGTGAATATATTTGCACACGTGGCTCTGTGGAATAGAATGGCTTTCCTCTCCAATATTGATTCTCCAGGTAGGCTTGTGGTTTGGTAATAGTTGGTGTCAGTCCTCCTCTTATTCTGAAGTCTGATAGAGTGTTTCACTATCCTTTTATTTCAATAGATTCTTTCTTTTGATACTCTTTGAGTACTGAATAAAATAAAAAAGAATTAACTAAATAAAAATTTAAATAAAATTTAAATAAACCCCCCATAATTTTAAAACCAAATAGTTCTTTTAGCAAAACCCTGCCGTTGTGTTATCCATACTTATTGATCTGTTTCTATTTGTGCATTCTATTGTAGCACTGCCTTTCTAATAAAGAATCATTTTATTAGATGCTCAATCCTTCCAACAGTTATTTGTTGACATTGCCTGGCTGCCAAACCCTCATCCAGCTGCTCTTTTTTGAGCACCCTCCTCAATTGGACAGGGGGACGAAATGCTGAAAAAACTTGTGGGTCAAGGCAAAGACAAGGAGGTCACATCCTGATTACCATTACAGGCAAAACAGACTTGGCCTGGGGAAAATAAACTGAAGAGCTGTTTCGTCCTCTTTTCCCCTCTGTAACCCTGCTCTGCCCGTTCTCAGCCGTGCTTCCCCTCTGGTACCCATGGCTGAGGGGACAGTGGTCATTCCTGGGCTGGGGCAGCTCCTTCCACACCTGGGCGCTTGCACCTGGTACAATATTGCCGGCGCATTTGTGTGTTTAATTCCTCTTAAACAGTACCAAGCAGAACTGAGTGTACGTTTGGGATGTGAATGACAGCTCAGTGTGGGTGTGTTCGATTCGGCTCAATCAAAGCTAATTCCAAATATTAAAAACCAACCTGACTGTTGAAAACAAACTTGCGTGTGGGAGTGGATTAGTATTGGCAGCCATGCTGACTTATTGAAAGTTACATCAGTTGATTCGTATTGTCTTCAGCACAGACCTATTTGTGCCCCACTGGGACAGGGTAACTGTGTTGTGTCCGATTGCTTTCTTACTGTGAAATCGTGGCTGGGTGCCGAAATAAGAGACATGCAGGGTTAGCTTAGACAAAAAGGTGAAAAAAAGCTGAGCCTTAGAGCTCTGTCTTGACTTAAAGGGGAGCCAGGCATCAAGATGTATTTAAGAGCTGGGTTAAGTAGTTTGAAGTATGTGTTCCTTCCTGAAGCTACAGAGTGATGAAGTACATATTTCCTGCTTGCCACCGAGATTTTCTACGTTATTTTTGGTTTCATTTTACCCATGGGTAAATATCTGTTTCATAATGAACAGACTCACTAGCACATGGCTTTAAGTGATGCCAGAGCATTGCTGAAGTTCCTACTTAGATCAGATGGATGTCCACTCTGTTTCCCCAGGGCGTGCTGATGACTCTGACTGGCAAAATCTATGTGTGCCTGGGGAGAAAAGAATATTTCCTCATGATTGCAGCTTTGTAGACATAACAATGCCACATATTTAAAATTTATTCTTTGGTGACACGCTCTCTATTACAGGGTTTTATAAGCCCAACTCTCCCTGACAGAAGAAAGCAACATAGTCACTGATAGGCTTTGAAGGTCAGAGAAAATGCTGAATTGCAGATTAATGTCATTGTTAGATGTAAAAAATGCTGCTACAAGTTTTTGATTGTTTTTATGGACAGGTTTTTTGTGGTTTTTTTGGGGGGGGATTGTTTTTTGTGTTTTTTTCTTCTTTTTTTTTTTTCTTTGTTGGTTAGTTGGGATTGGGTTGTTTATTCGTTTTGATTTATTTTGGTTTTTTTCCTTTTAAAATTCTCAGAGTGTCCCACTTCATTGGATTGAATCTGCATTTATTTTAGGGTGTCAGTAATAAGAGCCTTTGTCCAGAAGCCTCCGTCCACTGTTGTTGGATTTTAAGTGCAACAATAAAAATGGAAATGCCAAGAGCAACAATAAGAATGGAAATACCAATGACTGGAGTCAATTACGAAACCTGGAGATGCTTCCATCTTTTGGTGGTAATCTGATGAGCAGCAGGGATAGGGAAGTTTGCAAAGCAAAGTAACTATGACTGGAAAAATAATCATTTTGCTCACATCAGGAGAGAGATGGCATGGAGGGTTGAGACAAATCTAGTACATAAGAATCTCATTCAAATTATCAGGATCAGTAAATGTCCTTTCCCTGCTGTATTTCAAATCTTAGTTAAACCCTACTTTGGAATGTGCAGAATAAACCTAGAAAGCCACCAGTGTTAAGTGGAAGAGAGAAAGAAGATTTCTCAAACTGCATGGTCATTTTGTTTGTGCCAGCTTCAACAGATGGGATATTACAAAGCAACTATTGTTACAGTGGTAACGATCAGTTAATCTTAGAGTATCTTGGAAGCTAAATAATTGCATACTAGAGTGAGGTATTCAGAAAAATAAGCTTTGGACCTCTGGCTCCGTTCTGTGCATGTTCCTTTGGGCTTTCTTTGGAAAAACAGTATCAATCAGTAGAATTGCAAGTCATGAGGCAGACAGTGGAACCTTAATCATCCTGAAAGCAGGTGCAAATTCACCTATCATTTCTAGACAGGCCTTATTTGACTTTCTGGCCAATGAAAGATCCCTGGGTCTCCATTGCTTTTCTTCTGCTTGTCTTCTCAAGTTGTTTAGTTATACATAGTCATCGGTGGACTTCCAACAATTTTCACATAGCTATTTTTTTGACATGGGAACATGTTGTTTGACACAAGATATTTTTTATAGCTAATATGAGGGATCACAAGGTCCAGGATTCTGACCTCTGATGTGGTTGAAATTCGTGGACAGGATTGAGTTTCTGAGAAGTACACAATCATGAAATACTAGACTGAAATGAGTGATTTATTAGAACACTGAACAAAATATTTTAGTTTTCCAATGAGTATGTCTTGATGTAAAATTGTTATTGTAGGCATTTTTCAAAGTTATGTGACTTGCCCAGAGTTTACTGAGGGATTGAAAACAGTCATCTTCTCAGTCCTTATCCCTTATCTTAACCAAAACATCAGTCCTTGTCTGTAATGCACTACTGAAGCAGGGAATCTGAACAACAAGTCACAGGACATATTTTGTGACTTACAGACATGTTGTAAAATGCTATTAAGTTGGAATCTAGTTTTTTTTTTCTGTTTTGTTTGTAACTCTTACCATCTGTATTAGCTCTGACCTCAAACCAGAGTTATTTTGTTGTAGCTTTATTTAATTTATATTTAGGCAAATTTATCCGAAAAACTCATGCATTGAGATAATCAGTTTAATAGGGAAAGCAAAAGCCCTGCACACAAGCAAAGCAAAACATGGAATTCATTCACCGCTCCCCGTGGGCAGGCAGGTGTTCAGCCATCTCCAGGACAGCGGGGCTCCATCACACGTAACGAGGAGCTGGGAAGACAAACTCCGTCTCTCCAAATAGCCCTCTGATTCCTTCTTCTTCCCTTGCCACTTTATATACTGAGCATGACACCACATGGTATGGAATATCCCTTTGGTCAGTTGGTGTCGGCTGTCCTGGGTGTGTCCCCTCCCAGCTTCTGGGGCACTCCCAGCCCACTTGCTGCTGAGGTGGTACAAGAAGAAGAAGGCAAGGCCTTGAGTCTGTGTAAGTGCTTTTCAGCAATAGCAAAAACATCTCTGTATTACCAACATCATTTTCAGTACAAGCCCAAAACAGCCCCACTGTGAAGAAAACTAGCTCTACCTCAGCCAAAACCAACTATTGTGGAGTAGTGCTTGAACAGTGTCAAGGCTTTTCCTCTGAAGGTGACCATCCAACCAACTCCTCATCCACCGAAGAGTCCACCCATCAAGTCCATCTCTCTCTGATTTAGAAAGAAGCATATTGTGGGGGACCATGTCAAAGGACTTAAAGAACACTATTATGTAAGTATCTCCTTTACGTTCTACAACATCAGAATTAAAGATTCTCTCATTACAATTTAAAGAATTTAAAACCACTCTTTTCTGCTATAAGAAAGAAATACTGTACCATAGCAGTATTTCAAATGTTTTTATCAGTTGGCTTAAGGTAGGAGAAAAACTTAACTGATCCTCTTCAGAAGGAAACTGTTCAATGATTATAACTGATTTAGGTCCAGCATGTCTTTCAGCTGAGAAATACAAAGTGCAGAGAGAAGGCTTTATATTTCCAATTAGTTAGAGAAATATTTCAATTTGTTTTACAGCGTGGTTACAATCAACATCTTCAATATCAGTTGCTGTTTGCATCTTAATGAGAATCGTGTTCCTGCACAGTGCTTTGGCAGAGATGCTCCCAGCTCCAGAGGTAAAGTAGTCAGATTATTGCCCCATCATATATAATTGCAGGAACAGAGTTTTTGACTGCACTACGTATGGGAGATGGATTAATCAAAATAGATGCTGCCTGCTTAGAGGTTATATTTTTTTCAGATGTTCCTTTTGTATCTTACCTATTTACTTTGGAGCTGAACACAAAAATATTGCAAGTTTTTTCCCTTCTCTCTCTGCACTGTGTGGTGAATATGTCCTCACTCAAAGTGTAGGTGGTCTTGAAAAGGCACTTCAATTTATGCCTCACAAGTTTTTGCCTTCTTCCTGTAGTGTGTGGGGGCTTGTTTGTGGTTTGGTTTTTGTTGTTTTTTTTTTTTTTTTTTTTTAAACANTTTTTTTTTTTTTTTTTTAACACAGAGATGGTGGTTCAGTCCAGTTTTTTGGGAAATAGTCCTCAGTAGTATATTCTCAGGGTTGTAGACCAGTAGACCTAGGAAAGGGGTTGTTATCTGGTTACTCGAGCAATGTCTCTATGGCTGGGCTTACGGTTTTTAACTGTAACATTGATAAGATCTAATAGAAAATAGTGACAGAAAGACAGTTTGCTTCTCAATTAAGAACCTCTATGTTCATTGATGAAATTAACACATCAAATCATGTGTTTATGTGGACAGTAATTTTGCTACTATAGAGATACAGAATGAATAGAATTAATAGCTGTTCTGTGCAGCAGAGACAACTAACAGATTGGAGCTTGTTCAATAAAGGAGCGTGCAAAGTCCTTTGTCTGGGACGGAATAACACTGGTACAGGCTGGGCAGATGGAAAGGGGCTTTGCAGACTTGGAGATACTGTTGGAACACCAATTGAAGACAGGCCAGCAAAGTGCTCTTGACTGAGGGAAGTGGTTTTACGCCTCTCTGTGATACCTGTGAGATTGTGTGTGGAGTACTGTGCCCAAATTTGGGCCAGAAGCCTGGCAAGTGACATCCTGGAGCAAGTCCAAGTGGATGGTGATGAGAGGTCAAGAGATCAGAGTCCCTTCAGGCTTAGGACGAGAAGGCTAAAGACAGATTTATTGGTGCCTGTACCTTCCTATGGAAAAGATACAAAGCCCGATTATTCTCAAAGGTGTGTGGTGGTAGTGCCATTGCCCCAAAACCTGTTTCCACAATGATACAACAAATGTGTATGAAATCCAACATCAGAGCCATCTATAGCATTTATAGTAACTGAGAGGCCAGAAATGTTTCAAACCTGAAAAATACCGTTTATTTCCTTTAATCTTTTGTTCTCCCCCTGCCTGCAACCCCATTTCACTTTATAATAAGTATGTGAAGATATTTTTGGGAATATTATATTTTAATCTTAAATTGCATTATCTAGGAGTGAAATCCTGTCCACAAAACGTGCAGGTGGACAAGAGAGCCTGAGTGACCAAAGAATCTCCCTCGTGGTGAAAGTTCATTATCTGGAAGAACAAACAGCTCCCCTTCCCAGCCTTGTCATGTGCAATAACTATTTTCTCCCTAGTACCATATGTGAAACTACCAAGTGCAGAGCAGATATTCTCAAATTGTTCTTTGCAAAGCACCACCCTTTGAGAAACAGCGGCAGAAAGGTTGTGGTGGATCAGATCTTTTTGCACAATTGCATTTGGACAACACATGTGTTAACATTTTTTCTGTTTGAGCTGTTGCAGTCACAGGAGTTGTGTGCAATAGGAAATCCAAAGGGGTGGTCCAGGCAGTTGCTCATAGTGCTGTATCTGTTACTTAAGTCAGGACAGGATAAAAGGAAATGTGAGAATCCTGGCCTGGGAAAGATGAAATTTATAGTATCTTGAAAAAGAGAATAATGCAAAAAAAAAAAAAAAAATCTTCTGTAATTTCCCAACAAAAAGAATTTTTTCACTGGCTTCTTTGTAAAACTTCAAATTTTGCCATAGACTCCACTGGGGAAATTTAATTTTGAATTTTATCTCATAAAAATTTTGTTTGTTGCATTTGTTGGGTTAATCTGACTTTCCTTCACTTTGCTGGAGGCTTCAGCTTCCTCTTATCTTACAGCCATTTTATCAGTGAAAGACCTGCTGTATAATTTACAAAAATCTGAATGCCTTTAAGATCAGTATATTGGAACATTTGTGAGGAAACCAATTAGTACTTCTTCTCCTTTACTAATTGGCTAAATAGCTCCTCTGGTAGAGGAAGAGTTACATAAAGGGATTTTTGAAGAGGCCATGATGCTTCGCTGTAAAAAATGAACTTTCCTTTGGTCCTGTATGTGGAAATGTAATCACTCCACTTGCTATCCTTATCCACTGACTGGAAGGGTAGAATCTTCCCTGCCCATATAGCAACCAGACTAATCCTACTTTTAAGCCTGTTGACCCCTTCAGAGGAATCCAATAAGTTCATGAGACAAAAGCTTCCTTTTCAAAACATGTTTATGTGTCTACACATACATTTTCACATCTATTTGTTCTTCAGATTCCTTTCTTTTGCTTTTTACAGTGCTTGCCAGGTTTATAGGCATGATTTCTCTTGATGTTTCTAAAAAATTGATGAACCTTACTTACCATCTTCCTGAACTAAGAAACCAAAGCAGTCTTAAACAAAAGATCAAATTCCATGTGATTTGTCTCTATTGAATCTGATGAGCAATCTACTCCACAAGATGTGGAATGCAGGAACTTCCTCAAGAAATTAAGGCCAAGTAGTAGCTAAAAAATTGCAAGTTAATACTAATAAAAGCCCAATACTGATTAAGAAATATTTAATGTGCAGAGCAGAATTATTTCATAACAGAGTGTTAGATTTTTTTGGTACACAAGAGCATGAGTTTAAATTGTGTTTCATGAAGAGTAAACATATTGTATGTTACACGCGTGGATTGTTTTGTTTTGGTTTTTTGTGAACATCATTCAAACACTTTCAGACAATGAACTAATATGCTGCATGACTGGACTGATTTATTTTATTAGTGATATGCCTAGGCCAATGCAATTCTACTTGCAAGGATTATCATATGGGAATACATGTTTTACTTGAAACATGTGATTTACTTGTGACTTTACCATGAAGGTCTGTATAAGCAGCTCAAAAGTCCTGATGCATTCAGACAAAGGATAGAAGTCTGTGTATAAAGTAGCCATTAGGTTTTTTTGGGAGGTTATTCCTATTACAGGTCTTGGAGGATTCTTATAGAGAAAGATTTAAAAAAAAAACATATTCCTTGCCTAGAAAATTATTGTGCAGGTAGTTTCTAGGTCTTTGTGTTTCCATGGAACATCTTGAGACACGGTATGAATACACTATGTATTTTTCTGGGGGATCACAGCACTCTTCAAATTGTTCTAGGGGGAAAGGCAGGAAGACAGGAATAGAAGTACTGTTTACAGAAGTAGCAATCAATTTATTTATACCAGTTAAAGAATTCATCCATATATTCTGTATTTGGTGTTCTAGTGGCTCCTTGAAGGTGATTTTATATTATAGTTCTAGCAGGTGTTCTTCTGGCTTACTTTGGCAACAAAAACTTTAACCTTTATCTACGCTTCCTGGAAAACAGCCTTGTTACACACCAGATATATTGTCACCATGAGAGCCTACTAACAAAGGCTGTGCAAAGTCTACGTTTACTCTATTGGGCTATATATATGAACGTTACTCTAACAAAGCCCTCTCTTGATGTGTGTTCTTGCTGGCGGAACATCCTAATTCTGTAAATTATTTCCAGAAAGCAGTTCAAATTCATATGATGGTGTTCCCAATGCAACCAGGCAGAGTTCAAAAAGAATGTCCTGAATTCCCACCACCTCAGGTACTTTGATGTCTAACAGTTTCCTTGCAGAACTAGACTGCTATCTTCCTCTCTTTATCCTTTTTTTCTTTGTTTGTTTTTCCCCTCCCTCCCTGACCTACCTTACAGCAAGTGTAAAATTGAAATGAAACTGTATTTCAAGACTTTGGACTCCTACATGAAAAGTAATCTCTGTCTTTGCTTAGTTCGTTGTTGAATACTTCTCCAGACAGAAAAATTAGATTAATTTTTTGATACCTCATTTGTTTTCAGCACAAACATCACTTTGATTTGACTGAGGACTTTGAAAGCAAAACCAATGTGTTGCTTGCAATTTTTTTTCTTTTCATTTTAAAGGAAGCTGTGGTTGGTTTTAAGTTTTGTTTTCTGGAGCAATAAGATTATGGAACTCCAGGGAAATGTTTATTTTAAAGCCTATTTTGTCCAGCAGGTGTCACTCCTTCATAATGAATCTTAAGGATTTTTCCACTACCAATTTTTAGGTGAGTGAAGACAGTGTCTTGTGACTTACATCCATCCATTTAAGAGAAAGTATAAATTACTATACAATATATTACTGGACTTTGAAATTAAGGCAACTTCATACGAAGTAGGTCCCATTTTGACTCTAGTTCGGTCTGAACAAAAACAAATCATTGTAGTAAGAAGAGGCAGTTCTTACCCTGGAAGTGGCACGATGGTGACTCACAGCCATTAAGTAATTCTGCCATGGTTTAAGCAAGGCTCCTTTGTTGAATGGTCACCTAACAACAGCTTTTAAAATGTTTTGTGTTTTTTTTTTTTTTTTTTTTATACTTCCTCTCTCTTTTTTTTTTTTTTAAACAAGAACCTTTTCTGCTCAGTGTCCTGTTGAAAACCCATTGTTTCTTTTACCTCAACCAGCTTTAACATTTCCAGATGGTGTTGGAGTAATCAGGTGAAGGCTTGATGGTGGAAGAAATAGAAGCACTATGTCTATTGACAGCTGGGGTTCTCTCAAAAACTAATGTTTTTAGGATGGAAGAAGTAGTCATGATTGATAATTGCACTCAGTTACCTTTTTTTCTTTATGAATTTAAAAGGTAAAAACTATATATTTTTACTGTAAGTGCAGGAGGAAGGAAAAAGGAATGCAACAACATGAATGAACCACAAATGTCAGGATGACTGTATTGAGCTGGAAAGAGTCTAGAATATGTGGGAAGCTATGGTTTCTAGGAATACTTTTAGAAGAATAGTGATGTTTGGGCAATATGTTTTAATTGGCGTTAAAGAGTATTTATCTGCTTGCCTTACACCTGCTTGATTCAAGTAACATCAAATCCATAACAGGTGGGCAGCGCAGGGCAGTGATGCTTTGTGTGGGTAGACTTCTGCTGGCCTGGAGTCTCTGTGGAATAGTTGGACTATGCTGGGAACCTTCTGCACACGTCAGGGTGATATGCACGGAAGGAAAGGCTGTGACACCTGGAACGGAAATCCGGTCTCTAAAGTGATGAGTCATGTTTACTGACGTGCGTGGTTTGTGTGTCCAATTAGGAATTATTTATGCATAGAGAAACCAATGGTCCTTGGACATGTGTCCATGCTCAGGTCTATAAGAACCGCAGCCTCTGATACAATAAAGTTCCTGTCCTGTTTTTGGAACAAGACATGTCGTTTCTTTGACCCACCTCTGACTTTACGATGACAATGCTTCAGCATTTGCTTCTGGATATCTGGAAGGAGCTGGCTTGCTATGGACTGGTGCCTTGATGGTAACAAAGCAGGACATCACTGCAGCGCCAATTTCATTTACATGTCTGGAATTTGAAATGGCTTAGGCTTTCAACATTTCAACATTAAGGGAATATAGGGATGTATTGGGGCAGAAACTGGGTAGAGACAGTAAAAAAGGTAGAGTGCAATGAGCTCTGTTTCCCCCCCACCAAAACCACACTGGGCTTGTCTTAGGAAGTTGTCTATGGACAACTATATCCCAGATGGATGAGATGATGGCGGAGTGAGGAGGGGACTGTTTTGTGCCCTACTAAGAGATTTTCATATATGATTATTCTAATGGTGTAGAGCCATGAAACTGAAAACATGCTGAAAAGCTGCAGCTTATAATCTATAAACATAAGATCTGCTCTTCCATTTTCTTATGTGGGCTGTAATGTGCAGCTCTGTTTGAAGTTCTGCTTCAGAGCCAAGCCTCATTCAGCTGAAAAATCACTTTTTTTCTGTATGAGGACCTCACATTAAAATAGAGAAGCTGTGATGAGATGTAGAGAAAGCTGGCAGTATTGCTGATAGGTGTGTTATGAAGGTGGACTTTTTCTTGCAGATGTGAACGGATGACCCCATGTAAAGCAGATTAGTGAGAGATATAGATTTAATTATGAACAAAACACCAAAACTTCATTATAGGGAAAGTAACTAGAATAAGTGAGGAACTAAGTGTTCTCAGAATTAAAATAAACATACAGTTCCTCACAGACATATTCCTCACACACAGTTGCTCATATATATACCAACACTTTTTTTTTCTTTTTACATACTAAAATCCTGTGAATAAATCTGCTTCCCTTACCTACAGAATAGAAAGGATTTGAAGACCACAGAAACAACAGGGAAAAAAGAAAACGTATTATTTCTGCTTATAAATATTGGGTTTGCTCAGATACTACAGAGATGGGACTGTGCAATTACCTAGCTAAATAGATAGAATCTTTTGTTAATTAGAATAGATAGAATCACTAGATAATGTTAGATAGAATCACTTAGTTAAATATTGCTCACTTCCTTAGTAGTTTCCACTGTACAGGACCTTTTCAGACCTTGTTTGCCCTGTCGTGGCTGATCATGATTATCAGCAGAGCAAGTAATAGTGATGAGAATTCCTGGCTTTCTCCCTCCTCCCCTGCAGCCTTTTGGGAAAATAGCATTAGAAAGTACTCAAGAGACCTTCTCAGTTCCTACTTTGATCCCTACACTGGGGAAGTAAGGAATATGTGGCTAAACAGAATAAATAGTGGCAATTTTCTGCAGGCTGAGCCCCAGGTCTGTACTTCTGATGCTGAAAGTGAAGAAGGAGGCCTTTCTGCTCTGACTTGGAAACTGAGCCAAGTGCATCTGCCTCCCCCATTCAGTAATAACCAGGAAATCAGGAGAAGTGACTGTACTTCATATATTGGCAAACCACAGTACAGCAGCTAGGCACGGCAGAAAAAAAAACATCAGTGAGTCAAAGGGAAGCGGCCTTGGAGACATTCTGTTTCTTGTAGCTTTCTTGTAGCTTTACTGAGCAACCTGGTTGCAAAGGCCCCACGAAACCTTTAGCTATTTTCATAGCACAGCAATACAAATGTATAGCTTATTGGTTTTGGGAAGACAAAATAGCTAGAACAACAGCAAATACCTGAAATTCCTCTTCCGGCACTGGAATACGTCTTTAGGCAAAATGTTGCTACTCTGAATGGCAGATCATAGTTGGGTACTACATGCTTCAGATTTTGGTCTTCTACCACCCTTCTAATTGAAAAAGAAGCCGTCAGTATTTTAGTTGTATTGTTCTCATAATTTTCAGAAGCCATCCCAAATCGTGGCCTAAATGGTGCTTTGTTTGTTTTGCTCTGCCATTCGTTCACGCTTTTAGTTAGTTTTGAAGGTTTAAATGTTACTTTGTGACTTCATATTTCTAATTCCGCAAACAACTCGGGCAGCTGTCCTGGTTTTGGCTGGGATAGAGTTAATTTTCATTTTAGTAGCTGTACAGTACTGTGGTTTGGAGTTAGTAGGATAATCACAGAATATTCTGAGTTGGAAGGGACCTGCAAGTATCATCGAGTCCAGCTCTTAAGTGAATGGATCAAACCCACAACCATTGGTGTTGTTTGCACCATAGCACACTGATGATTTAGTTGTTGTTCAGTAGTGCTTAGTCCTTTGTCAAGGACTTTTCGGTTTCCTGTGCTCTGCCAGTGGGGAGGTGCACAAGAAGCTGGAAACATGGCCAGGACTCTTGACTGCAGAGTTGTCCTAGTTATAGTGGCTGGGACCAGTTTATCACTGTGGGAATGTAACTGGAACTGTGTATTCCATACCCTCTCTGCCATTTATCATGAACTGTTAACGATGCATTGTTCGCAACAGCTGCCCAGGACACACCTGACACCTCAGGCTATGGACTGTGTGCATGGGAAAAAACAGAGATAAGAAGGTTCCCTGTTTTCACACCAATGATTCAGGTGTGATAACTCCCCTCCAGGAGTCATTAACACCTTCACATCCAACCTGAGGGGTCATGTCTGCTAATGGGCCATCAAGTAGACCAAAAATATCCTGTGACTCACTGAGTAAATTGCCCATTGTGAAAACCCTCACCCTGGGAGAGGTACTGGGTGTTCCTATCTGAACTGAAGCATATATAAGCTTGGGGTTTTGGAACTTGAGGCACTCACNGTTTACTTTTAAAACCAGTACAAGAGTGCATGGTCCTCTTTGGCAGGGATCGTATCTACCTCACTCCCTTATTAGACCAAGACATGGAGGATTTGTAAAGAACTCGTTAGGATTGGGCCAGGACACTTTCAAAGTCTGCAGTTTCCTAATGAAGTATTGAGCAGCATTGCCAACAGTAATACAGCTTGTTGTTCAGGGGGTCCAATTTATGATGTGTTATTTTAGAAGATGAAAAGCACAGCTGGTACCACCATCACCCTTTTACTGATTTTGTAGCTGACATCTCATTTTCTACTCAAGAACCAGAGGAAGGGAAAGAAGAAAGGATCACAGTTCCCCTTGCCCTCACCTTTTCTTTTCTACTAGCAGTTTCTAAAGAAGGTGTGTTAGAACATTTTTCTTAGAGTTTTCCCAACATGATGCTACTATTTTTATCCTCTTGTATTTATGTCTTACAGTTGCCAA
Organism: Grallaria varia; assembly: GCA_013396735.1. Classification (NCBI taxonomy): domain Eukaryota; kingdom Metazoa; phylum Chordata; class Aves; order Passeriformes; family Formicariidae; genus Grallaria; species Grallaria varia. Next base: position 663,048 of record VWZG01009759.1, on the reverse strand, counting down.
GTTAGCTGACTCGGGAGCACATGTGTTGTCTACTCCCTGGACAGATCACACTACTATCTCTGCCAGCCAGGAAGTGGTGAATGCATATAAGGATTAGTGTAAGACCACTAGTAAACATTAGTAGCATATTTGTTAATCAACGGGAAATTGCCAGTATGATATATAGCTGGAATGAAATATGGCCTCTCTTGGTTTTGAACTCTAAGAGGTTAAGAAAGCACGGCAAGTAATATGAAAAGGACATTGATTTGCTGCCATGAGTTCTAACAGAGAACTACCTAATCACAGCAAAAAAAGAGTCCATGCACAGCAAATCCCAGGAATGTAGCCTGAAGCCTCAGACTCTGGAGAGGGGCCAACCATAAAGCCCTGCTCAAGTTAAGACTTGAGTCCATTCACTTGGACACAGAGGCCATTTACAGATGCTAAATTTTACTTAGTGGGTATGTTGCAAAAGCCAAAAATAAATCAATTTGTTTTTTAAACTCCACAAATGTAGTTCACGTTTGTTTAAAGCTATGGTTCCCAGGCCTGCCAGTGAGTTCAAGGTAAGATATTTTTGAAAATAGAATTATTATCTTAGCAGGCTTTTGTGTAACACATCTGTTGACACACGCAAAGTATGGATACTATAGTATATTTTGGTCTACAACAACTATACTAATCTTCTGTGAGCAATGAAGTAATTTTTTAAGAAAGAAGAAACAGCCAAGCTCCTAAGTGTCCCCTTTACTTTGAGTACAGAATGTCCATTATTTCAGCTTGCTGCATAGTATAGGTATTTATTTTTTCTTTTCCTGAATGACTGTGGTCGGAAAGTATTTGGTGAAATCAGTAATACCAGGTTATGGTAGGAATAAGCCATCCAGAAACTTATATACCCATTGCGATATATAATAATTATTTAAATAATTGACAGTATGTTGTAATAATTTCTTTAATTTCCTATTGTAGAAAAATCATTCACTTTGGGCATCATGTCACTCAAATAACTATATACCTATTTTAATGGGGAGCTTGGTTGTGCCAAGAAATAGAAGGAATCCAAACCTCAGAAATAGTGTGTTTCCTGACTTTAGAGCACAAAGTATTATGTAGCATATATGGTACAGCATAAAAGAGAAGGGATTTGTTAATACACCTTATCTGACATTAATAAAGTTAACTTTGGTGGAATTGCATATAAAGAAATAGAAATAGAGCAGCATTCCTATTCTGCTGCAGAATTTTTTTTTCCTTGAAATTACTTGTCACTTTCTCTGAGTAACTCACATCCAGAATAGCGTTTAAGGCTGCATCGAGAATGCACTTTATCTCCCAACTGCTGCCACTTAAAATATTTTGGTTCTTATCCTGGAACAGTCTTTGAACATGTGAGCTCCTTCTCTCTCTTTCCTCCCTCTTTCTCTGCCCTTTCTGGCCCCCGGCCAAGCTATATCGTGAAATGTGCTCCAAAAGCACACCTAGTGCACTTTAACCACTAACAGGTGCTCAGTCTAAGTGGCCAGACTGAAGCTCCTCCGAAACGAAGCCTCCAAATGCATGTGTTGTGGACATGAGGACCTCAGCACTAACTGCTGTGCTGTACAGACCTCCCCTTATTGTGCCACATTGCTCCCTGATGCAGGCAAAGACTGTGATGCCATGAAAAAAAAAAAAGAACAAAAAAAATAGCATTTCACAGAATATTCTGAGTTGGAATGGACCCACAAGGGCCATCAGGTCCAGCTCTTCAACGAATAGCTCGTGTGGGATTGAACCAGGGAACCTTGGATTATCAGGCTCGTGGTCTGACCAACTGAGCTAATCTCAGGGTTGAATTGCACCATATTTAGGCTAAATTTTACACTTAGTGGGAAAAATATTGGATTTTAAGCTAATAAACGGAGGGGAAAAGCATCTTTCTTTCAGTTGTTTTAGCTAACAATTTTCAACTTCAGGATTGTTACCTGTTGTATCTGCACAGCGTTGAGAACTACACCCAGGGGACACAGCTTGGTGAGCGCCTGCAGTGCAAGCGGCAGGTTGTGCCCTGGGTAGGGGGAAGTATCTTGAGGTCCCAGCCATGGGCTGTGACCTGGTGACAACGCTGTGCACCCCTGAGGGCACGTGGACCTGTGACGCCTGGTGGCTGGTCACCCAAAAACTCTCCAGGAGCCAGTGAAGGATGAGGGGACTCCAAAATCACCATTGGAACGGGCACTCAGACTGTAAGGGAATAAAAGCCTTTTTTGTGGGCTTTTGTATCCTCAAGGGGATTGCCTTGTTTGGGGTTCCTCCCTGGAGGCACCAGCTCCAGCTGTTGTTGTGTCACCGCACCACCACGATTAAAGGCTTGGTCTTGAGGGAACCAAGTGCCTGTGACTGCTGCAGGGAACCAGATGTTTGTGACTTTGCTACAGGAGACTTGTGAGTGGGGGGTGTAAGGAGTCAAGTGGGGCACCTGTTGGGTCATTGGAGCCACCTGCCGAGAAGGGGCTTCGGTCCCAGCAGTGACAATCTCAGGTGGTTTGAGTGTGGCTGCCACAGTGGCTCCTGGGTGGTCACACAGGTAAGTTTCTTCAACATTAGCATGCAAAGGAGCCTCATGTTCAGGCTGGGTAGATCATTCTTGTGGTATCTGTTTAATGATCTAATTTTTATGTTTCAGAGGAGTGACTGTAATGATGAAAATGATCGAAGTCTTGATATACAGAATAGTCCAATGTGACTTCCTCTTACTAGGAACAGAGGAAAATGTTTCGCAAACATTGCAGGGAAGTTAAACAATTTTATTGACTTCGTGTTGTGGGACAGAAAATAGGAAGATCAGGAATCAGCTTGAGGGTTGAGATGAAGACGGGAATGTTGCTTAGCAGTCACTGTTGTAGGCAAAAAACACTTGTTCTGAGGAAAGTAATTTTAATGATTGCCAATTAAAATAAAAATGTAATCAGCCTCTTGCCACCAGCACCTTGCCATCTCTACCAAATAGAGTTCTGTATGTTTGAAAGCCTGTGGAGTGACTGATAAGGTAAAGTGATTAAATCTGGACTGATCTGTTTATTCTGACCCACAGAACAGGAGTGTGAAAGCTGTCAGCCAGCAAGTAGGAAGGAAGCATAGAGAGAAATGTGTTATTGTACACAGGTTTCTTTAACGGTTATAGAAGATACACATAGAATAAAATAAAAATTATACAGTGTATTTACTGGCCTCTGTTTCTACTTTGCCTGCCTTTGGACATTTCACTTAAACTAGTGTTAGGTGAGTAATAAAGTTAAGTTACAAAATAGACAATAATGGAATGCACAAAAACGATGCCTGAAGTTGTACGTGGAAAGTCTTGTTCTGCATTGGAATTTCACAGAATGTCATCACTGCCAAAGGACCTTTCGCTCAAACCATGTATATTGTGTATTTGGGAGGAGAATAATTTACTGTGAGAATATTTAAGTTTGAGGTATCTGGTAGGAAATAGCACTTCATCTTCCTGCAGAATTACTAACAGAAAGGGATGAAAGAGTTTATCCACATCTTTTTAGTTTGCAGTTATTCTCTTTGGTAGTTAGTCATTAAGGTTTATATACTGTTTCCGAATGATTTTCTCTGATTTGAATATTTGAGAAGAATAGAAACAAAGAAATACGATTTATTCACAGGTGCATATTACTGTGCTTATTTTTAGGGAGGTCGGTGACCATGAAAGCTGATTTATAGACTTTGTGGTTGTCTTTACTACCATACAGTAAAAGAAATAGTGTAAATTTTGTACTTTTCTTTTCCCCAGAATACCTGAGTTAAGCCTGTTTTGCTATTATTTATAGCTCATGATCCTCTAGGCCCAGATCTAGAGCTTCAGAACTCCCACTGAGAGTGAGAACTAGGCATTAAAATGTGTCAAGCATGTGAGACTGAGCAAACCTACATCTTCATGGTTTTGTTTAATCTCTTTAATCACCTTTGTAATTACACAAGGTAGCGTAGTCCTAGCACATCCAAACCAGAGGCATTATAAATGGTTTCAGGACTGTGTGTAATACACATATTGCAGTGCAGGACTGAGACACAACATCCATTAGCTCAGGAGCACTACAGTGCTAGCCCAACTCTTATGGGTTAATCCTGATACCAAGTGAAGCCCCACATACTCACTCACTCACTCACTCACTCACTCACTCACTCACTCACTCACTCACTCACTCACTACAGTAGGAGTGTAAAAGTAAGGAAATTCATGGCTTGAGATATCTTAATAGGCAAAGCAAAGGCTGTGTGCTCAAGCAGAAGAAGAAAAAAAAAAAAAGGAGTTAATTCAGTATTTCCCATCAACAGGCAGATATTTAGCCATTGCTAGGAAAGCAAGACTTCATCACACATAGCAGTTATTTGGGAAGACAGACTCCATAACTCCAAATATCCCCTCTGTCCTTTCCCCCCCACCACCTTTATATGCAGAGCTTGACACTCTATGATACGGAATATCCCGTTGGTCAGTTTAGGTCAGCTGTCCCAGCTGTGTCCCCTTCCAACCTCTTGTGCATCTCTAGCCTGCTTGCTGATGGGGCAGTTTTATTTCTATCCTTTTAAGTTTAAATAACCTTTTAAATATTTAAATATCCTTTTAAATACAAGAATTTCTATCCTTGGCTCTGTGTAACCGCTGCTTGGCAATAAAACATGGGTGTTTTATCTACATTGTTTTGGTCACAAATCCAAAACATAACACCATATGAGCTACTATAAAGAATACTAACTCCAACCAAAACCAGTAAACCAGCTTTAACGATCGAATTTCCCTTATTCATCTGGGTAGATGTTCTGAGCTGAGGCTGCTGGGATATTTTATACTGCATTGGCATATGTGACTTTCATACACCAGAGAACACCTACTTTGTTGTTGCCATGGTACAGACAGAGATGTATAGCAAACAGTCTGAAAAGAACCTGTCAGAAGAACAGAAGTCAGTGGTCTAGATTTGAAATGTCTGTCTAGATATTTCTCTCATATCTTAGCAGTTTCCTGCATCATCAAGTAGGGCTGCAAAAGTGTTTCAAAATGATGCTCTATTACACTGTCTTTATATATTGTGTTCCTTAGGGGAAATACTTTCCATTAATTAGGATTTTTTCTTTTGAAGACTAAAACTTAGTGGAGAAAAGAAAAAAGAATAAAATTATTCAGGTTTTTATGCTTAAAAAATAAAACTTAAAGAGAACTTGGCTTGCTTCTTAGAATAATATACTTTAATTGGCCGAAATGGTGGAGGAAAAAATGTTGCTTTCAGTTTGTGTGTCCTGAAATATGTAGAGAGAACTTTCATTATGCTTTATATAACATGGTTTTTACTGCTAGGAATGTCTCAAATTATGCATAAATAGTTCATTTAAAATGTTCTTCATTAAATGTGCTGACTGGTAATTAGGAAGGTACTATGATTTCCTCTTGAAGGGGGAGTCCTTGTAACTGCACATCTGCACTCAAAATGGCAGCATCCGGTTTTGCCACTCACTTTATGGCACAAGTTACTCCTGGCACAACATAATACCAGGGCAGTCATGCCCCTGCTCCTTTGACTCCCATAAATTCAAGAGTGATGATACATTTCTCCCAGGTTAATTTCATGCTTCAAAACTAGTGTCACAACATATTCAGTACTGTTTATCAATAAGGGATTGCAATTTAGTAATGTCACCTCTTCGATGCAGAAGCTCAGCGATCCTCACACAGACTTTGTTGCCAAATTCACCATTGCAAGAGCTGTTGGTTTCTCTTTATACCAGGTAGATATTCTCAGTAGATGTTCCACTATTTTTGCTTCATTGCCCTTGGTTTGCAGGACATTCTGCTTTTCTCCTATTTGTCCACCTACTAAATCAAAGGTGTGGCTGCGATGTGGAAGACATAGCCACTGGATTTAATTTACCTAATTAAGTAAAGAATTCAATTTTAAGAGGTTCAGTAAAAAGCATGGCCTCACAGCCCTTGTTTGGTGTTTAATCTGCTTGTTGGACCAGGCTGGAAGCTCTGTGGTGGTTGATCTTGCCTAGCTGCCATGTGCACACCAAGCCATTCTATCACTCCAACTCCTCAGCAGGACAGGGGCAGAAAATGCAATTAAAATCCCATGGGTTGAGATAAGGACTGGCAGATCACTTAACAATTACCATCATGGACAAAATGGAATCCACTCAGGAAAAAGAATCTAATTTATCAACAATCAGAACAAGATGAGAAATAAGAATCAGATGGGTATCCTGGTAATGGAAGACACAGAGAAGGCAGAATTACTGAATGCCTTCTTTGCCTCAGTCTTTGCTCCTGAGGTTGGCCCTTGGGAGTCCCAGACCTCAGAGATAAGAGAAGAAGGCTGGAGAAAGGAAGACTTGGTCACAGTCAGGTTAGAGATCAGCTAGGCAGACAACATCCATAATCCATGGGCCCACAGGTGCTACGGGTGCTGGCAGATGTTGCTCTGCCACTCTCCATCATACTTGAAAAATCATGGAGAGTGGGAGAGGTGCCTGATGGTTGGAGGAAGGCCAATGTTACTCCCATCTTCAAAAAGGGCAAGAATGAGATCCCGGGAAACTACCGACCAACCAGCAAGCCTCACCTCCATCTCTGGAAGGGTGATGGAACAGGTATTTCTGGAGGCCATCAACAAGCACAAAAAGAAAAAGCAGGTCATCAGGAAGTAGTCAGCATGTATTCACCAAGGGGAAATCCTGCTTTACCAATTTGATAGACTTCAATGATGGGTCAAAGGGGAGAGAGAAGTGGACTTTATCTGCCTTGACTTCAGCAAGGCTTTTGACACTGTGTCCCATAACACCCTCATAGGAAAGCTCCGGAAATGTGGGTTAGATGAATGGCCAGTGAGCTGAATCAAGAACTGGCTGAATGGCAGGGCTCAGAGGGTCATCATCAGTGGAGGAGAATCCAGTTGGAGGCCTGTAGTCAGTGGTGTTTCCCAGGGATTAATACTGAGTCCAGCCTTATTCAACTTGTTTATCAATGACCCAGAAGAAGGGATAGAATGTGCCTTTGGCCAGTACAGGTCAGGTGTCCTGGCCATGCTCCCTCCCAGCTTCTTGTGCACCTCCTCACCTGCAGAGCTCGGGAAACTGAAAAGTCCTTGATTTAGAGTGAGCACTACTGAGCGACAACTAAAACATTTGTGTATTTCAACATTATTCTTACACTAAATCGAAAAGCACTACACTGCACCAGCTACTAAGATGAAAATGAACTCTATCCCAGGGCTGTGGTTCAACTTCAGCTAGCATTTCCCCTGTGAATACTCCCCCGTGTTCTCAGTATGGTGGTTATATTTTTTTTATTTCTTGGCAGTGAATGATTTGTTTCTGACTTGTTTGAGTTGCCCTACTTTCACATGGCTTTTCTTTCTGATTCTGTAATTAGACTTTTGCTAGAGTTTTAAAAGCATTTCTTTATTCCAAGAACAAAAGGAACGGTGGTCTTGAGGGTTTAGGCAATAGGGTGTTTTAGAATCAGAGCTGGAAGGTGTGAGAGTCACTAAACCAAATAAAATCTGTCCAGTTAATAAATTTATACTATAGCAGCATACAGAACAGCAATAAAGGAAATGAACACATTCCACATATAACTAGATGCTATAGAAATTACAGAAATTACATTCTGAACAGAGGAGAAAATTGATAAATCTATGAAACAGTTTTGTTTTCTAAACTAGAATGGCAGGAAAATAAAGTGGATATTCCTCTTGGTATGCACCTTTTGAAAAGCTTCTGATCTTTCCTCTTTTTTTTTTTGAGTGGCAGTAAAATACCTGGTTCCTTTTCCAATCTCTTGTCATTTTGCTCTCTTAGCCCTTTGAGGAACAAGTTTATTAGTGATTGAGAAGCTCAGAGAAGTGATACATAATATGAGGAAATATATGCTAAGTGCTATAAATTAATATCAATTCTAATTTGAAGCAAACCCATTAGAATTTCTTTGATATGGAAATTGGGTAAGAAATTTATCAAGAACAATGTTTATCATGAACTTTTCAGTATACCCTAGGTATGACTGAACTGGAAGCTTACACAAGAATAGCTTGTACTGCATTAGATATAAGTTTATTTTAGCTTCTGTGGAAAAGTTAATTTTAGCTTTGTTGTATGTACTAAGGGAAGGGAGGACAGAACAGACAAGAGTATCATGACTTGTGGGTATGGATT
>VWZG01009759.1:623862-652153 GCA_013396735.1 Grallaria varia | reverse complement strand
CTTTGAGAGTTCTAGGAAATATAAAGCTGAGCTCCTGGATACTCATGCTGTACCTTCCTCGTGTTAGAAATATTCTGAATATCACATTCAAGAACATACTGCATAGACAAACTTTAAGGACATTTTAATGGCTTCTAAGAACTGCAGTCTATCCTAGTCTGGACATGAGAGAATTATTTTATTGATGAAAGCCAAAATATACTGTCCTTACTTAGGTATCAAAATGTCATGGCCCACTATTTCAGATAATTTTCTTTAATGATTCACAAGATTGATTCTTTTACACATTGCTGAGTTTTAGACTACATTGGTGCTAATAGTATTGATTTTCTGTCTTAATAATGCCACTACCTTATAGCCCTCACGGAAATGCCACTTATTGAAGACTTATATTTATTCTCTTTCTATTTTTTTGTGGTCTGGCATTTGTGTGTGTGATTTCTCTACACACTGAATAATTTCCTATCAAGTATTTACTATGAAATGAGAAATTCTGACTGTCCTGTCCCTTGGATTATTCCCACACAGGCATGCACCTACATTTGGGAGTCCTTTTGCAAATTTAGGGCCATTTTTGCAGGCCTGGTCCCACCCTCAAGGCTGGGCAGAGGGCTGTGTGGAAGTGCTGTATGTGCACAGGTATGCTCAGCTCAGCTTTTGCCAAGTACAGCAAGCAGAATGGACCGAAGAGGAGCTCTTCATGCAATGCATAGTGTACTGTGTTCTGCTATTTATCTCACAAGGAGAAATAATCTAGATAACTAGTTTGGAGGTCACAGTGAGCAGCTGAGGCAGAACAAAGAATTTACTACAGTTTTCTATATTATCCTAAATGTTATCATTCCAAGCACATTACCTGATCCACATTCTTTTTTTATTTTTTCCCTTCTGTCTTCAAAGGGTCCAAAGACATGTACTCTCTCTATATGCAGAATTGACAAGAGTTCATGCATTTATTTATTTATTTTTTTTTGCTACAAAGATGAACAAATATGCTTTCACATATACAGCGATCAGCTCCATTTACTTGCCAAGAAAGCTCTATTGTTTAATAGTCACTTTTCAAAGGAGAACTGCTCTGGTGGTTGTTGGTTTACTTGCGGCTCCAGTTAGCTCTGACTTTCAGTCAAAGCCTCACTGTGCTGTGTTTCTCTCACACTGTGAATGAAAACACTGCAAGCACAATGTCCAAAGATTTAATTGAGCATATTTCCAGCTTAATTGCTGCATTGAACCTTTCCATTAAGAGTGTTGTGTCATCTGACTGCTTGTGCTGCCGTATGAAGTGTGAGTAGTTAAGGCAAATTCCTCAACAGCATGGAGCTATGCATGTGTGCCCTGGGTGTGTGGGACAGTGGTCAGGGAACAGAGGTCACATAGTTTATATATTTTCCAGGTGTTTGGTTTTATGTCAAATTAATTTTATAACTGAAAGACAGATTTGTGTTTAGAGCAGTTGCAATTCATGAAAAAAAATTAGTTTTGGTCAAATACATTATTCCAAGTGGACAAAACTAAGCTATTTGGACAGCACATTTAAACAAGCAAAAAAACCCAAAACAAACCCCAGTTGTAAAGACTTTCTTGATTACTTTGCCGTACATGAGTAAGATGTTGATTCTAACTTAACCCAGACATTAATGAAGAAATAATTCAAACCATATTTGTTGTTACTTTTTTTTAAAAAAAATAATTAAAACATGTCTGAGGCCCTGACTTCCAGGGAAGCCTAAGAGAATCATGTTCACTGAATTATCAGTATTTCTGTAGAATGGCCAAGAATTGGCCACAGCTGGACTGGATTGTCCCAAAGTTAAATGTGCTACAATCATGTTCACTGAATTATCAGTATTTCTGTAGAATGGCCAAGAATTGGCCACAGCTGGACTGGATTGTCCCAAAGTTAAATGTGCTACTGTGCAATATTTGACAAGGATTGTAGCTGGTTACAGTACACCTATATTAGACAAACTACTACATACATGTCTGTGGGGAGAGCCCTTCCCAAATCTTCGTTCGCGAAGCCTAGCCATGATGACCTGACATACATGTCTAGTAGTGGACTTAATGCTTGTGCAAACATTTATTGTAGATTTGAATAGATCAAAAAGTGGATTTTACTCTCTGTTTGGTGCTGTAATGAATCACATTCCATTATAGTAGTAGCTATAGTAATAGCTATCATAGAAGAAATTCATTCTAGTTCCTGTTGAAAAGTATTACAGCAGATAAGTAGATAGTGCTTCATTTATTTCCTCTGTTACAGTATTCCAATGTTAACATCCTGACTCTCCTCTAATTACTAGGCCTGGCTGAAATATTCCTGCTCTTTCAGAGAAAGTGAAAGACAAAGAGACTAACTTTTTAGACAAGTTAAACTTTGTTTACCTGGACTACAAGGACATGTAATAGTAAGAAAACCTTTTTGATCTCTACTATAAAACTGCTAAATTAAAACAGAAAATATGAAAGTAAATGTACTTTTTAATGGTTCTTCTGTGGAGTCTGTGAAGATTTGTAGCTTCTATGTTTCACAAAAGCAACGACTCAAAAGCTGGACCAAATACCCTTCTAACACCTTCCTCCTCCCAGTATGGGAATGAGTTCCTTTTATCCCTTAGCCCCCATAAGAAGGCAACGTGGGATACAGAACTTTCAAGTTCTACTCTACCATCTTCTTGATTCAGTTCTTTGTAAGGAGTCTCCTGTCTGTCTCTAAGTTATTTTTAGGTGACTTACTCTTCCCTCTCCAGTAACTAAATGGCCTAAACACCTAAATGGAGCATTTTGACTGCTCAGCTGCAGCTTAGGTTTGGGATAAGCCAGTTCATGCTGAATGCCACTAGGTCATAGCAGGAGCATCGCGCAGGCAGGACAGGTGGCTAGAAAGAGTTACAGGGCCATTATGCAGCAATTGTCTCCTGCAAAATTGCCATCTCCTCAGGAAATTATGTCCTCCCTGGCAGTGTCACCAGAATCCACTCACTTATGGAAATGGTAGATGTGAATCCTCTAAATACACCTGGAAGGTGTAAAATGCCAACTGGCCCAGAAAGGTTTTGAAGAAGCTCCAAGAGGAGCTACACTGCGGAGGCTTTCATGCTTCCTGGTGTGACCCAGGGGACATCTGCAATGTGACAAAGATGGAAGGATGAACATTCTCACCCTTGGCTAGCTAATTAATTTTTTTTCCCCATATAAGTGCATGATATTAAGAGTTATGGGTTATAAGTTATGAAACCCTATGGCCTGAATGGTGAATAAGTGGATTCACATGATGCTCTGGGCACTCGATGCAGAAATATTTCTATTTTTGTAATGTGGTAATAATTAGCTTAATGGCACTGGAGAAAAGAATAGTAAAGAAATGATTAATGTTAACTGCATGTCTTTCCAAACCATATATGTATTAAAAAAAATTTAAAACTAGAACTTGTTTGAGAATGTTGCTTTTGCATAATAGGAAAGCTAGAGCTAATGAGAAAGCCAACATAAAACAAAAATAGTTGACTCTGAATAGTTTTCACCTGGAAAAAAAAATTGCATGCACCCTAAACAGAAACATATGAAATAAGTACTATAGTCATTGCAAAGGTGCCAGAAATTTTTTGAGTAAGCTTTTCTTTTTGTGGCTCCATTCTTCCAGTTCCAAGCTGGAAATGTAAAATGCGAAAGATACTTGGATTTGTTGTACTTTATTGAAGCAAAGGCTAAGTAGAAGATTAATTAATGGAGTAGGTGTTGATTTAAGGAGCCAAAGGGGTATTCAAACTATTCTCCATGCTTGTATTTTCAGAAGTGGTATGTACCACTGTACATGTATAGGGTCCAGAAGTACCAAAAAAGGTTAGGAATCTAATTTGCTTAATTTCAGTGGAAATCATATGCTTAAACTGTTGAAGGACATTTTAAAATCCCCTTATAGAAACACATGCATTTTTATACTATTAACTCACTGTAAATATCTTTCCCAACACAATTTTCAAGCACAAATCCATTAACGAATAGAAGATGAGTTTCTGTGTTATTTTAATTTCCTATTAACTCCAGCTCTCCACTCCGTGCCTTCGGTTAATGTCATCGTAAGGTCGGAGGTGGGTCAAAGAAATGACATGTCTTCTTCCGAAAACAAGACAGGACAGGAACTTTATTGTATCAGAGGCTGCGGTTCTTATAGACCTGAGCATGGACACATGTCCAAGGACCATTGGTTTCTCTATGCATAAATAATTCCTAATTGGACACGCAAGCCACGCATCTCAGTAAACATGACTCATCACTTTAGAGGCTGGATTTCCGTTCCAGGTGTCACAGCCTTTCCTTCTGTGCATATCACCCTGACGTGTGCAGAAGGTTCCCAGCATAGTCCAACTATTCCACAGAGACTCCAGGCCAGCAGAAGTCTACCCACACAGGTTAAAGTCATTACATTCTTGTGTTCACTATTGGAAGTAACTGCATCTTGTTATTTCAACAGTGTGCTTGCTGGTGGTAGGGATGTCACAAGGTCTTCTCTGTCACAAAGACTAAAACATGAAGTTGTACGTGCCAGAAAAAAAGAAGAATTTGAGGGCAACAGGAAAATATTTGAAACTTTTGCCTGCTCCTGAGGCTCCGTGGACAAGGTGTAGTTGGTAGAGGCTCCATGGACAAGGTGTAGTCGGTAGAGGCTCCTCAAACAGGCAACAAGCTACAGCCAGGATGGTGCGTGGGGTAACTCAGGGCATCACCACCCAGATGCTGCAGCAGCTGGTGAAGAGGTTGGGGGGCAGAACGCACATAAATTGAGCTCTGTTGGGAATACTTGGCAAAGTTCTGTCGGAATTGAGCTTAGCACATTTCTGTGTTTAGTTCTCTGTGAAGTATCAGCAGAAAAGAAACCCCTGGTGTATCTTCTACTTGCTGACAGGTAGACTGCCCATGTTCCACAAAAGTACTGTCTCGTGCAAAGTCTCTTGCTATCTGACTGTGAATGATAGAACTGTGTCTTGACTTTTCTTCCACATAAGAAGTTTAGGAACTTACTTTATAAGGAGACATGTTACTGTTTGAGCTTGTGGATATCTTTGGGGGAAAACATCGCAGTTTAGTCAGGAAACTGTTGTGAGCAAATTGCATTACTTTTCAGCAGGAAGACGTCACTTCTCTTTTGCAATTTGGTTCCATAAAGAACATAACATTTGAGGTAAATTTTTCCTTATTCTAATGTAAATGTTATTAAGTTCTGAAATAATGTATTTTTCCAAATTATTTGATAGCTCTATTACATCCCTTCATTCTGTGGGGTGATCCCTCTGTCTTTTCTTAGGTGTAAATTGAAACAAATAGAAAATATTAAAGAACCTGACAATGTATCTGTGCTTTTATCACTGAAAGCTGAGTAAACTTAGGTGTGTAATAAAGTGCCAGGTTTGGCTCTGTTTATTTTAAGTTGAAATGACGAATATTTTTGTTGTGAAATACTATCACATTGCTTAACACATTTGTCCTTTAACATCATGTGTGCAATGTAATCAGATCATCAGGACTAAATATTTCTTATTTTTTGTTTTTAAGTGAAGGCATGTTTTTCAAGTGAAGGATATTTTCACACTTCGGGGTTAAATCATAGTATGGTCCAACACAGAAAAAAAGAAAAGAAATAAAGAAAGAAAAGAAAAGAAAAGAAAAGAAAAGAAAAGAAAAGAAAAGAAAAGAAAAGAAAAGAAAGGAAAGAAAGGAAAGAAAGAAAGGAAAGAAAGGAAAGAAAGGAAAGAAAGGAAGAAAGAAAGAAAGAGAAAGGAAGAAAGGAAGAAAGGAAGAAAGGAAGAAAGGAAGAAAGGAAGAAAGGAAGAAAGAAAGAAAGAAAGAAAGAAAGAAAGAAAGAAAGAAAGAAAGAAAGAAAGAAAGAAAGAAAGAAAGAAAGAAAGAAAGAAAGAAAGAAAGAAAGAGAAAGAAAGAAAAGATTTTTTGAGACTTAAGGGGATGACTGAAAATTCAACTGACATTTTTGACTTATTCAATAACCTCAATTTACTCAGTGATTCACTTTTGCGAGAAAGTCACGTTGCAGGTGACATTTAGGACACAAATGATGTGATGATGTTTTCATTTGGATAATGTATAAATTGTACATATGTGGAATTAAACTGATCCTTTACTTCCTGTATTAGTTATAGTTCCCAGAAGGAGTCCTGAGAAGTGAATTTTATGACTGCGATAGTGATATTTTTTTGCTCCTTGCTTGTTCCTGAACTGAAATACTCTATGTTTTTACTTCATCTTACTGACAATGCCAATTCATATTGAGCCAATAGAAATATTTCTGGCAAAATATACTTTCATCAAAGAATGTATTTTGTCATAACATAAACATTTGATGCAATTCTCTTTTGTGAAAACATTCTAAAGGTTCTTCTTTTTTTCTGCTTCAGTGGGGAACACAATTCAAAACTCAAAGTTTGTTGAAAAATAGAACCAGCCCTGCTCAACAACCTCTGCTGTTGTGCTTTTCTGTTTGTCATTTTTCCCAGACTGTTTACTGTTTGCCCATTGTGGATTGAGGAGAATCCTACAAGAAAGATGCTGAGGTGCTGTAAATTCTCCAGAGAAGGAAACTGAAGCTGGTGAAAGGTCTGGAGCACATGAGTTGTGAGTAGTGGTGGAGGGATCTTGGGGTTGTTTAGCCTGCAGAAAAGGTGGCTCAGGGGAGACCTTATTGCTCTCTACAACTACCTGGAAGGAGATTGTAGACAGGTGGGGATCTGTCTCTCCTCGCATATATCAAGCAACAGGACAAGAGGAAATGGCCTCAAGTTGGTCCAGGGGAGGTTTAGATTGGATTTTAGGAAAAAAGTTCTTCATGTAACGGGCTATCAAACATTGGGACACGCTGCTCAGGGGAGTGGTTGAGTTACCATCCTGAAGGTATTTAAAAGAATTATAGATGTGGTTCTTAGGGACATGGTTTAGTGTTGGACTTGGCAGTGTTAGGTTAGTGGTTGCTCTTGAGGTCTTAAAGGTCTTCTTCAACCTAAATGAGTCTATGATCCTATATAACCTCCTAAAGACACGGTTAATTCCTTCTTTCATGTATGCTCGTTGTTCCTCTTCGAAAAGGCCTTTTAAATTAAGAGAAGTAAGTTGTGTTGGACTAAGCAGGCAATGCAGCAGGACTGGTCACCGACTTCTTATTACATTTTCTGTATTAACATGACCATGGAAATGAACATTTGCTGCAGAGAAGAGTAAGCTGGATACTAACTGTGCCTAAGACAAAAACAAAACGGCCCTTGAGTTAAGATTGGGTTGTTCAGCCAGCAAGTTTTCAGAAATACTTGGCTGGCTTCATAGTTATCTGCAGAAACTGGTTATGGGTTCAATACACCTACAGAACATTTAGATTTTCTAGTCCATATTTGATCAGATTCTCTTTTTTGGGGGGGAGAGAGAATGAGGATGAAAGAGAGGGAAGCTGGCATTTAGATTGATGCTTGGATTGGAAAACATTCTTATGAGTGGAGTATTTCCAGACTGTTATTTTATTCTCTAGTCACTTATGCTATGCTTATTTGTCAGTCTTCGCAATACTCAAAACGTACTGTTTCGTCCGGTAGTAGAATATTTTTGGCATAGGTGCTGCCACTAATTTGAGAAAAGAGAAGGAAATATGCAGGCTCTGAAAGGTTTTAGCAAATATCACTGCTTGCAGTGGGATGAAAGGCAACAGAGGAATTGCGCAAGATTTTGTGTCACTGCTATAATTCACCAGACAGCGCAGAATCGATGTTGCTTGCCCAGTGAGAGGCAGCAGTGCGCTTTTTACTCCTTCTTGACATCAGTTTAAGAGACACAACAGTGCCAGTTGAAATTCACATTCTTCAGTTTTACAGATTTTTAAGGCAGAAAAAGTCCTAATTTCATTCTTCAGCACCTTTCTATCTGTGCTGAACACAAAGACTTTTTGCATTTTCTCCCCACACCTTTATTCTGTTTTCTTCCTGTAGATTACAGATAGCAGGTTAAAGTGCAGTTTGTTCTTTAGTCTTTTTATTTTAATTTCATTCGTTAATTAAACTGCTGCTGCACATGATTGAGAAACCTCATTAACTCCAAAGTTAATTGCTTTTTGTGTCACTAGAAAGTTGTTGTGAGTGAGTATTCAAAAATTTTGAAGCTTTTTTTTTCCGAAGTGTCCAGGCCTGTTGGAGCTCAATGGTGTTTTCTGCACCCTGGCATACAATAAAGGCAGTCAGACTTAATGAATTTCTCAATGAATGCTGTCAGCTGTGGCAACAGCACCAAATAGAAACTCTGTGTTTTTATTTCAGAGGTGATGTCTGTCTTGTCTGAGTCTCCTGAAATGTTGTCATGAATGTGTCTTTTTTGAGGGGAGTAGGTAAGGTTTGCTCTTTTTGCAGCTAAGTAATTAAGTTGGTTTCTTATGTGCAAAGCAGAGAAGTTTTTTCCTTCGACTGGGCCAATGTCTTTGTCTTGAAGGTTAAATGCAGAAACCTTTAGTGGTGAATCTGCTGCATGGTCTTCACATCGAGAATGAGACTCTGAGATTTTATTTGCTTCCAGTTCTGTTCCCAGGAGCCCTGTCTTCTCCAGAGGCACAATTGTATGTAGAACGGACATAATATTTGCGTGTCAAGGTGACTTTAATGGAAATTCCCCACAAAAAGGAGGGGAAACACACCACCAAATGCAGGAAAAGGAACTGGAAATTTTCAGATCAGTCTTGGGGAGGGTGACTAGCAATTTGAGAGTTTATGGATTAGGATTAAAGGGGAGAGTGGCAAGGGTGACACTACTGTGGGGGTTTGCTAAAGGCCCCCTGATCAGGAGAAAGAAGTAGGTGAGGTCTTTTACACACAGCAAGAAGCAGCCTTAAAATCAAAGGCCCTGGTTCTCCTGGAGGACTTCAACCACCCTGACAACAGCTGTAGAAAGAGCACAGCAAGGTGCAATCAGTCCAGGAGGTTCTTGGAAAGCTCTGACCATAACTTTCTGGTGGTGGAGGAGCCAGTGAGGGAAGGTGTGCCGCTGAAGCTTATACTAACTAATAATCAAGGTCTGGTTGGAGATGTGAAGGTTGAAGGTGGCCTTGGCTACAGAGACCATGGAATCACGGAGTTCAGTATCCTGCAAGGAGGAAGCAGGGCAATGAGTAACACTGCAACCCTGTACTGCAGGAGAGTTCACTTTGGCTCCTTCAGGGACTTCTTGGAGGAATCCCATGGGAAACATGCCCTAAAGGGAGGAGGGGTCCAAGAGAACAGGTCGCTATTCAAGGATCATTTTCTCCAGACTCAAGAATGGTGCATCTCTATGGGCAATAAAGTGAACAAAAAGGGCAGGAGACCTGCATGGGCAAACTAGGAACTCCTGTCAAAACTCCGACATAAGCAGGAGATACACATGAGGTGGATGCAGGGATGGGCCACCTGGGATGCATATAGGGATATTGGCAGAGTATGCAGAAATGCAACGAGGAAGGCCAAGTTCCATTGGGAATTAGCTCTGGCCAAGGATGTCAAGGATAACAAGAAGGGCTTCTTCAAATACATCAATAACAAAAAGCATACTAGAGAAATGTGGGTCTGCTGAAAATGTGGGTCAGCTACTGAATGGAACAGGGACCTTTGCAACAGAGGTTGCAGAGGAGGCTGAGATACTGAACACCTTCTTTGCATCAGCCTTCACTGCCAGAGCCAGCTCTCAGGAATCCCTGACCCAGAAGACCAGGCAGAAGGTCTAGAGGAAGGCAGACTTTCCTTTGGTTGAAGAAGATTGAGGTAGAGACCATTTAGTCAAACTTGACATCCACAAGTCCTACCCGTGGGCCCTGATGGGATACACACAGTGGCGGACATCATTGCTAGGCCACTTTCAATCATCTTAACCAACCGGATTGCTTATTACAGTGAGACAAGTGTCTGGATCGATGAGGAGAGAGCAGTGGTTGTTGTCTACCTGGACTTCAGCAAGGCTTTTGATGTTGTCTCCCAAGACAGCCTTATAGGAGGTGGGGAGTTAGGCGAGTGTACAGTGAGGTGGATTGAGAACTGTCTGCATGGTGTGTCTCAGAGGACTGTGATCCATGGCACAGTCTGGTTGAAGGCCTGTAGCTAGTGGTGCTCCCCAGGGGTCAGTACTAGGTCCAATATTTAACTTATTCATCAGTTACTTGGATGAAGGGGTAAAGTGTCTCCTCAACAAGTCTGCTGATTACAAAAAACTGGGAGGAGTAGCCAGTATCACGGAGTGCTGTGCAGCCATTAAGAAGGATCTCAGGAGGTTGGAGAGGTAAAGTGGAACCTTCTGAAATTCAGCAAAGGCAAGTGTAGTGCCCTGCAGCTGAGGAGGAATAACCCCACCCACCAGCACAGGTCTGATCTGCTGGGAAGTACAATGTGGAGAAGGACACCTGGGGGTCCTGGTAGGGAACAAGCTGTCCGTGAGCCAGCAATGTGTCCCTGTGGTATCCTGGGGTACATTAGAAAGAGCATTGCCAGCAGGTAGAGGCAGATGATGCTGCCCCTCAGCCTTAGTGAGGATGTATCTGGAGAGCTGTGTTCGGTTCTGGGCTCTTCATTACAAGAGAGACACTGAGCTCCTGGAGCATGTCCAGTGGAAGACAATGAAGATTATGAGGGAACTGGAGCACCTCATTTATGAGGAAAGACTGAAAGAGCTGAGCCTGTTTGACCTGGAGGAGAGACAACTGAGAGGGGATTTTATCAATGTCTGTAAGTATCTGAAGGGAGAGTGTCAAGAGGATGGTGCCAGGCTTGTCTCAGTGGTGCTGAGAATGATGAGGGACAACCGATGTCAGAAACTGATGCACAGGAAGTTTCATTTGAACATGAGGAGGCACTTCTTTGGTGTGCAGGTGACAGAGCACTGGAACAGGCTGCCCAGAGAGGTTATGAGGTTTCCTTCCCTGGGGATATTCAAAAGCCATCTGGACACGGTCCTGAGTAACATGCTCTAGGGAACCCTACCTGAGAAGAGAGGTTGAACTAGATGACCTACTGTGGTCCCTTCCAACCTTACCCATTCTGTGACTCTTTAATCATGACTCTGACGGGGATTAAACTGTATGTTCCAGCTGTGGACTACAGGATTTTCTTTTTAAGCCCAACTTAAAGCACATGTAAGATTATTGTACATGGACTTGGCCAGAGGACAGCTTTCATTTTGGTGACTCAGTAATTGGATAATTGTTAACCCATTTTGAATGTGCACACTGCCTTCATGGCAGAAGGTGGACAACTGTACTAGTTAGGCCCTTTTCAATGCCTGCCTTGTATTTGGCAGGCTCCCTACAGTGAAGGTTACTTTGACATCTTCCTACAGAGGTGATGTTGCTGAGTTCTTGTGCTGATGGGAGGAAACAGCACTGATTATCCTCCACCAGATACCTGTTGCGAGGACAAATGAGCCAACAGCTCTGTAGGCAGAAAAACCTAGACAACACAAAGTGTGGCTAGAAGATTTCTAGCCCCTGCCCTCATGATCTGGATCTAGGAGTAGGGTTATGTGATAAAGCTGTTTTGTTTTTCTAGTAAATGCCGGCCTTTCATGGCTAACTGGCTGGCCTCTTGGTGCAATGTGTTATTGTTCTGTCCCAAACGAAAGCACGCTGGATGGAATTAGGAATGTGGGGGCGAAGTGCCAAGGAAAACATTTCTTTGGCCTCAAAACCTACCACCACTCAGCACCTGTCTGGGCATGAATTGAACATTGTAGCACTTGATCCGTGGCAGTCAGACTGAGAGATGTGTGAAATTTTTAGCTGGGTGTTCTCAGTACTTGAACACCCTCCTGGGAAAAAAAGGCGTACGAAGCACATTAGCTTAACCCCTTTTGTGGAAAGCAGGCAGCCGAAGTGAGGGCTTGCTCCCTTGTTTCTCCGTCTCTTGTTTGTGGAAAATAGGGAGAAGTGAAACACTTGCAAATCAATGCAAATTTCTGTCATTGTAGAGGCATTGGAGGATGGTGACAACTGGGGAAACAGGGAAAGAATGGGAGAGAGAGAGATGGACTTCAGACTAGAAGTGCACATTATAAGCAGTTCAGGAAAACATCTTGGTTAGCATTTACTTCTCTCAGGGAAATTCTATTTGTAACTGCTCAGCACTGGTAACTGTGACGGAGAAAGGATCTCGCATAGAGGGAGGGCCAGGAGGCTCAGGTGCAAGAAAGGATTAAAGTGACTCAAAGTAGGAATGCCAGGGACATGAGACTCCTTGCAAGAGAGTGAAGTTGTCCTCCCTGAACTGTCTTGTAGATCATCCTGGAATTCAGGCACTCAGGGGCCCAAGCCCAAGCCAGCAGTCACATTTGGGTGGCAGAGCTGGGCTGTGGGATGAATCCAGGGCTGGGCCGACCTGTCCCATGCAATTTTATATTTTTTATTTTGACTTCTTGAATTACTCTGAAAGCAGAATATAAGAGCATAAGAAATTTTCCGATTTCTTAATCAACCCAAGGCAGGATAGAAAAGAAATTTTCACAAAGCCTCAATGATTTTGAGATGAAGTTGCACATTCACAAAAGATCTCTGGTCAGTTGCACCACTTCAAAATTCCGTCTTCACATATTTGGGTCTTATATGAGTTTGAATTTTAAAAATTAAACTTCTCTAGAGTTTTCAGTGAGCTTTGTGAGCACATCATTGTGGCTCAAGGTGGCCAAACCAGCAGAACTTTCCATCTGTCTCAAGTCAGACATGAGCTCTCACTTGCTCTCCAGAGAAGCACCTGTTATTTAACTGACCATAGACTTAACATAATTAACCTCCACAGGAAAAAGTTAGACTCTGTGAAACCATTTTTCCCTGCCTTATTTTTGTGTAGTTGCAGTTGTTTGGAAGATACCTTCTTATTATCTATCGAGATGGGTTTTTGGTAAGTGAAATGAAGAGAAACTAAGAGATATGAGAGTAGAAAAACATACTTTTATATATATATATTCCATTTGCCTGTCCATTACAATCATCTAGGATTAATCCAATTTTTAAATGCATTTTCTTTTATATATCATGTAAGAAATTAGTCTTTCTAAAAATTGTAACTGTATTTTTGGTTCATTTCAAATACAGAAATGAGAAAAAGCTGCAAGGGAATAACTTCAATACAGTCAAGAACTTTGCCCTGTGATATCCAGAGCCTTTTCATCAAAACTGCAAAACAGGAGGAATAAACTGCTGACACAGCTGGTACTTAAGGTGCAAGGGCTTGATGAGACAACTAGCAATGGATAAGTTTCAAAAGTTCAGTCTGGATAAGCTTTTACAAGTTTTTACATGCTTACCTTTGGTCTCAACATTTGTGCTGGAAAGGGCACATAGACTCTCAAGATTTATGAGGCTTTTGTGCATCTGCTTTTAGTGGAAATATTATGAGAAGGGCTTTTTAAATAATCCATAAGATTAACTGATGTTAATGTATAGGAGATGTTAAATTCTTGTCTCAGACAAGCTTTTCGAGTTCTTCAGGTTCCTGTATAGTTACGTCTTTCTTTACTCATCCATAATAATGTTGATTTCTGATGAGAAAATATTGTTGGGACTTTATTTTTATTTTTTTTTTTGTTAAAAGGATAAAATGTTACATATGTAATATGTTACATTAATTACAGGTATATTATATTCACAGCAGTTCTCCAGAAAACTTACTTCCCTTCTTTCTTGAAAAAACCCTAGGAAATAAGAAGTCTTGAATAATACAAATAAATTCTATACAGCTGGGTTGGAAACTTGACTGCTTTGGAAGGGCAACTGAAGCTGTCGTGAGGAAGAATAAGTAAGCAAGATTATTTATATGGAAATATTCCAACAATCATCTGAAATTTGTCAGGTGTGATATGTTTCAGTTCTTGCACCATCAACGTGTTCCCTTGGCTGAGTAGTCACAGCATATAGTGATACAGGAAGCTTGGTAGGCTGGAAGTTCACTTTCTCAGTGGAACAGAGGTAGTGGGTGTTGACTGAAGTAGAGTTGTTAAGTATAATTTCCATTGTAAATATCTGTTTGAATATCTGCTTTGAAGAAACATTCTTGGTATTCCTACAGTTCCCTCAACCATGGAACCTTGTAGGGCTGCTTAAAGAAACACTATCAAGTTAGCTAAAGGGAGCATAGCATAACCTCTCAGTGCTGAACAGGATTTTATGTAGTCATTGCATGGCGCTTATAATCCTCTCTGTGGGACTCAGAGACCAAAGTATCTATTTATCTTCTTGTCTGCATAATAGCAAACATAGAAAATCTTCCTCATTCTGTTATATGCATATATAAATTAAGAAGGTACGTTATTTGCATATTGAAGACTGGAGACTAGAAAGGATGGAGTTTTTACAACGTAAAAAATATAGATGAGTTGACACAGTGCAAGCTGCAGTTTCAGGAAGTGTGCTGCTTAATGAAGCACTTTCACTGATGTGGTCTTCTTCCCTTCTGTCTTCTGAAACTAAAATAATTTTGTTTTAGGACCTTAGTTTGTGTACCTCATCTTCTAAAGTATGTTTTTGGTACTGGACATTGCATTGTTCAGCTGCAGGGATGTTATTTGGTCTAAAAAGGGGATTACTCTCAACTTGCCCGGGGAGAAAATGGATAGATATATCACATCATCCAGGTTGGTGCCATCTGGGAGGTGCAATGTTCTGCTTTCTCTACTGAGGTATTTTTTATATGGTTGAAGTACAACCTTAGAAAGGTTCTGCGTTGAAGCCTGCAGTCTTTAGAAAAAGCCACACCGTGTCGTGGGAGAGTATGCTCAATGGTATTCCTTGGCAGGTTTGTGCTTGGTGGATGACCCTGCAGCATCAAATGGCTACAAAATATATGGCTCAGGGACTCTGTTGGTTAAAAAGACCATTGGCTACAATGAACTACCTGTTTTTGTTTCGGCTAGAAATGGGACATTTACTTTTCCCAAGTTACTCCTCGGCCAGTTTTGCCTTGTCATTGCATGAAGCCATCTGGAGAATGCTGCCTTTTTCTGCTCCGTGTCCTTTTGTCCTAGTTTTGGCCAGGACCTTGTCACCTCATGGCATTGCTGGGGCAGGGGAAAGGGGTTCCCTCTGGCTTCTGGGAAGTAGGGCACGGCTTCCTAAAATGTGGCAGTATTGCCTGCCATTATTGATTGTCTTGGGGTCCACAGTGAGCATTTTTGCATGTGAAACACCCTCTCTTTTGTATATTTTTGTTATTAATACAGTTGCCATTACCGATCATTTTCTTCTCACTGTTTCCAGTAAATTGTTCTTATCTCAACCTTTGGTCTTTCGCTTTTGGGTCTCCCATGGAGCAGGGTGGGGAGAGGAGCAGCTCATGGTTTTTTAGTGGGAGTACTAAATTGGGGAATATCATTCCTAAATTATGACACCTTCCTAATTGTTTGTTGTTGATTTCTTTTTCTTTTCTTTTTCCTGCTGTTTTTCTGCTTCTGTTCGATATTTTAAAGATCTTGTATCTCCCTGCCCAGGGATTCATGATTCTATCTGTAAAGTTGTTGTGTTTCTTATGAAAAGAACTTCTGGTCTATTATCTTGTCTGCTCTTTTGTTGTTCAGGTCTTTCTTTTGGAAATAAATCAGAAGACAAGGAACACTTTGCAACACTTTCTGAAGTACTGGGGAAAAACAGCATAGGGAAAGGTGTGGAAAGCTGTCTTAGACATCCAATAGTGAAGGAAATGCTGATTTAATGCAATGTGCATTTATTTTTATTTAGCTCTGAAGTTTAACATCCCTGCTAATATCCATCTATACAAGAACTAAACACTTCGGCATCTTCAAATTCTTTAAACCCTGTTAAAGAGATGTAATTCCTGGCATAACTTAGTTCTTGACAGCACTTTTTGTTATATTCCACTAAGAACAAACAGGAAATATATTTCCTTCAGTCTAAGAGTTCACTAAGAAAATGGGCCTCTTGTCGTAGCACAGAATACAGAGACCTTCATTGCTTCATGCCATCAATTAGAAGGTCAATGGTAAAATAAATGGGCAATAGTCTTAGAGCATCAAGGATGTGAGTAAATTTATTGATAATGATTCATTTTAATTTGCATATTTGGTATTTTTGCTCTCTCAGGTTTTGACATGTGATCATTAGAACACTTTTTCTACTGCCCTTATGATCTCTCTTCAGTATACATTGACAGTCATTATCTCCAATGTACATTTTGTAAGCAACTTAAGTTTGGATTTAATGTTACTTTTGTTTGTTTCAAGTGTGAAAAAGTGCAGAAAGACACAATTATTTATGTTTTTGGAGGGCTCTCATGTTGTGGTCTTTCTGATATTTTCTTGACAGACTGTGTAGTGAGTAGTCATCATCAGATGTGAGACTGAAATGTGGCAAGGTACTGCTATTAAAGCCTTCGGATCTTTAAAAAACCTGGATATTGCTTTCCATCTACAAGTTGCATTTCACATTTCTATGAAAAATCTATTTACTATGTGAATCTGGATAAGATTAATTGGTAACTAACAAAAAACCAGTGTCAATCATGTTTTCCCAGGAGCTTTTATAGTAATTCTTTTCATTATCATGGACTTGGGTAAACAGAGTTTGGATTTTAGTGGTTCACAGGTAACTTTTCAGTTAAAACATCCCAGGCATTTTGCAAAGCAATTTCCAATACCAAGTGTTTGGAGAAAGCCTCCTGATTCCACAAATTAACCCTTTAGATGATGTGTCTTGATCTTCCTACCTTTCCAGCATAGTAAACTGCACTCTTATTTCCAGAAAGATATTTGATGTATAACACATCTCTTAAAAAACTGTTTTAAAATACTCACCTCCCTTCTCTCCAGTGCGCTTTCTTTAATAACTAGCTGGCGTGCTGGCTTTACTGCTTTTCTTCATGATGTCAGTCGGCTGGTGTGTATTTGATGTGGTGCACATTTGAAATGACAAATATTAAATGTATTGCTCCCTCTAGCTAGTGCAGATGTGGGTGCTGCTCTAGGACCATTGCCCACTTTATGTTGTCCACTGTTAAGGTATTTTGAGACAAATGTAACCCTTCCTTTCTAAACCTCTTCTGCCTTATTGATCTTCATCATTTCATTCTGGCTTTTGAAATTGCATACTTTTTAGGAAATCTTGAAGACTCCTGTATTGTTCTAAGAGCAAGTCTAACAGTTTAAGCTCTTTGACTTTAGTAATATTATTTTTTAAAATTATTTCTGAGAAAATATGATAGAGTTTTTTTATCTCAGTTTCTCAGAAACTTGTAGAGAAGGGGTTATTATCTGTACTTATTAATATGAGTATTACTGTACTGCATGTGTGAAGGCAGTTTGATAAAACAAGATATTCAATTAAAAGATTGCTGCCATGCCATACCCTTAGCTTCACTTTTTATTTTTTTTTAGAATGTAGCACAGAGTGCAGTTTAGTTTTGCAAAGCTTTCCTGGTCTGTGAGGCTGACACTGGACTAAATGAGAGAATCTGGCAGAGGAAGTTTGTCTTCCATTAGAAAGTTTGTCAAACCCTTTTGTTTCCATTTTGTATCACAAGTGGGATGATTTTTTTTCCTTGCACAAACTTAGAAGAAATGTAATTTTAACGCGGATGAAAGTATACATTATTCCATTCTAACTGACCTGTGGTTATACATAATCATATTCCATCTAAATGATCTTTCTTTATAGATCTTGTTTCTCCATTCTAGCTTCTTGTACGTTTGAGTGTTGTTTACAGCATAGTTGTGTTTTTTAATCCCATGTTTTCTACTCTATATATGAGCTTGTTGAACAGAGCACTATACAGAGTGTGACTTGCTTGCTTTCTTGGAAGATTTTTGTGATTTATACAGTGCATTCTGTTACAATCCCCTGTATAAAAGTAAATGTCACTGTCTAAACAGAAATTAGAAGTAAAATAATGCATTTGCAGGTTTTGAAATCCACAGGATGGATGAAGTGTTCACACATGTTCCAGGGGTGACTGCAGAGGGGATCACAAACTTGGTTTCCAGTGCAAACTTTTCATATCACTGCAAGCAGGTTGTTGTTGTCACAGGGCTGGGTAAGCTCATCGTTAATTTTCATGCTGCATTTGTTCAATGTTTAATTGCAGGCTTGAGAGTTATTCTTGGGTTTCTCAACATTTATTTATTTATTTAATAACTGATTTTAAAACAGCCTTTGACAATGAACACAATACAATTTAAAAATTTGTGTCTGGTGAACTTATAGTGATGTGACCTGACCTGATGCTTTGCTAATGGACGTAAGAAAATTCTCTACAGCTTTAAAAGAAAAAGACCAAACTTAGAAACTCCTGTAGCAATTAATAGTAAACTGAGATGTAAAAGCACCCAGTAAAACAAGGAATTAATAAAAAAACTATAGTTTACACAAATTATTGAAAGTAAGGACAGGTTGTTTCAAAAGCCACAAAAATTCCAAAACATGATTTCATTGCATGGTAAGTCATTTTTATGAATTAGTTTTGAGTCAAGCCATATTAAGCAGACAATTGTACCGAAGACTTATGTATTCCCAACATACTCATTCAAGGGAGAACTTATAATTTTCTCTTAAGGAAAAAAAGAATGAGGAATAATAGAGCAAGTTTCTAAGTCCGACCTAATTTCTGCTTCTGCAAGTACTTATATACTTTAGGAGTAAGACATCAGAAACTGAAAAATTTCTTTTCCTTTTTACATTGAAGGATGCACTTGGAATTGGGTGAATAACTGTTGACATTTGTTCTCTATATGTAACTAACAAAATGCTGTGACATACTGTGACCAGGATCTGGAAATTTGTCCAGAAATTAAACTGGCCTTTGCCTGCTAAAAAAGAAGTAAATCCCCTTTGCTCTTCTCAAAGCTGAAATAAAAAGAAAACCTTTATCCCAGTGACAAGGATTGTGAACTCGAAACACTTGCTGTTTAAATTTGTCAAAGTAAATGTCAAGGTATTCAGTTGAATCCACCAGAACAGAGATTTGCAGAATCAAAACATTTTGTAATCAAAACATCTTTTTGTTTTTCCTTTCATTTGAACTTTTAATCAACCTGAAGTCCTTTACTGATAGACAGTTCTGAAACGATACACCTGAATTTTCCACTGGTAAATTTTGAACTGCTGTCAGTCGGTCTGAGAGACCTTTTCATGTATCCCCTTGCTGACTCTGGGCTAAATTTGCAACGTCTCTGTTATTGTAAAGAAACCACATAAACCTCCCACAGATCTGTTTGTTGTATCAACAGCAAATTGAGCACCTCGAGCACCTCAAATTTTATTTTTCAGTGGAAGAAATCCTAAAGAAATCAAACAAATGCAGTTCCTGTGTACCAAATGAAACGATGCTTTACAGAGAGGAATTGAGAAGGGTACCCTTTATTTTCCTTCGAGATTTCCTCAGTCGTGGGATCAAAATAGAACAGGAACTGGTGTAATAATAAAGCAAGGGTGCTTTTTTTAGCTTGTAGCGGTGCTGCTTGAAGAATCCCAAAGCTGTGCTTTTCAGTAGATGAAAATGGGCTGCTGGCTCTCCACAGAGTATAAATAAATGCTCATCTACTCCAGATTGCTGTGGCTGACACAATTACGACACGCTAGAGGAAGGTGATCTTCTGTTCAACATCATCTCTCGTCCTTCTGCTGGCGCCTGTATTAACTGTTTTTTCTTTTCTCTTCCAATGCGCTGTGTTTAGTAAGCAACTTTTCTGGCAAAAATACATCTTCAGAAAGAATAGGAATGGAGTGGAGAAGGCTCCCTGGACAAGCTGAGGGTAACATATTTGGCAGTGAAAACAAGAATGATGAATGACTGACCAATAGTTGCCAAACTTGCATGAGATTGAGGAGGCTAGGGTTAGTAGGTTAGCTCTTTTGGTAAAATTTTTAAGGATTTTGCCTTGCTTCTACATGGAATTTCGAAAAAACCAGAAGGAAAAAATAAAAAGAAAGAAAGGGAAAAGGTTCACAAGCTAGTACAAGTGTTTTTTCTCTTGTTCTTCCTTTACAATGGCAGTGATGTTGGAGCTAATACATTCCCATGTGTGGACTAGTTATTTTTTGTTAATATTGATTCAGAACAGCATGAAAATGCCACTAAATCATGGAAAAGACTTTTTCTTATGTCTTATATCAGAATCATTTAGGGACCTCCAATGAAATCAAGACTGTGCACTCAAACCACATCATTGTGAGTCAAACCCTGCCTGCCCCCTGGAAGTGTTAGCAGAGCATCACACCTCCTGTGCCCCAAAGAAATGCACTAGCAAGGCTGCCTCTGATTATAATGCACACAAGCACTATTGCACTCAATGGAACTTAAATAGTTGGCATTATTCACAACACTGAAAAGCATTCTCACTTTATAAAGTCATATCTTTCTCACTTTATAAAAACAGACTAGACAATGGGCATTTTTATGTTTCATTTTTTTTAGCTTTGCCAGGATTAGAATGACCTTGACTCTCAGCCAAGAACATTCCAAGTGAGCTCGCAGCAGGAAACACATCCACTGCTGAGATCATCTTTGCAACCAGATAACGATTTCATTTCATTTGTGAAAATCATCCAGCCTCCTTTAAGGACAGCATTAATGTACAGTGTGTTCACGTATTTTAATGTTGCAGTGCGAATGACACGGAAAGAAGTTCAAGAACCAGAATACAGCTACTTTAAAAAATGTTAGAAAACGATGCAATGCTATTTCTTGCAAAATATTACTGTGAAATGTCGCTGGGTTCATAGATGTTGCTTTAACTTTAAAGTCTAACAGTGAATTTCTTCCATTTAACTCCGTATTTTTTTCCCACCATATATGAATGCACGCAGTTCAAACCCATCATACACTTTGGAATCAGAAATCATTGTTTGAGAAGTCACTCAAGGCATGATCAAACTGCTTGGAGTAGTCATATTTGACTAGTTGGAAATCAGAGAAACTGCATCCAAAACTCTTCAGGATAATGATGGAAAAGAAGAAGTCCCGCTCTTCTGTTAAGTTTTAATTATGATCCATTCCACCAGGCAATTAGGCATCTTCAGACCGTGCAGACTGGCATCAAGGATGTGACAAGTTCTAGGGAAGGTGCCTTTTTCTTTTTGTACAGCTCCACCACAATGCATATGTGAAAACACAGCTTTAGCTTGAACTTGCCAAGGAGGTGGCTGTGCTGTGGTACCTGGCTGTGACCTGGGGTGACAGAAGTGTCGGTGTGCCCTTCTCTGCCTCTTTGCATGGCTGGATGAAGTGATTTCTTCAACTGCCTCTGTCATGTAAGCCCATGGATGCCTCTCAGATCCCGTGGATAGATGGAAAGAAGTCAGAGCTATTACAATCTCACTAATTTGTGTGAAATTCTTGCAATTTTTTGGAAAGTAACATAAATGCTTGGGGACAAAAGGAGAAGAGGTGACAGCAGATTTAACAAATCAGAGGTTGTGCTACAAGTAACTTCCCTGTTTTCCAGGATTCTGAACAGGGGAGGAAAGCTTTGCTTTTAATAGCTTTGTACTCATTCAAATAACGTATATATTGAAAAAACTGAAGGAAATAGAAATTATGGACAAAAATACAATTTCAGTTAGACTTAGCAGGTCACCATGGCCTATTCTTTTCTCACAATCTTCCAAATCTTTCAGTCCTGAGCATTAAGAGGAAAGCCTTATTTGGTTGAATTAAGTGGTGTGATGAATTACGATAACAGTGACTTGAGGCAAAGACTCTTCTTCCCTCTCTTCTTTCTCTCTTTGATTTGCTGAATATAAAGGTATTTCCACGGGGCAGGAAGCAACTGCCTTTTTTGAATGATATTGATTAAGAAGAGGTGAATTAGTAGGTTCCCAAAGACTTCACAAATCAGAGAGGATTTCCATGCCAGTTGTGGAAGCAGGATTTGGAGAATACTAGCAAGTCAACTCATTGTAGAATCAGGGAGAAGCATGCTTGGCTTTTTAGGGACTTAAAGCTAGACAGACCATATGCTTTTATAGTGGTTTTTGTTTTCTGAAAAAATCAATCTTTCTAAATTTTGCAATGGAAGAATTAACATGTTTTTTTTCCCCTCCTTTTATTTTGTTTATTCTTTTAGAGCTAATTCTGATTGTAAAATGACAAGGATTTAGGACTAATTCTACCACAGTAAAAGAGGCTGTGCCAGTGAAGAAACAGTTTTAGGGAGCTGATAATCAGTGTGTTTTATAGAATGTTCATCTACTCTTTTGGGCCCTATATTTGTCTGTGCCACTGTGTCATTTCTGAAAGAACTGTGGCTCAAGTTAATGTTCATACTGGTTAGCATTTAAGGTAGCACAGGGTATGGCTTGATGAGGGCAGGGGAAAGGGATTATCTCTCTTCTGGGGACAAGAGATTCCTCCCAGTCAAGAAAACATGGTGGGGGAAGTCATCTGCTATTTGTTCATTGTCGTGGGCTTTCTGTGTAAACCATTTGCTCATCTTATACATTTTATTATTAATATTGTTGTTGTTACTGTTCCATTTTTTTTTTTTAAAAAATCTCGTTGCTGTTTCCAGTAAACCGTTCTTATCTCAGCCCATGATCTTTGCCTTTTGTACCTCCAGTTGGAGGGGGAGGTTGCACACACAATTACAGCTTCATGAGTTTCTTTTAGGCCTCTGTAAATACTGACTCTACCACTATCATGAACCATTTGTAGCATTAACATTGCATTAAAGCTTCTGGCTAACTTTGATATTCTGCCTGTTTGATAAATGATGTACTGTGAGTGTTTTGTAATCTTGCTGAAAAGCATACGCTGTCAGGATGATCTAAATGGGGGTTTAGAACTTGCACAATCAGGAATTTGACAATTTGTATGGCACTTTTTTTTTCCTTAGAAAATAAGAACTTCAAGCCAAATACTCTAGGTGACTATTCACATGAAATAGCCTATTTAGTTATGAAATTTTATTAGCATTTTAGCTGATAAAGAGCCCCCGTTAATTGCAAACCATCAGGAATAATTCCAAGCTAAACAGTGGACCACAGCTTCAGTTTAAACTTCATCTGTTGTTTTCACCACTTTAGGAGCCTGTGGGTGTTCTGACTGTTGCTGCTGCCACGATCTGTAAAACTGAGACCCACAGAGACCAGCAGCCAGAACCAAAAAGTGTTGTTTGTAAGACCTTGTCCAGAATATGAGTCCTGAATACACTGGCTAAGTTACTAAGTGGTTCTACAGGAATGGAGATTCTGTCATTACTCAGAAATACGTTCTTTTCAGGTGCCTGAAATATGCCCCGAGTCTTGAAATGTGTTGTTACCTCGTAGTCAAGGATTCCCGTTGGCTTTTGTTGCTGACAAACTCCGTAGTTGGTTTGTTTTTGGTTTTGATTTGATTTGGGGTTTCCCCCTTTCATTGGCAGTGCATCTGCAAGCCAAAAAGAGGCACACAGCACATGAGGTCTGTGCTGGGGCAGTGCAAATGCATCTCTCGTCTATTAAGATGTAGTTCTGTAGGGATTCTGTAGTTCTGTGGTAAGTCAGGAGAGTAAGTCAGTCTGATCTTTGGTGGCCTTTGTTTAGCAGTAGAGGAGCGCTTACATTTTTCTTTTTGCTAGTTATCCGATAAAATTTTCTCATCATTACTTATTTACACTGAGCCTTGTTCTATTTTTCATCTTAGGGAAACTCTAATATAATATTAGATTTTGTCATTCACAGCTTTATTTTATGTTTATTTTGTGAACGGTGATCTTGTGTTTGGACAATTAGATAAGGAAGATGAAGACATATCCTCGTGTTACCCCCTTAAGGGTGGAACATCACATCCATGCTTTATAGTTTCAAAATAAATTTTTTTGCTTGTTTTACCAGCCAATAAATAATATTAACACATTGTTTTTCACTTTTTTTCTCTCTGTTTCTCTTTGTTAACCTGAAATTTCTTTGGAGTTGCTGATACTGTCACTTTGTCCGTCATACAACGAAATATCTGAAATGTCATTGGAAAGATTAAATAAGACTATTTCAATAATAATTTTTCTTAAACTGTGCAACCGCATAATTTTCATGTCTATTCATAAT
Organism: Grallaria varia; assembly: GCA_013396735.1. Lineage (NCBI taxonomy): Eukaryota > Metazoa > Chordata > Aves > Passeriformes > Formicariidae > Grallaria > Grallaria varia. The sequence goes on along the minus strand of VWZG01009759.1, from coordinate 628,131 downwards.
GTCTGACATCATATTTGATATTGTTTTAATAAACAGATAAGCGTAATTAAATTTTGCTGTACTCGTATTAGTTTTAACTGGTCAATGAAAAATCTGGTAGACTGATGAATTGGAAAGGGTTAAAGATTTACAACAAGAATTTAAGGTCTAAAAAGATAATACTGCGGTAAAAATGAATTTTAAGAGCTACCCTCGTCACAGACTAGAAGCATCTAAATTAAGCAAAAAGTTCTGGTGTTAGTGAAAGAAGCATGATGATATATTGACCAGTAGGGATCCAAAACAGTGGGCTCCTTTTCTCGGTGAAGTAATTAGCAGCTGAAATAAGTTGATTGAGGAAGTGGTGGATTTTTTTATTACTGAGTAGAAAAACTCAAACTTGACATGTTTCTAAAAATATGAAGTCCAACCCAAACCAGAAGTTATGACAATAACTTTTTTGATATGGTAGTAACGTCCTGAGTGAATGTCTTGGTTTAAGACAATGCTGCCAGGGAAATGGGACCTTGGATGGAATAGAGAGCCCTTTTTCTCCAGACTTAATGAAAATTTAAAAATAAATTGAGGCTCGAGAGGAATGAAGTAGAAACAAGGTAACAATGTTTACTGAAAACCAAAAGGCAGAACCAAAAATAAACTACAAACACACAATAACAGAGACAATATAACATTTAATGTTATTCATTATAAACATGTGTTGTTGTTCATATGTGAATATGAACAGATGAGACTGAAAACAGTCAAACTACATTCTTTCTAGTTCACACAGCAGCTCTGTTAAAACAGTAATACAAGATAAAAGTGAAATATTATAATTGTATTTGTATACATTGACTGTGACATAATTCCAGACAGTATAAAGGAAACGTTTTTAGTTGAGTCTCTTCACTTCAGCACCAGGGAAACACTTTGACAAAAACCAGTTTTGTTAAATAAGTAGTGCTATTTTTCTGATATTTATCAATACCAAGTGACTCATAACACTGCTGCAATAATTTTCTTGACAAGCAGTGCCCNCAAGTCCTATGGGGAGAGGCTGAGGGAGCTGGGGGTGTTTAGTCTGGAGAAGAGGAGGCTCAGAGGTGACCTCCTCACTCTCCATAACTACCTGAAGGGAGGTTATAGCCAGGTGGGGGTTGGTCTCTTCTCCCAGGCAGTCAGCAATAGGACAAGGGGGCACGGGCTTAAGCTCTGCCAGGGGAAATTTAAGTTGGATATTAGAAAAAAATTCTTTACAGAGAGAGTAATCAGGCATTGGAATGGCCTGCCCGGAGAGGGGGTAGATTCACCGTCCCTGGAGGTTTTTAAACTGAGATTGGACGTGGCACTGGGTGCCATGATCTAGTAAACTGACTAGAGTTGGCCAAGGGTTGGACTTGATGATCTCTGAGGTCTTTTCCAACCCAATCAATTCTATGATTCTATGATTCTATGAAAACAGTCAAACTACATTCTTTCTAGTTCACACAGCAGCTCTGTTAAAACAGTAATACAAGATAAAAGTGAAATATTATAATTGTATTTGTATACATTGACTGTGACATAATTCCAGACAGTATAAAGGAAACGTTTTTAGTTGAGTCTCTTCACTTCAGCACCAGGGAAACACTTTGACAAAAACCAGTTTTGTTAAATAAGTAGTGCTATTTTTCTGATATTTATCAATACCAAGTGACTCATAACACTGCTGCAATAATTTTCTTGACAAGCAGTGCCCAGCAGTAGGTGTGTGCAACTGGAGCTGCACGTTGCTGCTATCTCACTGGCATTCAGTCTGAGCCCTTAAAAAACAAACCAGTGTGGTCAACAGAGCTGTGAATAATTTCAGTCCTGAAGGGAAAAAGGAGTCCTGGAAGACTGGACATTCTTTAAGAAGCAAATCTTACAGGAGCAGGAGCTGGCCACCCCTGTATGTTGAAACACAAGCCAATGGGGAAGAATGGCCTGACTGAACAGAGAGCTTTGGCTGAAACTCTGGAAAAAAGAGAATTTATTACCTTTGGAAGAAGGGGTATGGCAGCCAGAAGGGGGTTGGATACTGAAACAGGCTCCCCAGGGAAGTAGTCACAGCACCAAGTCTGCCAGAGTTGAGAAAGGGTTTGGACAGTGTTCTCAGGCACGTGGTGTGATTCTTGGGGCTGTCCTGTGTGGAGCCAGGAGTTGGATTTCGATGACCCTTGTGTGTCCCTTCCAGCTCAGGATATTCTATGATTCTAATACTTTCCAGAACTTGGCATATGGAATTCCTCATTTTCTGAAAAACATCTGAAGATACAGAAGGGTAAAATGCAATCATCCCTTGCTAGTGGCCTTGTCCATTGCTAAATGAGTATTGAAAACACTATGTCATATATCACAGGCTACATAACAATTTTGGGAAAGGATTCCAACTACAAGACTAGATCTTTCTTAAGTAGATAACATTATTATTTTAACAGCAATTGACAGCCAAACTCTTTCTTTCCAGGCTAGTTTTCTCATAACATCTCCAGATAATTTTCTTTCTGTCAGCATCAAAGTATCTGAACTATCCTCCTTTTTTAGGGCATCTCTCTCCAGCTTTAAATGGACTTACTTGCCACCAGACTGCCACATAAATTATTTTCCATTAAAGCATATTTATAAAGCTTTTAAATATTTTTTATTTTAAAAATAAAAAACGGGATTATCAATTCTCACAGAAGAGATTCTGGGCCGAGTTGTTTCAGGTGCAGAAGACTGGGTGGGGTTCACTCAATTCTACTGTATTATGCAGCAACCCACAGTATTAGTGGTATTAGTAACACTAAGTATGACTTAGTTTATTTTGTATTATAAATTTTTAAACGACCTTAAGTTTATCAGGATCTAAAACCTGGTGTTCCTGAGGACAGCTGTTACTGCTGCAGGCATTGTTGAACTCTTTCTTCTGGGGTTCCAAGTCGGATGCTTTGGATAGTTGAAGGGGTGATAAATGTTACAAGGCACAATTAAAACACTGGTGTCCTAGAGAACCTGAAACAGAGAAGAAGTGAGCCATGGTGTGGCACTCAGCGATCTGGTTCAGTGGGCGTGGTGGTGTTAGGTCAAAGGTTGGACTTGATGATCTTGGAGGTCTTTTCCAGTCTTCTCTGATTCTATGACATATGTTGTGGCTATTTTTAGAAAACAACAGTGAATAAATGTCACAGTTCTAAAAACCAGCTCAGTCTTGCTGTACAATCATTCAGCTCATTGTTAGGTTATTAACATAATCAGTTGTTAACATCATAATTTCCCATAATTTTATTTATTTCACCAGGCACACGATGGCAGCAAAGTACTGAGGAACCCAACTTGCCTCCTCTAGTGTCAGTAGAACAATAACTGCCCACTCCAAAACTTCAGTGTAACCACAATGAGAGCCACAGACAAACTGCATTAAATGTAGGCACAAATGTTGATGCTCAAGGAATAAAACCTTAATATCTGTGTATGCTCATCTATGAATATTGCCTTGTTGCCTTGTTATCTACAAAACACATACTTGAGTATTCGGTGTCAGCATGGGTTAGAAATGTCAGCTCAATATAGGAAATAAATCAGGTTTTTTGGGGTTCTTTTTTTGTAGCTTACATAGTCAACACTCTCAACTGAGGTTGAAATTCAGTACTACCATGCAGGTTCTGCTAAAATCCAGAGGCTAAGATTTTGATCTCCAGGTTTAAAGATCGTCAAGAAAAAAAAAAAAAAAGGAGTAGAGATATCTTACTGCCATTCTTAAGCCTGTGTACATGAAGAAGTTTTACATAATGTATCTGTAATACACATAAATAAAAAAAACATAAACCAGATATGTATAAAACCCCATACCTGGAGAGAAGAAAGGAGAACTGTAATGGCAGAAAATAAAGGGAAGAATAGAGTAATTTAGCTGAAGACTTTTTATATTTTTTTATAATATTCTCCTTTTTCTAGTCAAAAACTATATATATGTGTATCTATATATGTGTATATATATCTATATATTTATATCTATATCCATACCTAGATAAAGATATATAGATATATGTATTTTGGTATTGATGAAGATGCTTTTCGAGCATGGAGGCCAGAGGCACGTGCACTGCCCCTCCATGAGATGTAGAGGATTGACTGCAGTCAGGGGCAGACTGTGGCAGGATGGGCTGCCCGCGGTTGGGCCTGCAATGTGCTCAGAGAATGCAAGCTCTCTGTGAGGAGCAATTGGCAGTGCCAGGATGTCCTTTGGTGTTGCATCAAACTCCAGACACAGCCTGCCTTTGGTAAGCT
>VWZG01009759.1:599087-614255 GCA_013396735.1 Grallaria varia | reverse complement strand
AAAAAAAAAAAAGTAAATTAAGATTTAAGAAACCAAACAACAAAATAAAAACAAAGGCAACAATACAATCCAGGAGCTCTTCACCTAGTGAAACTGTTGTACTAAAATCAATTGGAATTGCAGGTAACAAAACCATGGAAACGTTTGTTTGTTTTCTGATGAATACCATACTAACATTCTCCTTTCTTACACCAAAAACAGGACGTATTTTGACATATTTCTGCCACATGTATAAGTGTACTGAATGTGTTACTATTTATCTTCATAAAAAATGTGATTTAACATCATTTTATAAGATTATGAGTAGATCAGATTTAGAGCCATATTGGTATGCAGGTGTACATATTAGAAAAGGGAATGTATCAATCTTCACATAATATATATTTTGAGCTGATATGGCTATTCATGTAAAAATATGGTACATTCGAGACCTTAAGTAGTCATTAGTCCATGGTAGAACCAGCTATCCCTGCTTTGGGGTAAGAAAACCATTTCTAATAAATGACTACAGAGTGGAGCACTCCCACATTTTGGAGCTGGGTTAGATCCTGACTTGAAGCAAATGGCAAAAAAGAGGCAAAGGAAGGAACAGTAAAGATAGGTTATTCATTTATACTGAAGCTGGACGGAGACACAATTAATATAAACCAGATTTTGTGATGTGCTAGTTGGAAGGGAATGCTCTGTGGAAAGAGGAATTTTTGGCTATCAGTGGTTCGCATAGAATCATAGAGAACATTCATGGAACACAGAATATTGCTTCAGAAAATAGGAAGGCTGAGCATTCAAAAGGTGTTTGTGCTCAAGAAGTTTATTGGAAGAAGTAAGAGTGAACCAAGAAAAGGCAAAGATTTTGTGAACTTCTTTTCTCTCTGTAAGAAATGAATAATAATAATAAAAAACCTTTAATAGAGTTGGAAAGAATCTTATATCCAGATATGAACAAATCATGGAATGATCTGCTTAAAGCAAGTTACACAAATCGGATTTTGAGATTCATCCAACTCTAATACTTGTTGGTGCTGTACGACAGCTGTATCAGAAGTGTACTGCTAGAAAGAATTGTTCTGCTGACTAGCACTGTGTCATTTAAGTGGAGGGGTTTTTGCAGGTAATGTTAATATTGAAGGGGGTCAGCCTTAAGGTGGGCAAAGCACAAAAAATAGAGTAAAAAAAAGCAGTTGTTCTGGGAAGCAGGATAGAGATCTTCATATGCCATCACAATTTTGTATTCAGTCTAATTAAGGTAAAGATTCTCCACTAACCAAAAAGTGTTTTCTCATATGAGTTAGCCAGGTAATGACAGATTGTAAGTGCACAAGAATAGGTGTGGTGTTCTTCACTGAAATTACATACAAGTAGTAGATATCTGACTATAATACTCTCCATTGTAAGTAAATGTGTATTTTCCCTTCAAAAGATGAAAAGGCCAATGCTCTAAACAGTTATTCATGTACTCAATCCCAAGCACATCTGTTGCTCAGTGACTTCAGGACAACTGTTCGTGAAGGAAGGGGTGCAAAAGTCAAAGTAGATTTTTGTTGTGTTAATGAAACACCAAGTTCAGAGGAATATTGCTTTTGCTGTTAGCTTTTGGGGATCTTATGGATCTTAAATTAAGTAAGAAAAAGAAATCGTCATTTCTGTAGCAAGATGTTGAAAATTTTAGTCACCAGTGAAGCAAGGGAAACTTGTTTTAATTATTCCTATGTATATCTGATTTCACAAATCCCTTGAGGATTTGCAGACATGCTTCCTAATTATTGGGAGACTTATGGTACTGTCTCCTGCTAACTCCACTTCAAACACAATGCTTCAAAAATTAGTAATCAATTAAGATTTTACTTTAGAGACAAGCTCACTTCTTACTCAATTATTCTTAGCCCATAAAAATTGTGCTGACAAGCGGGTGAGTCATATCTTTTAAGATCTGGCCAAAAGTCACGCAGCAAGCAAAGGGAAGGATGACATAAAGTGAAACCATGTGCACTAACTCCACAATTAGGTAATTATCTGGATCAGTGTTGGTGTGAATGTGCATTGTGAAGCAGTAGATGTCACACTGTGGATATTCACGCCTTGTGAAAAGGTCTTCTACACTCTTGGAAGTGAAGTCAAAGTGCTGCAGTGCTGCTATAGTGACCCTACCAAGAACGTCTTCTGCCTCATATTTTTTCTCTTTTTATTATGTAGTCGAGAACTGGATGTAATTAATTTAGTATGGAATTCAGATTGGAATGGGAAAATACGCGTTCAAGCCTACGGTGTTCTTCTGGGTCTGGTGGCATAGCAAAATGAGTTGAGGGGCTGTCCTTTTAATAGATACTGATACAGACTGTCTAGTAAAGGCAGCACACAAATCTGTCCCATATTAGCTCCACTAGTTCCTCTGACAACAAAATGACTCATCTTGGAGGAAGTAATCAGCTTGTCATGTTTCTAATTAATAATACTTGCCTTCTGTTTGGCAGATCTCAGCTTCCTCTGCTTTCAAATTATCCAATCAAATGGTGTATCTCAGAGAAATTGTTCTCAACTTCTATTTCACTTTGATGTTTCACTTTGATGTTAGAAGTTTCTATTTGAAAACAGACATCTTTTGAGTTTTTCCCCAGTTATAGCAGAATCCATAACAGGTAAAAATGCATGTGAGTCTTAACTTTTACAGTTACTTGTTATGGACCACTTGACTGTATGAATTTATATCAACAGGACTTTTTTTTTTTTTATGAGAGGTGAGGTGTTGAGACTTTCTATTCTTTCTATGCCAATAAATTGCTTGTTTTCACCAAAATAATTTATATGTGCGGTCATAAATGCAGGTGATGGATTTACCAAGCACTTTACATTCAACTATCACACAACAAAGCTGAGATAACCCCAGGAGGAAGGTAGTTGCTTTCTATTATAGACCACCCAGCCAGGATGAAGAAGCAGATGAAACATCCTACAAACAGCTGGGAGAAGTCTCATGACCACTGGCCCTTGCTCTTGTAGGGGACTCCAACTTAACATATGTCTGAAGGAAATGAAATACAGCAGAGAGGAAGGTCTAGAAGGTTCCTGGACTGTGGGAAAAGAACTTCCTGGCACAGCCGGTGAGCAAGCCAACCAGGGCAGGTGCCCTGCTGGACTTGCTGTTTCTGAATTGAGAACTGGTGGGTGCTGTGATTGTTGGAGGCCTTCTTGGGCACAGTGGTCTGATTAGGCAGGGCTGGCTCTGTGGACTGTGGATGGTGGTGTCCAGTTCAGAATGGTACAACAAGCATTGGCCGGGGTCCAGCACGTTGCAATGAGTTGGCCCTCTCGGGAGCTGATGGAGTGATCCTGGGACTGTGGCAAGCCGGCATGGGTTGCTGCTAGTTGATGTCAAGACGAAGACAGCGTGTCCATGCCAAGGAAGCCCATAGGTCCACTGGCAAGCAGAACGAGCAAACCAGAAATGATTGCGCCTTTTATTTCTCCAGTTCTTGCGCAGTACATGAGGTTCTGTCTCCTCCACTGCTGGTCCCTCCATGGCACAGCCAGACCACGCTGTGCCATTTATCAACAAACATCCTCTCACAGTGCCGTGGAAAAATTCAGCAAGAAGATCTAACCCATGACACATTCATCACTTAGTTTTCCACTAAAACTAAGAGTATTAGCAATAAATTTAAGAATAAAGAAATAAACTGACTATCAGAACAATATATGATACTGGAGTTAGTGTTTGAGGGGGACAACATGCTTTCGGTACAGGGAAATTATCTTACAGGTTTTTATATTTGGTAAAAAAGATACAAGAACATGTTGGAGTGTGAATATAGGAAGTTTCTGCCCCAAAGATAACAGATGTTAATTCTAATAATTTTCAGTTTTCTGACCAATTTCTTACCTTCTTCTGATGTTTCTAGGGAAGATACTTCTATTTCCTTAGTTCCTCTCTTAACATAAATAATTAAAAATGTCCATCCATCTCTTCAATTAGACTAATTTTGATTTCTTCTTGTATTGTATACTTGAACTTAGTTTCAAATTAATTAGCTAGGTTATCAGTTCAGCAGAAAATATACGAGGAGATGTAGTAAATAATTGGCATCTGAAAAACTGACGGAAAAAGTATTCCAAAATAGACAGTTACAGCCATAGTTATTTCTTAGAATTTGTTTCATTTTTATTTCCTAATTCAATACATGAGAAAAAAGTTATAAAATTGATTTAACAGGCTAAATATTTGCTAACTGTTTTTAAACACATGCTTATGCAGTAGTGCCTTGCAAGGAGTTAGTATTACCTGCTCCTACTAAAGAATATGTTCCTATAAGACTCTCCACAGAGTCTTCATAACATTTTCTAAATGGAAAACCTTTGTGCTGGATCACAAAGGACTTCCAGAGAATTTTGTCTATTGCAAGGTTTCAGCCATCAGCCCTCTTGTGCAGAGGCATTAGTTGATTAAATAGAGTTGCAAACATTTCTTATAATGTTTATTTCCTCCCAACAGATTTAGTTTTGTACTTCAAATCGAGTTAGGTAGTACTTTACTTGACAATGGTGCCAATTGAAATGAATAGTGACAGTTGTATCATCGACTGAAGCTCTGAAAGGGAATAATGTTTCAGAATGTGACCCAACAGACTGAGCTTTTTATGTTAAGCTTTGCAAAATTTCATCCCTAAGCAGATACAAGGCCTGCACAATTAGGCATGAATTTTTAATGTCATCGGAACTAAATGCAGATTTAACAGTTGTTGAAAATTAAATATGCACATAAGTTTAGGTAACATTTCTTACTCTATCTGCCTCAGTAGAATGCAAAAAATGAGCGTTTCTTTTACATTAGAAAGCATTTTATTGTGTCTATTTTTTAAGTCCTCATTCATTTGTGAAGAAAAACTATAGGGAACAATAACTACCACAACAAACAAATTCTACTTGAAAATATTTTTTATTGATGACAGACTGAGTAATTGCTAAAACTGACTTGTAACTGGGTGGGTTTGCTTTGTTTTATTCTGAGTACAGCTACTGTAAAGATACATCTCTGACATGGCCAGTAGTCATGCAGCTAGATATGATTTCTGGATATGTTTCATAGGTTCCCTGATTTTGCTTATTTTATTTTTTTATGTAAGGGAAATGCCAGTTTCATTCACTCTCTTTTTTGTGAAATTTTCCAGAAAACAATTAATGGATTTTCATTTTGATACATTTTTAAAAAGCAAAGAGAAAATAGAGGCTGTGGTCACCAATCACTGTATGTTGTCTGTCACCCTAAGACTGGGGTACTCTTTTTCCAGGTGGAAGAAGGCTTTTAAGTTATGTCTTTGGAGTTGTAGGGGAGAACTTTGAGCTCTCCCTTCTTTGGCCTTCTGGGACATCTCTTGCCTACCCTCGGTATTCCTGTTCTGATGCAGAATGGAATGAGGCTGAAATGTTTGCATTTTTGTAGCTGGTAAAACCACTTCCTGCCCGGTTCAAAACTCTGACTTTGTTCACTGAGGCTGGTGCTCCACATGTTCTCTTTGAGGAAGGATTGTTGATGCATTAAGAACAGCCTGGTGAGAACAATGTATCCCTTTAACGAGTGGCATATGCAGCTTGTTGTTGTTGTTGTTATTATACTGGGGGGATTTTAACCTCTAAAATTCAGTGAGTCACGGCTCAAGCTGTTGCAGATATTTGCATGATGGATCTTATTTTATCCCAGAAGAGCAGTGAAGGTAAATGTCTTATCTGCTGCTTTGCCATATTTGTGCTTTTGGAAAGTCAAACCTGAAATATGTAGAAAGTAAATAAGCTGAACTCTGCATGTCCTGGGGGATGTTTTTCAGCCTTTACAGCTATAATCTGGACATGCCAGTAAATTTTCTTCTGTGTTGGTTTGGTAGTGCTGGGATGTTTTAATCTTCAAGTTTGAATTTTTGAGAGATGGGTGGGAAGAAGAAAGCAGAAATGGATTAGAAAGTACTGAGTTTCTTCTGTCAAGTCTTTTCTACCACTGCTCTGGCTTCTGCTTTGTGACATTTTAAGTGCCGAACATTTCTTAGACATTGTTTAACACTTCCACTACATTCTTTTTTCTTCAAAAGTGGAACTGCCAAACTGCCCTTTGCCAAAAAAGGTCTGCCCTGATCAGAATCCAACAAGAAACATGTAAGCAGTAGTGTGGAAAGTACCTCATCTAAATGAAGCTTTTGGATACAAAACTAACAGACTTTAGACTTATTTTGACCTTCTGTTAATCTGGAAAGATATATTGCTGTTCATAAGGACTGGACATATCTTCTTCTCTGTATGAACTGAGCTTCCATGTACACAGGTCATGAAGTCCTTGGAAATCCTCTGACTTTTCTAGCTGTTTATTTTATGATATTTTCTTAAAGCAGAATTGGTAACTGTACAGACTCTAATACAATTTAATTTTATGAGAAATAGGCAACTCAACTTTACACAGAGATATAGATCACAGTATCCGAACAATATAAATTTGAACCCTTCCTAGCGTCACAGACATATTTAGTAGCATAAATACTTGGTTATGTTTTCCATATCTGTGCCTGCAGCTCATAACTGACTCATTCCCCTCTCCCAGCAGGCCCTCCAAATCTGAATGTTCTCCCTTGATTGGTAGCTGTGTGAGGGGTTTCCATCATGGTATATCTGCCATAATGATTCCATTGCTTGTTGTAAACGTTTTAAGATCACAACAATTCACTCTTTCTGTGTAGTTAGGATCATTATTTTTTTTGTGTCACATCCTCTGTCACGTAATAATTTTGAGTTTTGACATAATATATTGATGTTATCCATGCCTTGCCTTTTTTCCAGGCAGCTGGTGGCACTTTGGACATAATCCAGAACTGTTGTTTCATGAGTTTGACGTCGCGTTTTAGGAGTGTAGAAACAACAATGACATCTCTGTTCTACCATTTGCTGCCAGTTTCATTAGGTACTAATAGAAAATGTGTCTATTATTTCTCCTTTTGCTCAGTTTTGTTAGTCATAGCTATTTAGTCTTTGTTTTGACTTTTTTTTTTTTTTTCCCCCCACTCCTTGTTCATCTCTCTCTTCCTTCCAGACTAATTATTGCCACATTTCTGGGAACCGAGAGGATTCAGTTATTCTAGTAACCTATGACTTGAAAAAACAACACAGCTAGAGCCTATTTGCATTATGACTGATTTCCACTCTTTGTTTTGGGAGCTAAAAAATGCTTTATACTTACACTCTTACAGAAAGGAAGAGTTCTTCCTTCTCAGTGAGTGCTTACAGGAGATGTATCCTGACTATCTTACCCTGACTTGGATAGGAAACAGATGCAGGGACTTAGTGTGGGTAGGAGCACACTGTGTGAGTAAGGAGTTGTGAATCACCTTCATCATGGATGCAGCATGAAATGTCACTGTGAAATATCCCACGGCCATGGAAGGGAGATTCCAGGGTAGGGATCAGATGAACAGACATTGTCAGGAGGTGCAGGAGTGATGCAAGATCTATGGAGAGCAAGCAGAGAGGGTTCATGAGCCCTATGATGCCAGTAGTGAGTCTTTTTTGTGAGAGAGCAAGAGAAGAGAAAACTGCACAATCACTTTTGTTGCAGTGCAGCTACTTACTGACTAAATAATCAATCTCACTGTTTTCAATTTTTATCTATATTCTAATACAGCATAGCCAATCAATTCTGTGAGTATATTCCAAAACCCAAGTTTCCTCTTCTGTTAGTTCAAATGCATAAATACGTTTAATATTTCTGTAGTAGTATTTCATGGCTTTCATCTCACTGTTTCACTGTAAGAAATTGAGATATGTTGCGTGCATACACCTTTCTAGACGTAGGTACAAACATACGGTTGAGAATTTGTTAATTAGACTTTATTTTCAAGTTGATTCCTAGAAATTAAGAGTTTGGGGAACATATCACCTCTGATTAAGGTTTTTTTCAGGAGAGGGGAGCAGCAGGTTCACTTCTAGAGAGGAATGTCTTATCCAGGACCTATTGTCTCTTTTTGTGTCTTTGCATGAGGCAGATCAGACTTGATTAAACACACACAGATATATATATTTGTGTGTGTTTGGAATAAAGCGTTATGTAGTCACGTAAAACTCTTCCGAACTATCTCACACAGAATGGAAAAGTACACAAGTATGCATGGAAAGCCAGGTTTCAACCACTTTGGTAGAAATTTCTAAATGATCCCTCACTCTTACACATCAGTTCATGTGCAAATGTGCAGACATTTTGTTCATTTCTGGTCATATTCTGTCGACAGACAACAGAACGTCTTTTACTTTGTATGAGTTACACAAATGGCTATTTTACCATCTACAGTAATTAAAATGCTGCTTGAGGAACCTGTTTTGTGGGGTATTTTGCACCCAGAGCAGGAGGACAGAGGAGTTTCAGCTGGATGAACTTGTAGAAGTGAAGTGTGCTTTCTCTAACTATGGGATGAACCGTCTGATGTGAACCTGTCCCTGTTTGTCACTCACAGCAACTAGATTTGCCTTCTTAGAATTTTGGGTTGCATTTGCTCATTGAAGAGTTTACCAGTTCATCTTTCCTGTCCTCTGCAGACTTCCACAGTATAACGAATTTTGGAGCAGACTTAGCTTTGCGGAGTGAGGTGTCAGAAATTAAGCCCTTCAGTCATGTGTCATCTCCCCCTAAATAAAAAGTGTCTGCTATGGACCACTCTGTGTCAAGGAACAGCAACAAACTGGTCAGTATAGAAGACATTCCCCCACCAAATCGTCTTCCAGCCACTGACTATTTTCACTTTTGGGATTTCTTAATCCTATTTTGGTTTGGTAGCTCTTACTGGAATTTCTCTTTAAGTACTTGTCTGATGTCTTCTGCAACCCATGAAAACTCTTTCAAAATCACAGTATTCAGTGGCAAAGCACTCCAAAATTCTGCTGCCTGTTGCGTGAGAAACAACATAATTTTAATTTGTTCAGCTGTTTTCACCTGCTTTTAATGCAGACATGTTAATGCTCCTGTTGAAGGCCAGGGAGAAGAACACCTAGAGGCAATCACTTTAGCCAGGCTTGGGCAGGTGGGTCTTTGATGGGCTGGTGACTTCTGGGCTGGTGTTATTTGGGTTCCCCATACCTGCCATCGCCTTTTCTCACATAGTCTGACATTATCTGTCAGGGTCTTATGCACTTGATAGAAACTGGAATAAAGTGAACAGGTTGGATTGTCTCTTCCAGAAAGACTACAGGTTGCTTAAAACAATATGATGTTGTGCTTATTTTCATTTAAGCTTCTGTGTGTTCATGCGTAAAGTCAACATCTGGGAAAGTTCTACCCTTTTAATTTGCTAGTAAAACAAAAAAACAATCCCAAAGTTTTCAGTTAATCGGATTTGACCAATTCAGATTTCTCAACCTTACTATCTAAGACATAGAGTGTGGAAACGTCAGAACTTTTGCAATTTTCAAGTTGGGAGCTGAGTCATTTTGAGAATTTTCTCTGCCTCTGTTGGGTATCACGTCAAAACCAGAATGTAATTTAGCAGCTCTTTTTCGTTGTTACAGGAAATATATGGGAAAAGAAACAGTTAATTGAGAGAGGAAAATTTTGCAAGACATAAGTGCATAAAGAGGGCCTTCCTTTAATGACGAAAATCTTTCAAACCCTACTCTCTTCTCTCGTAATTCTACACAAGCAAACGTTCTTTCCACCACGTGAACCTTAAAATACTTTAATACCCAGTGCAGGGTTCAGTTTATACAATAAAGACAGCAGTACAGCTGGACAGTATAAACAATGCTTCTAGTTATTTTGACTTTTTCTGACTATATTAGGAAAAATAGTTATCAACTGTGGAAGAAAATGAGGTTTTTTTTCAACTCTGTGGTGATACTCATTTGACCTGAAGTCTGATTCATAGCATGTGGGTGCAATAAGGTGATTCTGAGGACTTCTGAAAAAAACCAATACATTGGACGGAAGTGACTTTGATTAAGTTAATGCCACTTAAATTGTTACAGTTCACCTTCCTGAAGAGGAAGAGGGGCAAAGAGGGAGCTGTCAGAGCTTAATGATTCATATTGCTCTGCCTGAAGTCAGATTTTTATCTACGAATCTTTATCTCCATAATCTCTGCTGTAGATGAGCTTTCTGTATCAATATGAAAACTAAAAAATGCAGGCTCTTTTTAAGATTTTCACCAGACTATCAGCAGAATAGCAAAGACAAAAGATTGAAATGATCATATCTTTGTGTGATGTACTTTTATCTGTGTGTCCTTCAGCTATAAGGATGTCATGGTGCTATTTTCAGTATGATGCTGAGACTATGGAAAATAATACCATTTTCCACAGGGTAAAACCTTTCTGACAGGAAATAATTTGATGATTTTGTGTGTACATCCTGCTCCTTTATATCAGAAAAAAACTTCGGGAAACTGACCTTTGGAATTCAGAACTATCATATGTACTATGTATAAGTTGAGGGAAAATGTCTGCTTTATGCTTTTAGCCTGTAAAGAACAGCCTTGATTATTTCTCATTTGTTGTAAAAACATTTTGCAGGGTGATGTAATCTAAATAAATAATGTTTATCTCAATGTGTTCTTCAAGACCTCAGTGTTGAACAGCGCAGCTACTCAAACAAATATGCTCCAGTTTTTCACCTTTTTTAAGGCTTTTTACCCCCTAAAGTTTAGCCTAAATCTTTCTGAAACTTAGATCCATTATAGTTTACACTTTCTACAGCAGAAATAAAAAGGATGGTATTTCTTATTTTTTACAGACTTGTTTAGATTTGAAAATTATTGTCATGCATCTATTAATTCTGCTCAAAACTTCTTTAAGTTTTTTCTTGTAGGTGATATTTTTGTAAAACCCTTCTTGCTCAGCTTTGGACTCTTAATAAATCACCTGCAACTTTTAAAAAGCGTGTTACAGAAGATAAGGCTCAAAGTGACCCCTGTCTATCCCAGATGTTGTTATTTTAGGCTTCCTTTCTGCCCGTAAGTATCATTAAACCAACCTTTCCTCCTTCCTGATTTCTGTGCCTCTAATGTCTCATCCAAACTGGATTTTACTGCTTTTCAGACTGTGTGTCAAGTTAGCCAAGTAATCTTGACTTCTATTCCGTTCTTCAGCTTACTTGCATTTCCTCTGGTCCTGAGGGTGCTGATATTAAGCACACTCTCAGCATTTTATGATTTGGTTAATTAATGAGAATATGAAATACCGAACCTAAGAGCTGAAGAAGCGCTTTTGTTGGGAAGTAAACTACTCTGAATACAGATATTAACAATTTACAACAGATTCACCCAGACTGTGCGTTTGCCAACTTTGTCACAAGCATATAATGAAAAATAGTATCAGTAAGTCTTGTAAAAATTAAGTCTCCTAAGGGGAGTTGCTTTTTCTCTGTTCATACAGCTTGAAAATTACTGCAATAGTAGACTGATTTCACATTCACTGTTCTTCATAAAATACAGTTGGCTCTTTGCGTGCCTTCTTGGGTTTTTTGAGTCTTACAAAATATCTGTTTCTTTGCTCAGTGTTGCTCCTGAGGGTAGAAATTGCCTTGTCCTACTTCCTTTTGTCTTTGATGGGTTTTAGAAAAGAACTGCTAATGAGGATGAGGTTGCTTTTGCCCAGTTTACTCAATTTTATGTGGTAAATAAGGGAATATGCAGCCAATTTGGAACATGTAAAAGTATTTTTTTCCTGTCATGTTTGAAATCTCACTGTAAAGTCGCTAACATTACATTGCATTGGCTGCTTGATTCGCAATTGCTGTTTTCTAACAAGATGAGAAAAGAAAACCATTCATTAAGGTCTGGTCTTCTTATTATCATCACAGTTATGTGGGATTTTATGAAACTGTCAGCACTAAATCAGAGCCAAACTCATGATAACTTCACATCTTTCCGTGTGAAGGCAGAAATAATAATTTCTAGAAACAGAAATAATCAATGGCAGTGCTAGAAAAGATGACCTTGTCCGAAAAGGCACCATGACAGAAATAAAACTCCATGTAGCGACTACGTTTTGGGTGCAGGACTGCCTTCTTCCCGTTCCGTGTTCTTCAAGAAAGGCTGCTCTTCTGGGGAGGGTTCTCATTCAGCTCCCCAGGAGCGCCCCTGCATTGACCGTGTCACAAAAGGCAGTGGCACTGCGTGCTCCTGCTCACTGCCTTGCTGGGATTGAACATGTTTCAGTGCTCTAGGGAGCAAAAGAGCAGGCAACTGTGTATTTAAATACCTGCAATGCACACTGATTTTCCTTTTTAGTAGTAACTATTCAAAGAAATGCGGTCATGGAACAAGCAGAAATGGAAATGGCTTTTAGGAATAGCGAAAATAATAACAAAGATGCATAAAAATTTATTTTTAGGAAAAAAGAGGTGGAGGTGGGTTCCTTTTTATGAGATTTTGGATCTTGTATGATAGATGCTTGATTTCTTCTGTAATATGATTACTTTTTTAAGTGTCACTCGCATCAAATAAAGAATATATAAATACTTTCTGAAAAGAAAGGAATTTTGTTCAAGATCCAGGAAATCTTTTAGTTGCAATGTCAAAACTCCTGCTGGCAGACTAGGACATTAACTGAATTATGAGAACTGCAAATAAACCCATACTGAACATGTATCCTAATAAAAGTTTTGTGCTGTAATTATTGTGATATTTTCAGAGAGCGAAGATCTTTTTCACTTTTAAATCTTCTGGTTCGGCCTATAAATCTGAGCCAATGAAATACCAAAAGATATCCTGCAGTCATCCAAGCAATCTCAAACTGAAAAGTGCAGCTGCTCCAAAGTCAGAATGGAAAAAGAGAGTTTTCTGTTTTTCCTATTAAGAAGGATGCTGTAGCACTTATTTTAAATTCGTGAGTCAGTTCAAGCACTTTATCAAATGAAAGTTATAGCCTACAGAAAAAAAGTAATAAAATTGATTTGTTGAATTTACCTTTTACTTAAATAACTTTAACACTGCAGGCCATAATTAACAAGGCTGACTTGGACGAGAAAAAGGGAGCAGAAGCTACAGTTGATGCCAGCTGCAGTGGCAGTTTTTGACTAGAGATGATAACTGCTGACCTGTATCAAAATATTCCTCAGCAGTGAGGGTCTTGAACTGAACCTGAACTTGCAGCTTTGGGCCTGTTTGTCATCTGCTCTGAATTTTCTTCCTATAAAGCTAGCTACAGTAAATTCAACGGAAAGTAAAAGGGCTCAGCTGACATTTAGGCTTAAACATATTTAGATGAATTGGACTTTAGGATGTTGCTGAAGGAGGTGTCATCAAATGGATGAGAAAACAAGGAGAAAGAAAAGTAGCGATGAAATCAAAACGAAATAAAAGTGACAGTAAGAATTGGTACTTTTCAAAATGACGTATTTTTTCTTCAGCAGCATTTACAAAATATAATGAATCAGCATTTGTTCTCCATTCATTCTCCAGGCACTGAAATCAGTGGTGTGCAACGCTCAGAATGAGTCTGATTAAGTTTCATGTAAGGGAATTCCTTTCTGAACGTCCTTTGTGCTGCCTTCACACCTGCTGGGCTAGGAGAAACATAACAGCTCCTTTCATTGCTCGGGTTAAAGCCTGCCCCGAGGGTGACATCATTGCTACCCCAGATACTCTAACTCGTGGCTCTGGAGCCAGCCTTTCTAATTCTTTGGCAGAGAAATATCTGAACGTCTGTAGCCGATTGTGCTAATTAACATGTCGCATTCAGGTATACAGCAGGTTTCTTCAGGAGCAGTGTATGTCAGGTAATAATTATTAGCCATTTATTTTTCAAACACAGATGCGACTGTTGTGAAAAGCGACTTCACGTTAGTCTGAGTCCCAGATGAATTTCTGCAGTACCGCCGGGACTTGAGTCTCAAGGACACTGTATGCAAAGCTTTTGCTTCTTCTCAAATCCCCAAACAAAGAACTCCACATATCGGCCTAGTGAAGTTTTCAACTTTCTGAATAAGCAAAAGGAAAAAAAAAATCGTTAAGCGAAACTTAAGAGTACAGATCAACAAGAACACGTTGTTCTTGGCCCTCAAGACGTCTTTGTTCATTGTTGCCATTGAAACTGTGAAGAATAGGAAGAAGACCGTGTGAGAATGAAGAGGAAAGAGCAAAGTGGGGGATGAGGAAAGCCACTACATTTCAGCAGAAATTTGCTTTCTTAATTCTGGTGTTTCTTGTTTCATGGTAGTTTTGTTTGTGTCTGTGTGAACACCAGTTAAGAGAGAGTAATCATGCTGACTTTTTATCATCACAAAGAACTAATTTCCACAAAATCCACCTTAGATCACATGGGGAACATGGACTTGCATAATTACACAGTAAATAAATAAAAGTGGCAGATGAGTTTAACAAGAAAAGTGCCAGGAGAAAGAAAAGCTGGAAAAAGTCAATCCATCATTTTCCCAAAGGAAAGGCCATTTACCATGTCTTTACCTCTCTATTTTTATAACCCATTCATAAAAATATTCTCTGTGCTAGCTGGAGCTGAAGGGAACAGTGCTAATGCACATGTTATAATCATGGAATATTCTGAGTTGGAAGCAACCCACCAGAATCTTCAAGCCCAGCTCTTCAGTGAATGGCCCATACAGGGACTGAACCCATAACCTTTATGTCATTAGCACCCTGCTCTAACCAACTAAGCCAATCTCAGGGTCAATAATAGAAGAAATGTGTTTTCCAATTCATGGTTTGGCTCATATTGAGAGGAAGGGAGTATTGGCCGTGCCTATAACAAAAGCTGAGCCATATTTTTATTCTACAATACAAAGTGCAATGAAGTAGTCTAATAAATCATTTTAAATAAATCTCTATAAAAGTGGAGAAGTCTGTGTGCTACTTATTGTCAGATTGAAACCATTGTATGCTTTTTATTGTGGATGTTCCTATGAGAGGTGAATTGTTTTTTGCCTCAGTTCCTGAGGGACTCAATGGGAAGATTTATTCATTTTGTTTTATCTGAATTAGTCATTAATAAGCAGGAAGAAGAGTCTGGTTTTATATGCTGTCTTATGGGATTTGTGCATATTTATTTTCTCAAACTGCAGACAGTTTTCCAGGACTTTGAAATTTCTTTGTAATATACTTCAGTGATTTCCAGAAGTAGAAGAGAAGGAAAAATGCTGTATGTCTTTTTTTTTTTTTTTCTTACTTTTGGGACCTAGAGTTTCCATGTCAATTGAAT
>VWZG01009759.1:572297-599068 GCA_013396735.1 Grallaria varia | reverse complement strand
TGAATTTCTTCACTGCAGATACTCAGATACTTGTTTTGACCCATCCAGGAAAAACCCTTCTTGTCTCATGACACAGAGTGACATTGGAGAATACTATAGGGACTAGAGTTATTCAGTTGCTGGGTGTCCTGTAACTCTTATAACAAGACATACAATAATATATACAACATCCTAATTTTGGGTGCAAAACAAATCCTTGCTTTCAGGACTGATATCCAAAGTACACGGTTTGATTTCCTCACCCCCCTCCATTAAAGCATGGTTTTCTTTTTCTTTCCCAGCAAACACAAAAATGATGGGCAAACCTGACTAAAAATGAACACAGGTGAAAATTATGACCAGCTTACATAGTGAATATTTCCCTTCTTAGCTCTCTGTCTCTGAGAAGTTCTGAGCATTTTGTATTTAGCTAAGCTTTTGTTCATGGAAAATATGGCTTTATTATTAATTTTACTGTATTCAGCATTCTTAATAAGTATATCCTATTATGGACAGTAAGAGAAACATATATATATATAGCTTCTAAATTAAAATTAAATATTTATAAATAAATAATTTCCTTTGATCAACAACTCTTTGAAGAGTGCTTTCTCCTATTTGCTTCCATTTAGCTTCCACAGTGTCAGACGCCAGTTTCTATACTAAAACATTGAAACATATTTTATTTCAATTTCAATTTATTTCACTTGAATTAAATGAGCTTTGCTTGACTGTATTGAAACCCAGTACAGTTCAGGGTTTTTTCTACACGTGACTGCCTACCTAAAATGTACCTAACTCAAGCTTAACTCCCAATTCAGTTATTCTGAGTTTGAGTGTTGAAGTTGTGAACACAAATGATTGCACTAAAATGTGTAGAATCACACTTTCCATGTTCAATTTAAAAGCTTATGAGTTTTTTTTGTGTGTGTGTGAAGCTTCTGTAACTTGTTTATGAAAAATGGCAAACACAAATAACAGAAAAGTTTTGCAAAAAGTTGTTTTAGTTACATAAAATGAAATTTGTAATTTACTTTTTTATTTTATATAGAAAATCCAGGTAGTATTTATTTTTCTATTTTGTATGATGAATGTGACAGTGATAGTCACAGTGACAGATATGGTCTTTAGAATTTGAACACAATCTGCCTTTTCATCCGTGATGAAAAAACCAGTTAAATTAAAAAATAAGATTCTCCTTGGAATTTAGGTGGATCATCAGTTAGTAAAATAAGAGCAAATTTTTTGCTTTGGCAAGCAATTTTGTGAGAAGATCTCTCAACTTATAGAATTTAGAATAAAAAACACAAGTCCGTGAGACAAAGAAATATAGCAAGTAGGAAAATTTTACTTACAACACATGCCTGGCACTCAAGGTTACGCAGATCCCCAGAGCACACCTTTAAGTTCAAATTTCACTCTTTTAAGGTCTCAAAAATCCCTCCCCATTTATGTAACAGAAGAGGCGTTTCCCGCTCCCTGATTGGCTGAGGGGAGGAGTCCTGAGCAATATGGCAGCCCCCATGGCTGGCCATGTGGCCCATGGGGTCTCCTTACTCATATTCATGGGCCACAAGGGTTCTTGGTATCTGCTCTTATCAGGACCTTGCAGTTCCGCGACACGCCTTCATGGGTTAGTAAGGGAGCTCTAAAATCTGCACCCTTGGATTAGGGAGTTTCCCTATCTCCGATCCGCAGTTCCCTGGCATCAGCTCCTGACAGGAGCCAATACCCTACAACTTCATGACACGCCTTTAATATGTTAATAAGGGACCCCTAAAATCTATACCCTTGGATTAGTGAGTTTCCCTATCTCTGATCCACAGTTCCCTGGCATCAGCTCCTACCAGGAGCTGATACCTTACAACTTCATGACACGCCTTTATATGTTAGAAAAAAAAAAAAACCTAAAGTCTCTTACCCTTGGATTAATGACTTCTTGTACAATTTATTTTGCTTGTAATAAAACCCGTATCTTTATTTCTCATAGTTTGAAGACTAGATATATAAGTACTATAAAGAATACAGGTAGTGTTATAGGTGCTTGTGGCACACAGAGATACTTTAAGGTAGTGTTTGATGATACCCTTTAATAAATCTATTATTTTTCATTTCAGACTGGCTGTGGCACCCCTCACTTTGGCTAAGGGGACAGTGAAGCAAACAGCACGCACCGGGTCTTCATCTTGCCCTGTCCTGGTCTTCACAAAGCTGTCAATGTGTGACTCTCTATTCTTTCTTCTCTTAATCTCCTTTTATTCTTTTCTTTCTCTTGCGGGTAACCTAAACACCAGTTTTCTGTACATTCTTTAAGTGGCATGGAGTTTGTGTTTGCCCAGCGTAACAAAAGTTCCGTACTACGGCAGTGCTTGCTAGTCCTCTTCATCTGATGTAATGCTTTTGTGAAATTGCAGGTTTATTTTTGTAAAACCTCATTTTCCAAAATGCCTATTTTCTCACCAAATTAAAGGAAATCTCTTTGTGATAAATGTGCTGCTTTATCCCAGATATGAATTCGAGGTATCAAAGAATCAAAAGGCTCTGCAACTGTTTGTGTAGGCAAAACCTTCTGAAACCTAAAATTAAAATGTACACCTGGTAAAGCTTGGGGCTTATGGACCAGGGTGTGACATCTTCCTTTATACCTACAGGCAATCAAAAGAACTTTCTAAATCAGACAGCACAGTTCACAAATCTTTACATTGTTAGAATTATTTTTAACCAAAATTTCGGCTTCTGTAAACAAGTAGACAAAACAAAGTGAAAGCGGACTGTGCTTTATGTGTGGCAACAGTTAGTTAAATTTTCAGTTTTGGTAAAAACCATGCAGAAATCATATTCAGTTCTATTTCTTTTACTCTGTGAGAAGCTATTTGTTTGAAATGAAGCTTGTCCTGATTCAGTGCATGTTTTCAGTAAATTCCTTTATTTACCTTCATCCTTGGTAAATCTGCTCTGTTCTCTTCCCTCCCCTTGTTTCTTCCTTCTCCGCAGTCCCATCCCTGCCCCTGCTGCCAACAGCACGGTATTCAGAGCCTTCCTTCTGTGCCGCTTATCTGCTTGCCATTTCTCACGTTTCTTCATTCATTTTTATTCACATCTTCTCTGCCTGGAATCGCATTTCTTTGTCTGCCTCAATGCTGTGGGTTCACTCGGTTGGTGTTCATTGACTTTCCCCCCTCCCATTCTTGTGCCCTGCATGTGAGGTGAGCATTCACCATTTTATCCTGTATGTCATCTTGCTTTCACATCCTTTCATCTGAGGTCTCCTTTTTTCTATTCATTGTGATTTAAATCACTCTGATCACACGCCCACCACCTGTTGGCAGTAGCCTTCGAAGCAAGAAGGCCGACCACATTCCTCTTCTATACTTTCAGCCTGGTTCAGAGCGCAGACTCCACTGGGGATTTGCCTTCCATTCGAACCATGGGATGGAGGGATGAACAAGAGTTGCACTGGCAGCCTTTCTTTCACAACTTATTTTGACAGCAAACAAGGTTCCACGCACAGAGTGTTGCGAAGTAACTGCCTCCCTGACATCCTGAACTGATGGCCTGGAGGAGTCTGGACTCCATGGAGTGGATTTGAGTTAACTAATGGGGACAGTTTTACCCCAAGTATTTCTTCAGAGTCAAAGATAGAGGGTCTTCTATAGGTTTTCTGGACCAGACACCGGATTTAGAACTTGCTGTGGAATTTGGAAGAGTGCAGTGACAGCCAGCCACGCTGAATGGGTTTGATAAGCTTTTTTTTTTCCTGGTGGATATTCAAATGCAAGATCCTTGGATCATGCAAGTTAGACTTGCACTCTCTTACTAAGACATCTGTTTGTACATTAGTATCTTGTACTGAACTGCAGTTGGCTCCACTAGATGCTGCATAAGCATACGTGAAAACACAATTCTTATTCCTCTTTACTGCACTGAAAATTGAAGTGGCAGAGTCCTGTTCCCATTTGATTTGCAGGTTTATGCAGAAATCATTGGTAGAGCATATAGATTCTCTCAGCAGATAACTCTCCATTAATTCACTGATTGAGGTCTTTGTAAGTCAAAAAATATGGTTTGAAATCTGGTGATGTGTGTAAAATGTGCAGAGAATTTACTGGTTCTTGATTACTTCCTAAGTATTCGGGTATCAGATATTCTATGATTACTGTGATTTTTAAACAAAATGGGTTATATGATTTCTCCCAAGTATCTTAATATTAATGAAGCAGAAATACGTATTGGAGTAAGCCAGACAGGATGACTTATAACAGGCCATGCCACACATCCTAAAAAAATGCTCCTAAAGAGTCTGGAATGATGCTCTGCCAATAAAGGCATGGACACTCACACAGTCAGTCAGAGATCTACAGCAGGTCACTTCCTGGGGCAATTCTGGCGCTGCTTGGCCACTCACTGACAGAATTGTCATTATGATCCTAACATGGTACTCATGAAGGAATTAAACTTAGACAAAAATAACCCAAGTAATTTGAAAGCTTTGGCAACCCGGTGAAATAAGAACACAGTGTTGTAAATTACAGATTGTGAACCCCACAGGGAAGCATGGAAAGGAGCTATTCTAATGGAGCTGGTGGATGATGGTTATCCAGAAGAATTACTTCTCAAATTACTTTTGTTGTGGTTGAATATTAATCATGAAATCCCTATAATCTGGTTTGTAGTTAACAAGTGAAAATGTAGGTCTCCTGTAAACACAGACTTCAGGTAAGTTTACTCCTTGCTTGACATATTCAAATTACAAAGTTTCAGAACAGCAAGAGTAAAAAAATTCTGACAAATAGTGGAAAACTTGCTGGCACTAAACAGCTGCTCTGAAAACTTCTGCGAGGTCTGCACAGAGGTTAAGCCATAAAATCCATGGAGAAAAAGGAAAAGTACCAGAAACAAATTATTTCTTATACTCTGTGCAGTCTCCACTACAGGGAGCTTTTGTAACTGAACTAGCGATGGCTTTATTTCTTTTGTACCCCAGTCACCAAGAGCACCTTTGCTACATTTCTGTAGGAAGGTATGAGAGGCCACATAGTGAATCACCCATCAATGCCTTTCTTAGGGTCTCCCACGCAGCCGCCCTGTGGGAAGGTCTCTTCAGCTGGGGCAATGCAGTCACCAGGAATTACCCTGCCTGAGTGAGGATCGCAGCTGCTGTCAGTTCCTTGCCCGTATGTCCTTTTAATCCCACGTTGTATGTGACTCTCAAAAACACATATTGTGAAAAGAAAGAGGACAGTTTAACTGCTTTGTGCACTGTTCTGTACTAAGGGTAGATAATGCTGAGTGATGAAAGTGAGGTGAGCATGTTTGTGTATCAAACAGGAACGAGACTAGCATAAGTGCCTTTTCTTTTGGGAATGACTGAAGAATTTTTTTCATTTGCAGGGAGAGGAAAATGTTTTGTTTGTTCAACTGTGGCTGCTGAATAGGTAATACAGTTCTTGGCTCGGCAGTGCTTTGGTGGTTGAAGCATCACAGCCCTTGTTTATGTTTACTCATAACGCTTGATGAAGTAAGCCAGGAAGTGAACCTCTCTCAGAAGCTCTGTTTTTCACATCCCAATCTATAATCCTTGGCCTCAAGTAAAACCACTTCAGACAGCTCAGTAAAACCAAGGCTAGTCCCATAAATCAAACTTCAAGAGTGGACTGTCTGCATATGAACTGATTGCTGAAGTTGTCTGACCTGTACAGCTAACTGGTCTCTAGTCTCACAAAAAGGTAGTGGCGTTTGCTTCGGGTTTTTTAACGTTTTCAGTTTCTTTGGGAATTGATACCAGGAATGAGTTTATAGTCTTTTAATGAGTATCAATCCTCTTTGCTGTAAAATGAAACCTGACATTCACATAAAGCAGTTGATGTGATGTTTGTGGGTGGAAGAGACAATGTAGACCTCACCATACTGACTTCTCCCTGTTTCACTTTTCCTGTTTATTTGTCTTAGCTGCTAGACACTTCCACAAGGTCTTGACTTGTCTAGGTTGAAGATAACTGTACTGTTTCATAGAATAATAGAATCATTTAGGTTGGAAAAGACCTTTAAGATCACCGAGTCCAATCATTAACCTAACGGCACCAAGTCACTACACCACGTCCCTGAGTGCCACACCTACGTGTCACTACCACCTCCTTCCAGGTAGTTCTGGAGAGCAATAAGGTCTTCCCTGA
Source organism: Grallaria varia (assembly GCA_013396735.1). Taxonomy (NCBI): domain Eukaryota; kingdom Metazoa; phylum Chordata; class Aves; order Passeriformes; family Formicariidae; genus Grallaria; species Grallaria varia. Next base: position 592,916 of record VWZG01009759.1, on the reverse strand, counting down.
GCCTTCTTTTCTCCAGACTAAACAAGCCCGGCTCACTCAGCTGCTCCTCATCAGAACTTGTGCTCCAGACCAGCTTTATTGCCCTTCTCTGGACACAATTCAACACCTCTTATGTCTTTCCTGTGGTGAGGGTCCCAAAACTGAACATGGTATTTGAGAACGAAGATTTATAAGAATTAAGTCTTTTCTTTGTCAGGCAGGAAGAAGACACTGAATAACAATAGTGCTGAGCATCTTTGGCAGGCACTTGGGAACAGCTTAGATACATGTAAAACTTAAGTAGATAAGTTCACAATCAAAAAAGCTGGTTTTCTGCTTTATAAATACGACTTACAGAGCTGCTTTTGGCTTTAAAGAATGGTCCCAAGGGGTTTTGCTTCAGACGTAGTATTATGGTTTGGGACGTGAGAAACTGCATGTGGATTTTTGTCACTGTGTTTAATAACACAGAAATACCTTTACATGCTTAACATTACTGAGTGGGAAAGGGGGAGTCTGTTCATCTCCAAATAGTGCATGCAACTGCGTATGTGGGACAATATTTGATAGTAATTTGAAGGGAGAGCAGACAGTTTACTGTCATTAAATTGTGAAATTTCATTGAATGATTGTGAAACCTGTGGGCAATAGACTGTTTCTGTTTTTACAAAAGTTTTGTGCTGTGCGTGCAGTAAGGAATGTTTTGTTTGGTTCCCCCCCCCCCCATCCCCTCCCTGCCCCCATTCAGATACTGTAAAAGAGTCTACTGAAGTTCCTACAGTGTCACAGGAGTCCTGTTTATTTCCCACAGAGTAACAGGCTGATGAACTATTGTCCCCAGAGTCCATTCACTGCAGAAATGCCGATTTTGTCAAATGCTTGAGCAGATGGATGGAAGTGGTGTACCTATGCCTGTGGTGGTGTACCTATGCCTGTGAATAGAATCAAGCAGTTCATGCTCTTCATTATCCTCAGAGAGGCCAAACTAAGCAACTCTATGTACTCACACTGATTTTTCTGTAAATTCCTATTTGTTTTGTGAATTTTTACAGCGAAAGGCAGTTTCCCTTGTGCAACAGAGAAAGTGAAAGAAAGTGAATATGAAGAAATCAAATTACAAGTGAGAGCTGAAGGCTGCAATTTGTATTCAAGACTGCAGCTTACAACTCAGTCTCTTTTTATTTATTCTCGGATATAATTTACTGGACTGGAGAGTATAAAATTAATCACAGGATGGCAATAATAAAATAGAGCATGTTATCTAATTGAAAGAATACCTGAGTCTCTGTGTAGAATAAACTACATCCAGTTTAGACTTTTTGATGATAATAATAATCTTCATCTTACTAAACTCCAAGTAAGTCTGTATCACATTCAGCTTGTTGCTTCCCTGAGATCTGGTGAAAAACAATTTGTATTAAAAAAGACAATTGTTAAAAGAAAATCCCAGCCATTTTCGTTCATTGAACTATTACATTTTGATGTGCAGGGGTAGCTGGATTATTTTGGCTTCCAGTGGCTGACAATCAAAATAGGGAATAGATATTATTTTGAGAAATGTTATCTTAAAACTCACATAGGAAGTCTATGACAGAACTGTGTTGGAATATTAGCTCTTTCTTTGTCACAGTGTATTGACATACGAGGAAAAAATTCGTAGTAAATGAAAGCCATGATACACCACAGCTGCCAAATTATGAAAGAACCTTGACTGAAAGAGCAAATCAATGAAAGGGTTTATTTTTTTAAGGGAATAAGGTTTCTTTTATTAATTCATCAAGGTGAGTAGGTTGTGTATAAATCTATAAATGTAATAAAGTAGCATATGTGATGCTTATGACATATTTAATATGTTGAGAATGCCTTTGCCTACGTCACAGTTGTGATTTCGTCGAGGGGAATGCGGATAGTGATTTGGTCAATGGTTTGGTTTTGATACCTGGATATTAGCAAAGAATTATCATTTATATAAATGGTATGTATGGAAGTTTTGTTCTTGTAATTAATCTCCTTTTTTAAATATGAGATACATTTTTTTAATCCTATGTAGTAAAGCTGAACACATGCATGGATTCACATGCAAAGAATAACCAAACAATAGTGGGTTTTTTTAGGATTAGGAAAATTTTTAGTGATACAGCTAGGAAGAAAAATCTCAGGACTTAAAAATCACTTAAATTTGGTGCCTATTCTATGAAACTACATAAATGCATAAATGAAATTGCAAAGTTGCAGAATTGCTTTGAACACAAAGAGCATCTGATTTTATTTTAGACCTTTTAGAGAAAAGAAATTAAAAAAAAATAAAAAATATTCAGATAAAATCCAGTATCTATTCTGTTTTTTCTTATAATGAGCTTTTTGGCTGCATCTGATGGGTTATGGTGTTTTGCTTCACAGAGTTTAAATGGAAACCTCTTGACATCCCTACTTCTCTATGGTGATTTCTGTTTTTCTTCTGTTTATAATCCTTTTATTAATGTATTTTTGGTTCTATTAATTAATCATGGAATTCTCAGATCTCTTAGGACTCAGGTGATCTAGTAGCACCACTTTTATTAACTGTAGCACCATTTTTCACTGCTGAAATTCTGAGGAAGTGGAGTCTTTGTACTTGAAAATGTATCTGGAGTTAAGTTTCATGGCATGGGTCTGCTCCAGGGCCGCCTAAGTCTGGAGGCATCTAATCTCCTTTAGGACCCCAGTTTTTAGTTTGTTTTCCTGTGGAAACAAAGTTCACATGAGGTATTCTTTTCTTTCTGTACCTGCATGTTCCCTGCATCAACAAGTCCGGATGTTTGTGGAAGTAGAAGACAATTCATTTTCTGAAGGAAATGCTCTATTATAAAGAAACTCTGCCTTTATCTGACATGGGAGAATTCACATGCTTTTTATGTGGGTGGGACTCTGCAGTGTTTCTTCCTCACATGGGATCTTTGATCTATAATGAGGGATGAGGTCACGCTACGCTGCCATTAAAAAGTAATTAAAAATATTTATTTAAAGACCACCTTCATTTACTCTGATGTTCACACACCCGTTGTCCACCTCACAGCTCCTCAGTCAGGCGAGATTGAGCTGGAAATGTTCTTTCAGCGTTCCTCACCAGCATGGTGTTTATCTGATGCTTACACACATTTAAGCCTCACTGCTCAGCCTGCTCAGAGAGCCTTGGTGTGGTCGTCATCCCATCAAACACGGTCAGACTTCGTGGAAATGTGGGAGCAGCATGTTTCCAAGTCCAAAAGCTTGGAGTTTGCGATGGCAGCCTGGCTGCTAAAGCGGCCAACTAGAACAGGGGAGCGTCAAGTTTGCTTTGCCACTTGAAAGCGCTCTCAAATGTAATTTGTGATAATTTTTAAGGTGTTTGCTAGGAGGTTCAGAATTTGGATTTGTTAAGCTGTAGCTGTTGTGTTCTGGTCTGTCCTACTTTGCAGTTCTTATGTAAACCAAAGTTCTGGATGTCATCACACCTGAGCTATGAGGAAACTCGTCTCCCGACCTGAATGTTATTGCTAAGTCCAGGACAAGCCAAAACCAAAGCCTTGGATCCAATTTCTCCCAGTTCCCACAGTAAAGAGAACATTCATGTCCAGATGATATGACCCAGGTTTGCGTCTAATTTCAGCCTTTCAAAATATTTGTATTCCTACTAATTATAGATGCATAAGTCACACGAGGGCTTCTTTCTAGGAGGAAGAAAGAAAGGAGCAATGCCCATGTCAGGGCACTGATGCTCGAGGCACGGGGCAGCCATGTGGTATGGCCCAGAGCCCTGAAGTCCTTGGGAAGAAATAAAGGCTGCACTGTGTTTAGGTGTATTTTTTCTTGAAGTGAGAGACAAAGTTTTTGAAGTTAGCACTGCCGTTTTTTTTAGGAAACAGCTTTTTGGAGCAGGTGTTCCTTCCAAGGCAACAAACGTGTGTTTGCCTGGGTGACTTCTGCCTTTTCCTTAACGCTGCAGCTGCAGATGTCAAAGTTGAGCGCAACCGACGACAGCGCATATCACTTCCAGAGAAATTACAGGAAACATTGCTCTTTTTCTTAGAATATTCTCCACGAAGAAGAAAAGAATACAACAACAAAAAAAGAATAAAACTAACACAAATACGTAATGGTCATACATTCCTGTTTCTTTTGCCCTTTACCGCTATATTTAGAATGTTTGTTTGATATGACCATATGTCTCTTTTAAAAGCAGCGTCTGCATCCGCTGAGAGGAAAGGCCTTCTTTGGTGGGAGATGATCTGTGGAAACAGATTTTTCGTCTCACTTTATTTCCTCTTAAATTAATGTTTTTACTGTAAGCTCAGGCTTGTTTGCATCTGAAGATAATTAACGATTAGTCATGGGCTTAAATGGAAATAGGACTGAATTTCCAACAGCAGGCCATTGAAAGAGAATCTGAATTGACTGTGCTATAACCACTACAGAAGGTACATTACTATTAGGTCCCTGTGTGTTTTTATTTTCTACCTTTTTAGTTCTTGAATCTTGTGATGAGTATATTTCAACTATTTCTTTTTCCTATGATCTTCTTTGCTACATTTTCTTTAAAGCATTATATGCTCCTATAAAACAAATTTAGAAGTTAGAGAATTTATAAGCCTTTGCAGATAGTGGTACATTTTTTGCTTTTACAGGAACAAAAAGTCTTATTATAGAAAAATTCTTACGAAAGACATTAATCCATTTGTGGATTAGGTCATGTGAACAGACAGAACAGAAAGAAATACAACCAATCCAACCAGATTGCCTTTTCTTTCACACAAACTTGTTACAGAAGAAGTCAGCTAGATTCAAATAGATACTGAATCCTATTTAGCATGTCCTAAACAGTGGCATTCTTAAAAACCAAAGGCATAATTCTCCATAGATTATTGCAAACAGTGGTGTTTGAGATGAATGACAGGTCAGATTATTTATCTATCCTATAAACTCCAGGAAGTGGCATGGGCATTCAGCTTCCCAGAACATTTTGTAGCCTTTATTTCACACTTTTAGTATTTTTTTGTACCCAGCTGTATCTTTTTACACTTCTTTTTTTTTTTATTTTTTTATTTTTTTTTTGAACTGGAGATTGCACTTAAGATATTTAATGATCAATGTTCTTAAAAAGTAAGAATTTTATTTACTTAATCATTACTAGTGTTTTGACATCTGTTTAGCAGCTGTTTAATCAGTGGTAGTAGAGATAAACTTGTATTGCAAAAGGAATGAAGGCATTCTGATAAAGTACCTTTGTGAGAATTGAGAGGGTAAATACACATCCAAGGCTTATGTGAGTTAGCAAAGAATTTTGCTAATTTTTAAGTTTTATGAGTGAAAAATAATTTTTGAGTGAAAATATAATTCAGATTGCATAAGAAGTATTTGTCTATATAGTTGCAGTATGCCTACTATATTGTGTATAGTTCTTCTATACCAAGACATGCGCTCATTCTTTGTCAGCAGTATAAACCCAAGGTCCTTTTAGTAGACAAGTATTACAAATGCTGTCTATTTTAATTCAAGTAGTGAAAAAAATGAAAAGAACTTGGCGATTGTATTGCAAGACTAACTCCTTGTTCTCAGGAAGTCCCTCTAAGAGTAGCAGAGAGCAGCAGTATAGTGAGGACCCTTCAATTTTGACCACAGCTGGTACAAGCATAAGAAGGTGCTGGTGTTGGATCCTCTTTGGAAAACCTTTGAGGATATTTTGAGAAGTAGGGGGAAAATGGTGCTGTTAAACCAGTGGCGGGTGGTCAGAATATTCTGGAAAGTTTCAGGTGTACATCTGGACTAATTTAAAAAGTTTTAGTGACATAAAGAAAAATGTTGTTTGTAATATTTTACCTTAGAAAGAACATTTTTAAACTGAGGAAGTTCTTCAAACAGGGGCTTTGAAGGGGGGCCTTTGTATAGTGACCTATCGAAGGGCCAACTTGATGAAACATGATATTCTTTTATGTCATCTCCATTATAACACGCACTGGAGAAAACAGATTTAAAAATTCAGAACTAATCTCTTTCATTTCTAGATGCAGCTTTATTTTAGAAGTAGTAGAATGGAAAGAAAAATTTAAAAACCATGTCTCTGAGTTTTCCTAATCCTCCCAATTTGAAGGTTTTTGAAATCTACTTTTGTTAACATTAATTTGGTGCAAAGTTTTACTGTAGTTTTAAACAAATGCTATTCTATCTTCATTATAATTTATTCTTGGTGCTATCAAGATGCTTCTCTTGAAAGAAGAAAATGTCAATTTTGTCTATTTTGTTACAGTGCGAATTTCACATAACAGTTACTGTTTGTATTTAAACTTTTTCCCAGAAGAACACATGGCTTCTTGCCATATTGGCTTTAGTTCCTCAGTGAATCACTCATAAAGGAAATCCAGCTTGTGAAGTAATGATTTGATATTCCCTGTTTCGCTTTTTTATTTTCTTTTTGAAAAAACACTCTTCTGAATTACAGTGATGCTTTTGCTGAAAAAAACCCCAACAAAATCCCAAACAAACCAACAGTAATTCACCCATTTTAACCAAACATCAAGGTTAACCTTATTTTGTAATAGAAAAACCATCTCGGGATACTTTCTTGTGGTTTAGATCGACGAAAATAAGATGTTTATAACTGAGACATGTTCTGGGGGAGATAATGAAGCTGTGGAAAATGGTAGAATCATTTTTACTGGTAGTAAGGATAAAGTATTGACAACATTTCAGACTGTTTGTCAGTAAAGTTGGTAATAACGTAATAGCTACAGATCCAGGATTGCTCTGTGACCTTGCTATGGCATTTCAGGAAGATTAACCTTGAGATTAGCTCAGCTGGTTAGAGCCTGGTGCTATGGAACGCTAAGGTTGTGGTTCAACCCCTGTATGGGCCATTTACTTAAGAGCTGGACTTGATAATCCTCGGGGGTCCCTTCCAACTCAGGATATTCCGTGTTTAAATTTTCCCTCTGCTTGGTAAAAAATTGTTTTGCCTGAGTAATCTTCTTCTTTTTAGTTGCAGTAATGCTCTAGGGCACTGCAAATCATTTTTATTTAATGCCTTGACTCAAACCACCTACAGATTTGAAAACACATTGTAAGAGTATAGCACTCCTGCATTAAATTACATGGAGGGTAAATTTGCTTAGAGGTTTCTATACAAATTTCGTATTTCTGTTGGAAATCACTTAAAAGTGACTAAGCAATAATCGTTGAAACAATCTTACTTTGCCTGTCCTTGGAGCCTTATCAGAATAGTTTGGCACAGTCCTCACAAAATTTCCTCTGTACTGGCATGAAGGCTCTGGCCTTGGCTGAGACAGGTCTCAGAATAGTTTTTGCTGTCAGATGTAGTGCTTCTTTAGCAGCCAAATGGGACAAATGTGATAACTGGGCACAGTTCTGGCACATTCCGGTCTGAGAATGCTCAACGCTGAATGCAGAGTCTGAGGGAGAAACAGAAAATTGTGAGTATAAAAACACAGGAAAACAAGAAGCTCAGCCTCTTCAGATTATTTTCTCCATTTGTAATTCTTCAGACAAGAAAATAATATTACCGTGCAATTAGATACAGTCCCGAGTGTTGGCAATGTTGGCTTGGAACAGATGCAAGCCAGCACATGTGTTTGCACGTGTATATCCACATACACACTCCATTATATACGTGCACTTATTTTTACTCAGAAGTTCTTCAATGTACATGTTAACTTCATAAGTAGTTAAGAATAAACTTTTCAAAGTGCTCTTTGTTTCTTTTCTTTTTTTTTTTTTTTTGTTAAAACTATTGTAACTTACCCTGAACAAGTTCTACCATTTAGAATCACAACCCATAACTTTTCACATTCACAATCAGATAGCAACTAAATGTTGTTCACAAAAACTTCTGGGGACTGTGTGGCACTCTTCTGTTTCAGATAAATTAAATAATATAATATGTCTGTATCTTCATAGTTTTAAAATGCACTTCTTAGACCTATAGTCCTTAAAAAACAGTACTACTACTACTACTATTACAAGGTATGCATGATATTTGTTTATGAAATATAAATTCTTTCATAGGTGGTTATGTTCTCTTTTTGGTAGCATTTCAATGCAAAAGAGAGGCTTCTGTATCTGAACAGCTTTCCCTGCCATGTTTCAAAATCAATATAGAGCTGATGTAGTAGCTATTACCTTTCTATGATATACACCATCCCATAAATCTTAAAACATTTTGTGTTTGTACATGTTGACCTTCTATGGATCTTTAGACACCTGTTTCATGTGCTTTCTTTCTGGAATAAATCCAGCACTGAGTTGAAGTGTAATAGATTTCATTCTAAATCACAGCAATATTTCATTTCATGTTCAGCTTCAAAACAACGATAGACTAATTAGAAACCAACCAACATTAGTGGTTTTGAATTTCACAAGACTAACTCCTGCTATATACTCCCCTTCAAAGAATTTTTCTTTCTTGCTATCTAAGGATTATATATCTTAACTGTTCAAAAATTTGTTACCTTGTATTCATCATACTCTTTTTATCTTTCTTTGGTAACTCTTCTGCTCATTTTGCAGCAAGCTTTTTAAAGAACAAAGGAATAATATTGAAATTCCTGTCTCATAAAAAGAGTAATTAAACCTGGTCTAGAAGTTAGTTTGATTGAAACAAAAGATCTAGGAAACACCCAGTTTTTAGCTGAAGGAATATTTCCCTCTGAGCGATATGTTCCAGTAGCTTACCTTTCCTTTGCTTCAAAAATGTCAAACTATGTATTCTTTTCTTTTATATGAGTGCACTGAAGGCCGTGTTGGCTTAGGCAGTTCATAATTTCAGAAGGGAAAAGGAAGACCAAAGCCAGAGCTGCATGGCAGCGCACACAAATGCTGTCACGTCCCGTGGTGCAGCCACCACTTGAGCTGCCATAATCACTGCTCGGCAGGACTGGGGCTGGAATACACCTGATGGCTGAATTTGCCTCCTTTGCACGACTCCTCTGGGGCTTTTCTTGCAGAATGAGCCTTCAGGTGTATTGACATCACGCATCAGTCTGAGATGAGAAGATACCAAAACTAACACATCCCCAAACCCGCAGTAAGACGACCATAGGTGGGCTTGTGGATTTGTTATCAAGTGGATGGCACGTACTGTAACGAGCAGTGCTATGCTGAGAATAAACTCCAGCGCATCAGTGGCTCAGTTGTCTGTATTTCTGTGTTTTTATCTGGTTTCTTGTGATGGGAAACTTTCCCATAATGATTCAGAGACTAATCAAGAAATTTAATACATTATTTGGAGCTGTAAACTTTCTTAGGTGTTTAAAAATAATGTTCTCATTCCTGAGATTCATTTTAACTTCTTTTAATCTCTCTGTTCGCATTTTTAAAAGGCTCTTTCTTGCTTTCAGTTTGGGTTAATTTGGTCCCATTTTTGATACACCATTTTGGTTTGCTGCAGACTTAGCTATCTGCAGCAAATGAAAATGTTTTTTTCTCAGCTCTGTCCTTTATAGTGTCTTTGCCATTGTTCATCCCAGGATCACTTTATGTGCCTCAGCCTGTGGTTTTAATTTTTTTTTTAAGCTCCTTGCAGGTATAATAAACTTAACTATAAAGGTTTCAGGGTGTTCGTCTGGAGTACCTTATAAAATTGACTTTAAAACCCCCATCTGCCACTGTTGGAAAAACACACTGTATTTGAAAACAAATTTGACCATGACCTTAGATATGATGCATGCAAGCGCAATTTGGGTTTTGCAGATTTCACTCAAATTCTTCAATGTCCTGCTATAGATCACACTGATCTGCTTAAAGCCAGCTCTTCCAAGGGTGTGGGCCACAGCGGAAGGAGAGAAACAAGCAAAACATAACACAGCTTAAGTTTTAGAAAGCTAGAACTATTCAAAAGCAGTGGCATTTTCTGGGTTAAAATTGCAACAGACCTTCTACAGCTTCTTTCCTTTTCTCACAAGTATTCACAGGTTTCTCTTTTCTGCCAGTTTCTGCTAAGTGGAAGCACCTTTAAAGTGTCTCCTTGGATTTCACTACACGGAGGATAGAACTGTAAGCCATATGTACAAGTTTCACAGAATGTTTCCATAGTTCTTTCCTCCCAAAAGGAAACTGAACCTGGCGCTCGAATTCTATAGAAATTTATACTCACTGAAGACAATGCCTCACTCTGTTGCCTGTATCTTCTTCCCTGGTTAAGCCTTCATAAACACTCATATCTTTTCATAGATCTAAAAGTGAATGCAAGGAGGAGCTCTTTAGTGGCTCGTATCTTTTTCTCTTCTATATAAAGGCTGATGAAAAGAAGCTGAATGCACAAACCTGACTGCTCAGCACTTCTTCGTGCTATATTTTCTCAAGCCCTTTTAAGGGGTAATCAGCCTTTAAGAACATGTCTAATTTACTTATCCCTGAGGCTGCTGTCTGTCTCAGTGATGTCATTCTGCTTTACCTAAGCTCTCAGCTTTGTTGCATGGGATTGTTACCATACATATGGTGAAGGTCAACAGTACTCGCAATGTTTGCTTTGCAATGCATGAACAAGACGTAATTGTTCATGTTGTTTCAATAGGCTTTCTGAATAGACATTGCTATTAAACAACTTCTAAAAAATTGGCTGGAGGCAATGGTAGAAACAATAACAACACAGAACAACAAAGGTTAAAGAAGATTTGAGATTTACACACTAACAAATGTTTAGTTCATTTAATATAATTTTAGGCTTAGGAGAGGAAACAAAATCTGCTGTTCTACTGAGCAAGCGTTTTTGTTTTTCACTAACTCCTGTCTGCACAACAAATTAACCCAGTCTTGCCTGCACATGGATATGCACACAGGAAGAGTAAAACTATTATTAATTGCAGATGCTTGTTAGTATATATAAGATACAGGTGGTGTAGGGCACAAGCTGTCCTGCCACCCTGTATGGAGTCTGGCACATATTTAGCCTAAACAAGCTTACACATGAACATTGTATCAGCTGGGAGACCCAGTAGAGGCTGCTAGTGTGGAATTTATGTAAAAATGGTTAACTACAGCCAGTAAGGGTGGAGAATCCTTACGGTGGAAGCTGGACTCCTGCCAGGGACAAAACCCTCAGCAAAGCTCAACTTGTGATGTTCTCCCAGAAAGGGGAAAAAAAAAATTAACATGAATGTTTGAGAGAAATAAAGCGAATATGGTTAGCGGTGATGAGAGACCGTAAAAATGTTATTGCCTGCAAGTCACATGTTTCAGCAGGTAGTATTTCAAACCAAGCACTGGTGGCTCTGACATCTGGCTATAATTCGATAACAGAAAGAGCTGGGAGAGAAGTACTTAAATAGAGTGATAATACAATTCATATATGTAAATTAAGAAGTGACTAATTATTTTCCAGAGTGGTACTGCAGGCTCACTGAGGCACTGGTAGAGAAGGTTTTCGGTTTGCAAGAAACTTGTTCATCCAGCGTAATAAAAAGCCCCCGTTTTTCTCAAAGAAATTAACTCTTAGAAATTGTAGAAACAACAAAACTAAAAGTCAAGGATATCTTTGGTGAGGAATCCGGTTGCAGAGTCCCACCACAGGAGGGGGATGGCAGGTTAGGCGAACATCTTGGGACTGTACAGGATGTATTATGGGATGTTTAGAGAAGAAACTAAAGGTGGGGAAAAGGAAGGCTCTAGATAACAAGATGGTCTAGGTGAAAGGGATTGCCGTCTGCTACCAACTTAAGGTATGTCAGCGTAAGTTTAGTTTAATGCAGTTTTAATCTGTTAATTGCATACTTTTTCTAGTTAAAAAATTTCACTCTTCAGGATGATCAGAAGCTAAATTTATACCACTTATTCTGACCACATTAGTAATATTTCTGATGTAAAATAAGCACATTATGCGATAAACTTACAGAAGTTTTAAAATTGTCTATAAATTTGTGGAGTCTCCTGTTCATTTTTTTATTTAATCAATCCATACATGCTGTATAAATAATTTTTAAAGTCTAACAGCTACTTAAAAGTAAGTTAATGCAATCTTTGTGACGATCTTCTGCCATTTCTTAACTAGTCTAGAGGCTAGATTTTGCTTGGCAGTATTTTTAGAAGAGTTAGTTAGGAAATAAGTAGCATTTGTTTTTTGTTAGAGGAAAGGAGTGCAGGCAGGAGACAAGGGAAACATACAGAATGAAATGAGTAGTCTGCTAAGAAGAAAAAGGAAGTGTTGCCTTATTCATCGGCCTTAGACATTAGACATAGAAATAAAATAGCAACTGAGCAATAAGAAGAATTTGGTTCTTAGGGTTCAAAACTGTTCAGAGTTCAAATGGTTCAAAACTTGCCTATAATAGGAATCTGAATTGTAATTTAATGTTGGTGTTCATGCTCATAATTTAATGCTATTATTGTGATAAAATCACTTAAAAGAAAGTGAATTTTTTAAAAGCATTGAGCAATAGTTTGCAGAATGCTATAGAAAATGTTCTTGGTATTGTTCTGATAATACAGCTGAAGAAAAAACCTGAAAAAATATTAGGCCAGGTATAAAAAAAAAAAGCTTATTTTCTGACACCATTCTTAAAAGAAAATCAATTTTTTATGACAAAAAGGAAGTGACACAGGCAGAAGATTTCCCATTTGTACAGATATTCTGTGTTCTCTGGTGTTATGTTAGACATTATTCAGGTACTGTATAGAAAATGAGACTTCATCCTTCATACTGTGCTCTCAACCCATGACCTGCAGTGTTCAGTCCCTTCTGACTTGTCTAATTGGATGTGACCAGAATTCAGAGCTTGAAAACTCCAGCATTGGAGGAAAATTTGCATAGTGAATATCTGGACTTGCTGTTAAAAAGAAGGTAGCTTTAATCCTTGTCCTTCTATAAGTATTTACGGGCAAGGATCCTTGGTCTGAATTTTGTTTTATCCGTCTTCCTCTATTATAATTTCTTGCAACTCATAATCATTTGATGAAAGCTCAAATTCGTAACATTTTGTTTTAAATAGAGAATTTAGCGAGTTTCTTAGGATATGTAGGGTTTTGCATTGCTATTTGTTTTAAGTCCAAATAGTGAGTCCTATATGACTTTCAGGACTAAGGTAATCTCCGAGGAGAAGGACCTCAATGGGAATTAATTGTCTAAGCATTTTAAAATCTTGGTCTGAGACTTGACAGGGACCAACCACATTTCTCCCTCCTATCTGAACGTGAAATTTCATCATCGTGCTTATAAAGGGGAACAGAAAATAGACTCTGTTTTTTCACACTCCGTCATGTCAGGCATATCTTTTGTCGCTATTTACATCTCGTAAAGAACCAAAGGAACTTTTCTGCACACACTGCAGGAGGAGGAGAGCCAAGGTAATTAGCAGTCACAGCCGCGAGTGTTAGCAAAAAAGCTTTTCTTGAAACCATAATTAACTGAGCTGTTATGCCTTTTATACATTTAGTAAAGCACTAGAGATTGAAGCTTACACTTTACACAAAGCTGGTTAATGTCAGTGGGCACAGATGTGTTGACTAAGTATGCCAAGTTTACCCTTCATATCATCATTTTGTTCTCTGCAAAATTGGAATTCAAAATAATAAGCAAATAAAATGAGGATTATGGCTTCTGATATCCAGTGGGGTTTTCTTTGCTCTACTAATGAATATGACTATTAATGATCTGCATATACAAACAAACACATGCACACACACACAGAGAAAACCTAACGGTTCCTTACACTAGCAAGAACTGGCAGTAAAAAACATCTCTGTTTCTTATCCTATTCAGGACAAAAAAATCCCCAAACCAACAGTTACATTTTGTGACTACTTCTAGGTTCAATTTCAGTGCTCACTAATATGCAATAATGGGGGACTACAGAAATCTTCTATGTGCAAAAATACTTCTGAAAGTTTGTCTTCAATGTATCATCTTTATTTGTCTAACCCACTTTCAACTGTAACTCATTGACCTGAATGCTAATTTAGGTCATGTTTTTTTTTTTAATAAAGCAATTAAAGGTATAAATTTTTAATATTACCACTTCAAAAATAAGTCTGTCTAACATTCAACAGAACAGGTATTTCACACTCATTGATACATGAGAATTGATAAATAGAGTAAAAATTTTTATGGACATTTATTAAGAGGAAACAAGTATCGAGAGTGATAAGATGCACACAATCACTACTTGCAGGAGCCAGAAGTGCCTCAGGCAGAGTTCTCAAACTCATAGTTTCCTCAGAGGTTAAGCCTGCAACTACTGATATTGTGTGATGTTATTAGAGATGGTATTTTAGACATTTTCATTTTGAGAAACACAGGCTATCCTTTTCATGAGAAGTAGAGAAGTGCCTCCAACTGAAAAAAAATGAGCTAAGAATAATAGGAAATGGCTGTCTCTGAATCAAAAATCTTAAAGCGATCTGAAAATAGAAGCACGGGAGGACTCCTTTCTGTTCCTTCTGTTTGTTAGACATATTTCATCTTGAATTCCTTCCAGTGTAGAAACAGATTTTTTTGATTGAATCATGCTGGTGTTGTAAAGATGTGATAAATATTGTGTATGCAACATACAGCAGAAAAATTGGCGCTGACAACAGCGTCTGAATTGCTTTGAATGGAAAAAATGTATTATTTCAGGCAAAAGAAAGAAAAAAAAAAGCCTAACACTAATTTTTTGCTAACCTAGATGAAACACAGACAATTATTAGCTTTTAGCAAGCAAACATTATGTTTTGAGCACATCTGATGTAATTCCTGAATGACTTTGCTGAAGAATTCATGCCTTGGTATTGAACTGTCTTGAAGCTGATTGTGCTGGGTTTAGCTGGAGTAGAGTTAATGTTCTTCACAGTGGCTGCTATGGGGCTGTGTTTTGGATCTGTGCTGAATGCAGGGTTGATAATACAGAGGTATTTTTGTTATTGCTGAGCAGGGCTTACACAGAGCCAAGGCCTTTTCTGCTTTCTGTACTGCCACGCTGGCAAGGAAATGTGGGGTACATGGGTGTTTGGGAGGAGACACAGTTGGGACAGGAGACCCAAACTGATCAGGGAGATATTCCAGACCATATGACATCATGCTCAGTACATAAAGTGTGGGGAAGAAGGAGGAAGAGAGGAAACATTTGGAGTGATGGCATTTGTCTTCCCAAGTACCCATTACCCTCACAAGTCTATGGGACCAGACGGGATCCATCCTACGGTGATGAGGGAGCTGGCAGCAGAGCTTGCCAAGCCACTCTCCATCATCTTCCAACAGTCCTGGCTCACTGAGGAGGACCCAGATGATTGGAAATTGGCGAATGTCACCCCAATCCACAAAAAGGGCTGCAAGGTTGACCCTGGCAACTACAGACCTGTCAGCCTGACCTCAGTGCCTGGCAGGGTTATGGAGCAGATCATCCTGAGTGCAATCACACAGCACCTTCAGGATGGACAAGGGATCAGACCCAGCCAGCATGGGTTTAGAAGGGGCAGGTCCTGTCTAACCAACCTGATCTCCTTTTATGATCAGGTGACCCGCCTGGTGGATGAGGGGAAGGCTGTGGATGCTGCTATGAGTGGCAGCATTGATAAGACAGACAACACTTAGCTGGGAAGGAGAGAGATACTGGAGCAGTTGTCTCTCCTTTATTTCCACTTATTCTTGTAGAGACTGGAACAGCCGTCTTGTAATTACCCTATATTTTCATCATATACAGAATGTTTTGCACATGTTGGATACATTTTTTGTTTTGTTCCTTTGATATCCACTTATAGCCAGCTCTCTAAGTTGTATCCATTCCGTGGTCTATAATTGGCCATTTATGATTTGTACTTATAACTCCGGAGCCTTTGATATCAGTGTGTGTCTTGTTATCCTGGTGTCAATTATCATCCTATGCATGAGCTCTTGGGAGCCTCCTCTACCAGTTTGGGAACACCGACTTCTAGCTGAAGTGGTGGCATTTTTCTTAGGGGAAAGCAAGGCAAACAAACAAACAAACAAACACCCTCTCACCCCCAAAACTCTCCAAAACAACAACAAAAAAATGGTCAGAAATAGTTGAAGGTCATCTTGTAAAAAATATGCAATTCCAAACATTGGCGTCAGAGGATTTAATTCTGTAGTGTGCCTACACCTGAGGCAAGAGAAGATGGCACTTACCAATGAAGTCAACAGGAATATTTTCATATACCTGGCTTTTTGTACAGTGAGAAACCCACAGTATATCCAACCATTTAACTGCCTGAATCTAGGGCTTTTTCGTTCTTTTTAGATAACCTTGCAGAGAATTTGTTCCCACAACACGTGAAAAGAAAATTACACTATTAAATAGTTAATTAGTAGAAGTGATTCTGGAACAGACAACTGCAGTTATGTAATACTCAGTTATGTGGTCCTGCCTTCCTTCAGCTGTCAGATGAAACTTTGATCTTTCTCTGTTCTGGGATAATTACCTGCAAGGTGTATCCACTGCAATGTAGAACAGCCTCCAGCCAGGCTGTGGTGGGTTTTTGAAAGTCGTCTTAATTTAGTTTCTTCCCTATTTTCTGTCTGATGTTTATTTTTTCCCTGCTTTCTCAGTGATTACAATGGCTTTCTGGTATGGAATAGAGAGTGGTGAAGCAAATTGCCCAGAGAAGCTGTGGAAGCTCCATCCTTGGAAATGTTCAAGGCCAGGTTGGATGGGACTTTGACCAACCTGGTCTGGTGGCAAGTGCTCACAGCAGAGGGGTTGGAACTGGGTGATCTTTGAGGTCCCTTCCAATCCCAAACCGTTCTGTGATTCTGCAATTTGAAGATGGGCTTGGTGACTTTTGCTGGATGGTGGCATTACCTCTGCTCCATTCTGTGCTTCCTCTGAGGCAATAGCAGAGGCAGGTATTGTGAGACACAGTAAAAGTGATTTGCTAGTTGTTTATTAGGTGGAAGGCAAAATGTACAGTTTATGCCAATATCGAGATGGAGAAATACCCGGTAAAATCGTGCCAGGCATTGAGCAATCGGTACAAAAGACTTTGGGAAAGTGTCATAACCAGCACTTACAAATGCCAGCTCAGATTTTTGCCCGCTTTTCTCTTTAATATTAATGATTGCCATTGTGCTTCTGGCTTAATTAAGTAATTAAATATGTTGGCTAGAAGAGTTACAATGTTGTTGAAAACAAAAGCAAGCCTTTTTTTTTTTCATAAAATTCACCATTCATAAGTGAAATACTCTTTTTATAAGGAAGAAGCAACTTTATTTATATATATTTTTACTTTGTAATTAGATTGACAGTCTCCCTGCTCCTCTCTTGTAATAAAACAGAGTAGCAACTCTGTTTGCAACTGGTTTTTAAAGTCTTTGATATCACGATTAAGCCTGTTCCTGTTTATCTTCTCTCTTTTTCCAGGACATTTTCTTTGATAATTCTATGTTATCAATCTGAGTGCATTATTATTTAAGAAAAGTTTTCTGTTATTTTTCTGTGTAAACTTACACCTTGGTAGGTGTCAGCATGGTAAAGGTACCCTCAAGTGTTCACTTAAAGATTTTGTGTTTCAGGTGGGAGATTTGTAGGAAGGTCTTTGAAGTAACCAGGCTTAAAAGCCTTGAACTGTAAGATGTTACTTTATTATAAATAATATAAATAAATATTATATATTTATTATATACTTCAGGGCTATAAAATGCACATTTTGTTATAACATTTAGGGATTCTCCATTTTCTTTCTCATAATTTTTGAGTCCCTTGCTGATAAAGATCTGCCCGCTCTGTAAAATTTGCACTTGGAGTTACAAAGGGAAAAGTGCCAAACTGGAAAAGAGACTTGAAACCTTTTCCCCCCTCCTCGTTACCCCCTCTCTGCCCCACCACGCTCCGTATTCAGCGCAAATCAGAGCTATTTGTTTGCATTTGGATAAATCTTTACCATTTCTTTTCAGTTGTTTCCCTTTGGACAGCTGTAAATTAGAGATGCAAAAGAGAGTTTTCCCTTGAGGATGGCGGGCAGGCTGACTCTCAGGTGGGTGAGGTTACTGTGCTCGAGTCTGGCTGCCACTCTGTTTGACACCAGTCCGTGAGCAAACGTGCACTCAGCGTTTTATGCCTCTGCCGCTCACCTCTTTTATTTTTAAACCTGAAAACTCATCTTAGACTTAAAAAAAATATTTATCTAGGGAAAGTCATCTTCCTACAGAGGATGAGTTTTGCCAATCACATTTTAAAATATAAGAAAGCCCTGCTGGGAGATCGTCTAAGTATCATTCATTTGCAGCATAATCCTTGTTTGCGCTTACAAGAAAAAGAAATATCTGTTACAGGGAATTTGAACGCTCTGTCTCCCTTCTTTTGCACTAGCTGCAGAACCAAGGCTGTGAGAATGGCAGCTGTGTCTTCAATTTTGTGGTTCCTTCCAGTCATGTTTTCTGTTGTGGTCGGCTATGGAAAAATAATAAAGTACAACAGAAAAAAAGGCTTTTCATTTTAATGTGGTTATAATGGGTCTCCTTTGCAGATTAGCTTCCTTTTAAGTGTGGTCTCCACGCAGAACATCAACAAATAGTACAAAGATTTATTTCAGATTCAGCTCAGCAAAACAACGCATTTTCTCTAATAGATATAATTCTTATTTTTTAAATGTGAGCCAGACATGCTTGTTTTTTTCAGTTGGGTAATGCAAAGGTTAAGATTGAGGAGACAAGCCAGTAATTTATTTCTTCCTCTTTCCTATAAAAAACAATGACAAAATGCAATTTCAGGTGGCATGTTACAGCACCCTCGAATTAATGGAGAATCTTAAGACTCATTAGCTGGAAAGCTGTGACTCCTTGCAGGAGAAAGTGGCTGCTTCAGGGCTGCTGAGATCAGCTCTACACATCTTCCTGTCATGATACTTGCATGTTGTTGCCACATGTTTAGCAAATGTCTTCCCAGAGTTATCAATTCTAACACAATTTGAGCATCTCAGCCAAAGGAATGAGGAAATGTCACTCACATCAAATCAGCTTTGTATATCAAACCACATTTATTAAAGGCATCTAAAATCTGGTTGTATAGGCTGATTTCAGTCGCTGCTGGGCTTGCATTTCAACTACGGTTTGGCCTACAGTGGTCAAGGCTGTGCTATTTCAGGACAAGATAGCTATCTAGTTCTTTATCAGAATTAGATTTCTTTCTCTGTCTCATGCAAAATTCACTTTTCTTGAAGTACAGTATCCAGACCACAGACTGTGATGAACAGTATATCAACTTTGAATAAAGAGAGTGATATTCTCTCCCTTTATTTCACACTGCTCTCAAGTCTAACTGAAACATCTTAGTTTCATTCTTTCATTTTATGAATGAGGATTCTTCTTTTTAGGCACTACTGTAATACAGTTCCTCCTTGAAAGAAACAGAAAAGGAAAAACCCAAAACATGCTGATGTGCTCTAGAATCTCCATTCTCAAAGACATCACCAGTTATTCCTCAGGACGTGTCTGAGTTCTATTAGAAGAATGCTTGCTTTGGTACTTGTTAATGTACTATGCAAGCTTTGGAAAGCAAAATTAAAGAAATCTTAGTTTCTGAATTATTTTATAACATCAGAATTCGCCAAAATCTATAAACTACTTAGACCTGACGCTAGACTGCTAAGACTTTACTAAGATTATAGAGTACCTGTAGGTTATGGTTTACTTTTTCCCACCCTGAAATACAAAGCAGCTTATCTATCTTTTGAAGGAATCTAAAAGATCAGGATTAATTGATTTTAGTTAAATATTTTGCAGAGAAATGTTGCTTGGTTTATGGTTGACGTTATTAAAAGGAAAACTATATTTAGAGACTAAAATACTGTAATGAAATAATGGAAATCTACTCCTTAAATTAAGTGACGTGTTTCCTTGAGGTCTTTTGAAAATGGACTTGAAGAGATCTCTCTCTTAGTCGTTCCACTTTGCTCCTTTTTAAATTCAGTTTTGTTTTGGTTTTGCATATTGTTTCCCCCCATGGGTTTTTTTTTGGTTTTTTTTTTTTTTTTCAATGCTGTTATTATCATAAACATGAAAATAGTTTTTTCTGCTCAAGAGATGAATGGCAAAGGGCCAAAGAGAATGACAACACATTTTTTTTAATAAACAGTTTCCTCAAACTTCAGCCTGAGGATCTTTACCATCGTTCAATATCTCTAAAAGTTCAGTATATTTCTCTTTTCCTCCAGGACATAAACTACTGTACAATGCATCAAGATCAATGGACTTTTGTTCTTTCAGACTTCATAGTAACAGCATTAATAATGAATTATAGGGTGTGTTGTCTGTGTTTGAGTATCTTCTGTGATGGTGATATTTGTAAACCATCTATAAAATACAGTTTGTATTATCCCTTTCAGAAAAAAAATGCAATTGAAAGTTCATAGTGATTTCGAAGCCATAATGGTGAAGAGAAGACTTGGGAAAATGTATTTAGAAAGTACTGGAAGAAAAAAAAATGGCTATTTTTTAAATAATTGTATCTTGGAGTAAAAAACACCCTCCGTACCCAAGTGTAGTTGTGCACCAGGANGTGCTCGTGGTACCCCAGTTCTTCCCACACCCCTGTGGATGCCATTGTCCTCCAAAGAAGAGGCAGAGCTAGAGTTGTTTTTAAGTTCATTCACAAAAACATTTCTTTTTCCTTATATATTTCTTTAATTTTACAATTTTCAATAGTTTTCTTTTTTTTTCTTTTTTTTTTTTTTTTTTTTTTTTTTAAA
>VWZG01009759.1:559952-571569 GCA_013396735.1 Grallaria varia | reverse complement strand
AAAAAAAAAAAAAAAAGGAAAAGAAAAAAAAAGCTAAAGGCACATGCATCTGAGTGCTCTGAAGTCAGTGGCACACCTTGGTCTGTCCCAAAATAACTGCCAGTTAGGCCTTATATTGGTTGTCAGTTTTCTTTTTTTTTCTTTTTTTTTTTTTTTTTTTTCTGTAGCTGAAACACTGTATATAGCTTGTAAAATAAAGAATTGTTCCACAAGTGGCCTGTGAGGAAGCTTTTTATTTATCTTGCACAAGCACTAAAACACAATAGGGTTCCATATGTTCTTGGTGCTCACTTCCTCTGTACTGTGCATTTCTCTTTTAAACATTTCAGACCAAAACAATAGACATTCTGATTTATTCAGGGTTGGCAAAATAGGTCTTCAAGTGGTCTGTGGGGAAGGAGAACTTGCAGTACTTCTGGTGCATTTCTTCTTACAGTTCAGAGATGTCAAAATTATAGGGGCAAATATCTTCATTCGTTATAGCATATTCTGTGTGTATGTGATTTGAACGATTTTCCATTGCCACGAAGGGAGATTCTTGTGACGAGAGATCACTGAATAGCAAGGTGGAACCTGCAACTGCTCCTGTTGTGTAATAGCCACAAAAACACGTTCTAAAAATATATTCTGTGAAATAGCATTGGAAGTGTGACTGCCCTCTTACATTAGAAAATACCTTAAAAAACATTAAGTGTTTTATGTTAATCTTGCAGGTGTTAAGAACTTCTTTCCCCTGCCACACAGTTACTTAGTTCCCACATTTATATATAAATTAATAAAACATCTACGAGGCTAAATACAATTCTTTAAGTTTGAGGTTAACAGTTTGAAACAGCATTATCATTTAAGTTTTTTACTCAAACAATACATTCAACAATTCCAAAGACTAAACAACATGTAGACACTGTCCACTGGAAAACTCACTTGCATTGGCATACCATTGAGTTAGTTACATTATTTTTTTAAATGTGATTATGTCATATACCTGTTTATTTATGCTTCTGACATGGTCTTTGATGCGTGCTACAAGGAAAGCCTCAAAACAGTACGTGTGAAAAGAAAATGAGAGCAAATGTTATCCCTGCCTGGAAGTTGAACTAGAAAGAGATAAAGCAAAGGTCTGCCAAAAGCAGGTTGCTTGTTTGGTATGTAGACTAAAAAGTTGAAAATTTGCAAGAAAATCTGCAGGACCCTTGAGAAAGATGGGAAATTTACAGGATCCATTTGTATTTCCTGCTAAATCTAAATTTGGGAAGAAAATTTGACAACTTGAATTTTGTTTTTAGAAAACTACATAACCCCGGGAAGAGGAAGAAATGCTCCTAGAGGAAGAAATAAATAAATTTGTGTCAAATATTCATCTACCAAAAAAAAAAAAAAAAGAAAAGAAAAGATAATTTTCACAGGCAACTGCAATTTTTGCCATTGATTTCAGGAGCTATTAAATATGAGTATTTGTCTGGAAGTGAAAGAACAAGATGCAGATAAGGGCAATTGGAAGTACTGAATTTAAACTGTGATGGACCACTGCCCAAATGCATGAATTGCAGTTCTTTAGAAATGTTAGGGAAAGGAAGTTTGAATCAATAGTTTTACTACGGCAGAAGTAGCATTCTGCCTTGTACAGAAAGGAAAAATCATCAGAGGGAAATACCAGGAACATCCTCACTCTCTGTAGTGTTGCATTTTGTGTAGGGAATGTTTGTAGCTGGCCAGCTACAAACATCTCATTCAAAGAAGAGCTTGGAAGGACTGAACATTTTTTTCTCTGTGAATACTGACTGCAAAAGAGTGCTTTGACACTCTCTGTAACTATTCAGAATTCTTTGAATAACAAAAAAGCCTGAAAGTTACTAAATGATAATGCAAGTGTCAAGGTTTCCTAGTAAGTGCTGCTTTCAATAATGCCTACAAAGTACTTAAGTGCTCAAGAACAAACTTTCCAGAATGGAAAAGAGCTCTATTTTTCAAGTGATACCATTGTTAACAATTAAATCCACTTGCAAAATGAACTTTTTAAACACTCATATTGCAATTAAATGGCAAGCCAGAATTTACCATAACACTCCAAGATAAATTTTCACATCTTTTTTTATTTAATTCAATGCTAGTGAAGAGTGGCATTTGCACCAGCTGGAAATCTGGCTCAAGTGCACTGCTACTGAGTTGTGAAGTTAATTTCCAGCATTTAAAATGAAGTCACAACTTTATTTTATACAAATAATAAATAGAGAAAAGCATTATTTTCCACTCTTCTTTCCTTTAAGAGTCTTTCAGTAAAAGAGCAGTGGTGGAAAACCTGATTTTTTTCAATAGAAGAAGATACATCTCATGCTAAAAAATAGAAATGTGGAAAGTACCCCAAGCATCAATTTATCCAAAAAGTTTTATTGACTGTGCATAAATCCAACAATGGGTCAATATCCTGACATCTGTATGCACACCAGTGCTAAGGATAAAACATCCAGTGAGAGCAAGCATGACAAAATCCCATATTTAATGAGAAAACTGCATATCCTTTGAGTCAAGCGTCCTATATTACACAGAACAATTGCCTGAGTTTTCAGGAAAGAGGTTAGTCTACTGCCTAGCAAGCTCAACAGTTTCAGCTTTGAGTTTAGCTTTCATTGTTTTCACAGCATAAAAAAAAATTCTGTGAAATAGAAAAATAAGTTCGGGGGAAAAAATGGGGATTTGGGATTACCGCAATTAAAAAGATATGCCGTATGTTCAATAAAAGAAATTCCATAAGTTCAACAAGAGAAAAATGCAAAGTCCTTCAACCTGCGGGGGAACAATCCCATTCACCAATATATGCTGGGGGCTGTCCAGGAGGAAAGAAGCTTCACAGAAAAAGACTTGTAGCCAAGAGGGTTGGCAGTGCCCTGTGCTCTGTTTGACCAGGTACTGCCAGCAGTTTGGGACAGGTGACCCTTCCCTCGACTCAGCACTGGTGAAGCCACAGCCTGGAGTACTGTGCCCAGTCCTGGGCTCCCCAGTACAAGAGTGATTTGGACTTACTGGGGAGATTCCAGTGTAGGGCCAGAAAGATGATTAAGGGACTGGAGCTCTTGTACTTCCAGCTGGAGTGTAACAGTCATTTATCCATAGTCTAATGAAAGATATTTCTGTTCCCATCTCATACTCTTCATCAGCTGGCATTCTGCAAAAACACAACCCTCAAACCATCTTAATCTGGAATTCTGCCTTCTTAGGGCAGCTGACAGATCTGGACAAAGCATTGTGACAACTGCAGCATTAAAACCCAGTTTTTGTACCCAAGCTGACTTGTTTTAAATCTGCATGTTCTACACTGAAATTTCCAACATTTCCTCATTACACATTTGAACAATGTGGGTTTGTTTTGGTGTTTGTACACACACAAAAAATTTCAGCATCCTTAAGGTTCTTGTCTCAACAGACGCTTTGTGTTTTCCCCCTTATGACTGAATGAACCAATTTATTTTTGTTTATTTGGTTTATGTGCATTGTGGAGCAGATTATGTTGCGGATGGGATAGAGAAATCCAAAAGCATTGGACTTGTACGGTGAAATTCTGATAGTGTTAATCATACTTTAGTATTTTCATAATTGCTTACATAGGAAACCAGCTTTTAATGTCAGACTTTATTAGCACCACTCTGCCCCAAGATTAGGACATGAGACTGTTAGTTCGCAGATTTTAAGTTATTCTTCTTCTGGCATCCTATGATTAAAAGGGAACCAAAAGCTGTATTTCATGAGCCTGTTCTAGTACATATAGACAAATTAAAACTTTAGTATTAACATTTGTGGCAACAGGAAAAAAATACGTAAATGTAGTGATTATACTACAATTTTTCAAAATTTGATTGTCTCCTAATGGGATGAACCACCACTGGGTTTGAGCAAGAATGCAGGGATCCAAACCTGAGTTGTAATCCCTTTACACAACAAAGATCGTGCAAAGAATTCCAAATGCTCATTGTTTCTCCAGTCTGAATATCTTAATTGCATGTGATGCAAATTACTATCAACAGTTAATTTTAGTTTTATTTATTATATTGATTATATACGGTTTTATTAATATTAGGAAGGATACTTGAATAATCTGATGGTTAATTTTGAACATCTCTTTCTTGTATATTTAGCTAAATAACTCCTACAATTAGCAGCATATTGTAAAATTGATAATCATAACAACAATATATATCTTGCCGGGGCCGGGACCCAAATTAGTGTATGCTTTCCACTGTAGCTGGACATATAGATACTGGTAACAAGTTCATCAAGCGACAGTAGACAGAGTAGTCATTGCTTGTATTTTCAAGGCTGTAAACAGAACAAAAATGTGTTTGGAACATATGAAACAGAAGACTCATCTCAATCTGCTGCCTTACTGCAAACCTGTATTTCTTCCCTGGGTTCCTCTATTTAAATTTTATTTGAAGAAATAACTTGGTAAATACTTTTTATCTTGTTTTCTCTCAGCTTGAAGACCAAACGTTTATCTAGCACCATAAAATGTCTTTCTGTTTTTACTACTCATCTGATTTTTAGGGAGACCATTATTTTTCGTAGAGCATGAAAGCACAGACACCGTGAGGAAATTGACAGAAGCCAGAAGCAATGAAGGGAAGGATATTTCAGAATGAATAGATGTGTTTTAAAAGTATACTTCAAAAATATGCTTCATACCTTTCTCTGCAAGTAAAAATGAATTAATGCTTTTACCCTCTCATAAGAACAAAATCATTTTGCTTAAGGCTTTGTTACAAAAGTAATGATCCATTTAAATCATCAGATCTTGATCTGATGGAAAAGAGATATAAATTATGTGTTTGATCCTGCAAACCTCACTTATGTCCTTTCATACACTAAAATGTCTAGTTGTGATCAAAGCAAACCAGGAGGGGATGAATGGCTCTCTGGAGAAGTAACGTGTGATTATCAAAGTCATGGGGAAGAGGCCTTAGAAGCAGCCAAGCTTAGGAAGGATTATGGTGATCCTCCCTTTGCCCTACCCTTTTTACTTTAAGGAAGACAAATCCCAGGGAATATAAAAGCTTTTGTTTCTGATCTGTTTGCAAAGAAACTCACATAAACAAAATTGTCATTAAAGCAATTTAAATTCTGTGTAAAAGAGATTATTTGTTACTGCTTATATTTGTTTCAGTGTGGCTTAATGGCATATCTTTGTATGAGGTATTACCCCACTTAAGTAATAAATGGTATTGACCCCAAAAATCTTTGAATGCCAGATAGGACCGATTAAAGTGTGGAGAAGTTGAGCGCTCCCAAAGGTGGAGATAAACCACATCGATGATGGTCATCCATCTAGCAGAATAACAAACTGAAGACAAATGTGATAAAGTCAATTAGCAGGTGCTGGTGTCACATGCAAGAGAGATCTGTAGGTCCAGAGCAATAGGCTGCAGAAGATATGATGGCAGCACCTTGAGGCAATATAATGAGAGGAACAGAGCAATAGCCTGTCATATCAGAATACTGAACTACGTTTTGCTCAGTACAGCGTTTAAACACTAAGAACAAGATTACGGCAGCAAACAATGATTTAAACCTCAGTCTTGGTCTTTTTCCTAAACTCTCTCTTTCTCCCTGTCACTGAAAAGCGAGCAAAAAATACACTAGTAAGATTCCCCTAGTCTACAAAGAAAAGGAGATGTCAGTGACTGATGAAACACTGATTTTTTTTCTGCCTTCATATAGGCTGGTTAACCTCTCCATGAATAAAATCCTTGGGCATTACTTGTTAGCTTACAGGTGTCACTCCGTGCTTGAAAATGTGGTGCCGCATTCAGACAGTCATAACCTGGACTTCCTGGATTGATCAGGTCTCCTTTCACAGAGTAATATGATTTAGCCTGACTTTACATCAGAATTAACACAATGGCATATTTTACTGCAAAATATGTTTTTGAACCATAGGATGGCAAAAGAGGATTTGTATTTTTTCCTTTTTCTGTAGCACAAAACAAGTCAATTTTCATATTGCTTGTGGATTACCATATAGATCTGATTTATGAATTGTATTGCACAAATCAGTTTAACCACATGGGCTCGTAATTTGTACAGACATTTAAATACAGTCTTACGGAAATAATGAAAATTAAAAATGCATTTTTGAGTGATTTGAAGAATGAAGGCAATGAATTCAAGGATTTTCTTCCTTCTGAATTTCTGTTCTATAATATATGTATTAGAAGAGGAAGACAGAATTTACTTATTCTTACCCCTGTATTGGAGAGCTAAAGGTTTGATGGGTGGACTATTAGACGGGCAAGGAATTGGGTGGATGACTATATTCAAAGAGTTACGTTCTATGGCTCAGAGTCCGAGTAGAAACCAGTAATCAAGGATCTGTCCTTGAATGAATGAATACTATTTAATACCTTCATCAGTGACATAGGCAGTGGGATTGAGTGCACACTCAGCAAATTTTTGGACCATATCTCACTGAGTGATGCGGTGGATTTGCTTGAGAGAAAGGATACCATCAAGAAGGACCTTGACAGACTTGAGGAAATGAGCACGTGAACCTCATGAAGTTTAACAAGTTCAAGCAAAGGTCCTGCACCTTGGGACGATCCCCGACACCACTACAGACTGGGAGATGAGTGAATTCATAGCAGCCCTATGGAAGAGGACTTGGGGGTGGGTATTGGTGGATGAAAAATTTGACATGAGGCACCAATATGCACTCGAAGCCCAGAAAGCCAATTGCATCCATAAAAAGAAGTGTGACCTGTAGATCAAGGGAGGTGATTCACTGTTGTTGTGAAATCCCACCTGTTATAGGTTTAAATCCATTGGTGAATTCTTTGACACCAGCATACAGTTTTGAGGGCAGAGGAGCAAGCCCTTCTGCTAGGAAGAGATAAACATCAAGGTTCAATGGTGTTCTGGTTTAAAAGTAANGTGAGGGGTTTCACAATGGGCAATTTACTCAGTGAGTCACAGGATATTTTTGGTCTACTTGATGGCCCAATAACAGACATGACCCCTCAGGTTGGGTGTGAAGGTGTTAATGATTCCCAGAGGGGAGTTATCACACCTGAATCATTGGTGTGAAGACAGGGAACTCTCTTATCTCTGTTTTCTCATGCACCCAGTTCATAGCCTGAGGTGTCAGGTGTGTCCTGGGCAGCTGTTGCAAACAATGCATCATTAACAGTTCATGATAAATGGCAGAGAGTGTATGGAATACACAGTTCCAGTTACATTCCCACAGTGATAAACTGGTCCCAGCCACTATAACTAGGACAAATGGTTTCTGGTTTAGATTTTAATGGTCCTCCTTTCTCTGTGAAGGTGGTGTTCTTTTGTTTCTTCTACTGATGCCTTAAAGACTGAGGAAAAAAACTCCTGGCCAATTTAGTAGGAGATAAGATAAAGAGAGCAGAAGCTCTAATGAGCCTCCAGCCCCCAAGAATACATATCCATGCAAGTGCCCTCTGATCCTGGTTCCATGATTTTATAATAATGTCCATCCAATCCTGTTCTGCCACTCCATCCCCATCCTGCCCCATTCTACCTCCTGGCACACCCTGTTGGGAATTGAATCTGGGGAGTTTGGTGCCCCTCTTTCATCATCTTCATCTTTCTCACAGCACGTCAGGTCCTTGGAGGCCTTCCAAAGTCCTAGATTTGGAGGTCCCTCTCTCCATGTTCTTATCTTCTGGTGCAGTCTTCATGGTATTCTTCTGCAATTCTACCTTGAATTGAAGACTAAACAGCTACTGGAATTTTGAGGGATTGATATAGGACGGGGTTGGTATTTGCAAACATTAAGCTACTGAGGTATATTAAATCTACAATAACTTCTAAAATCTATAAAAAAATAAAGAATTAAAAAAAAAAACAAAAACGCTGAGGCATCATTAGCTATGCCCTAAGGCAGTGGGGGAAGCCCCATCCCCTGTGTAGCCACAAAGGGAGGGCTCTGGGGCACAGCAATTTTTTGTTTTGTGTTGTAGCGACTAAACTCAGAACATTAGTGTCGTTAAATAGCAGGCAGAGAATGTAATCCCCTTTGTTTTTAGGAAGCCCTGGTTCAACCTGAGGCTTCAGGATGCCTTTGCATATGAAGATGATAAAAGTAAACAAAGTTTTAGTCTGTCTGCTTCATGTTCTTTTAAAAAAAATTATATCACAATACTAAAACATCTATTTCATGTATTAATACCAATATGTGAAACCGAGCCTAACAAGATCAGCTGGTGTTTACCTAAGCAGTATCTTCACATGATATTAAAGAAAACACCCAAACTATTGTCAGCAGTAGGGTGTTTTCTACTTTTTGTCTTTGGAAATATATTTGGTTGCTTTCTCTCTCATGATGCAGAATAGAAGAAATGGTTGGTTTTAAGAAGTCAGGAA
The DNA here is from genome assembly GCA_013396735.1 of Grallaria varia. Taxonomy (NCBI): domain Eukaryota; kingdom Metazoa; phylum Chordata; class Aves; order Passeriformes; family Formicariidae; genus Grallaria; species Grallaria varia. The sequence continues at coordinate 563,190 of VWZG01009759.1, read as the reverse complement.
ACATGCACATTCACTCTCTGGAAAAAGTTTCTGCAAAAATGTTCTACTGCCTCATACTCATGCCTTTTAGTCTGCCTTTTACTTTGATGTGGAAAAATTAATGTGTTGTAAAAAAAACCAGCTTGAATTGTAAGGCAACAGACCATTTTATGCTGAAATGAAAAAGCCTTCCATTTCTCTCTGGTTTAATGTCTTCAAGCCAATCAATGAGACTCAAAAACGAATTAGCACTTGAAATAATACTTCCAGCTGCAGTTGACACAGAAGTTACTTTGGTAATTCTGATAGTTCTTTTTTTCAATACTGCTGAAGTTGCTTACCTAATACCCATGGCAATGAACTGCCTTTCCTTATGCTTGAAGGCAGAAAAGCTGGACAGTAGTATAGAAAAAGCATCGCTGTATTTTATTTACCTGAATTTTATGTCATCTTTAATAGTTTCCTAATTTTCTTTTCTGTTTTGCTTTCTGCTCCATTTGTAGCACCAGCGATAATTTATACTAATGAGCCCAGGACAAATGGACTACTTTTCTTCTTAGCAAGATTTCTTATGTCTGTTTTTATTATAGCAAGAATAAATACATAGAATCAATGACCTTGTTAGTAATGCTTGTTACTTGACTGTTATGTTACATTTGTTAATGTTTTTGCATTAAAAACAAAATATGAGTTATTTTTCTGTGATTTTATATTATTTTACGAGCCAAGGTAACCAGGAAATAATATGGAATTCACATGCTACAAAAATGTCATGGTACTATAATGTTACTTGCATTATTTTTTCAGCTTTTCTTGAAATACCTTAATTATTTATGCCTTTAATATGAAAAAAGCCACAGGTAGTTTTATTTGTATAAAATTATTTTTAATTGCCACATCTAGATTCAAAATTTGTCACATTCCTGGTGAGTAGAGCTTTGCAAGCATTTTCATCGTGGCTTAGATAAACTTTTGCTTGTATCTAATTAGTAAATAGCAAAGGGAAGAGAAAAGTCTCTTTAATGCTATGCTCACTCTTCTAGCTTTATTTTGTAATCAGAGACAAGGAATATTTTCAGTTTTCTCATTATAGGCAGGTCTGGGTGTCACATTGCAGTGTTTCAGTGAATTTGGGGATGTGGAGAATAAGAAGCCAGGCCTTTACAGGCATGTTGGTCAGAAAAGGAAGATTAAAGAAGACTGAACCCCTCTGGGTCAATAAAACAGGAAAACTGGTGAAAACGCAGATGGCTGAGGCACTTTTTTTGCCACAGCATTCAATAATTATCTCTCCTCCTGCATTTCCCAAGTTCCCAAAACTTAGGGCATGAAGTCCTTCCCATTATAAGGGAAGACTGGGATTGTGACCACCTGAGAAACCCAAACAGACACAAGTTCATGGGGTCTAACAGCAAGCATCACATGGTCCTGAGGGAATTGGCTGACTGAGTTGTCAAGACATTCTCCATCATAATCAAAAAGTCATGGCAGCTGAGCCAGTCTCCAGTGACTGGAAATGAGAAATCACACCCATTATTAAGAGAGTTTAGTGTTTATAAACTAAGGTCCGATACTTCTACTTCTACATTCCTACATACCTAGGATCTCCTGTTCCTCTTGGAAACAGATTTTTCCGGAGAGAAAATGATAACGTAATTTTAAAATGTGTTGGGTGAATAGAAAAAAAAAATCACGTATGTGTAAGTATGCTTGTGTATATACATATGCACATATACACATGGATGTATACATGAGCATTTTGGGTTTGTGTGTCCACTACTGCAAATAATTCAAGTAAAACATACACAAGCATAGAAAAGAAAGAAAACACTTGGAATAGTTTTTTCTTGTCAAAATACTTTCTCTTCTCTCACTGTTAAAATATTTCAATGCTCGTGGAACAACTAGGAATTGAAAAAGGAAAAATGTAGAGTTTGGTGAAGGGTAGAAATTATGGAAATTAATTAACCCTTCAGTCTATTTTAATGATGTGCAATTTGCATACATTGAACTCGGTGTTATTGAGGGAGTAAAGGTGCTAAAACAATCTGAGTATAGATTATCATTTTTCCTGCTGTTGAGCATCATTTTTCCATCCTTTGGAAGATTCTAGACAGTTGACTTATGCTTTAACTCCACAGAGTAAAGGATGACAAATCTGTGCCAAGACCTTACTGTGACTTTAAAGATTGTGTCGACACTCTCAGCGATAGTGTCCAATCTTGGAGTAATGTGGGCACTGCAGTTTGCATATGTTCATATCATGATGGTGTTGGTGTGGCAGTTTAGGGTCTAAAAATTGCTATATGTATGAATTCTTTGAGGATTTAGAAGTAAAGAGCCTATCAAAAGACATGGGAAATGTATGGAAGCACATTCACCAGTGTGTAAACTATAGGATGAATATACTCCTTAAGCACATTAGATGAAAGATTTGTCATAGACACAGTAATCTGAAAATTTTCTTTAAAAAAACTATTAAAGCATAAAAACTTCATGTGGAATTTACTGCTGCAGCTTCTTTTACCTCTCACTGCAGAATTTTGGGTTGATGGATTTGAGATTATAATAAAACGCTGCTCAAGTCAAAATGCGATCACCTTCTCTTCTGTGATCCTAATGCCTAATTATTAAGGTTTGTTGTGATTTAGCTAACTTGGAACAGACACTACAAATAAAATATTAATAAAAAAAAATCACAAAACTGCTTTTGAACAACAACAAAACCAACCAACCGAAAAACCAAACCAAACCAAACAACAACAAGGAAACCTGCCAACCGGAAGCTTCTAAACCCTATGAATCTGTAATTTTCTCCTACTTCTGCTCCTAAGATTATAAATATGCTAATTCTTAAAAAGTCACTATTTGTAGTTACTTAACAGATTTGTATTCATTTTCACAGAGCCATCATGTCAAATGTATTTTTATTCTTTTAAAAACACATGATATTATTATACCATTTCCATGCTGATTTTGAGTATTATTCACAGCATTCTAGTAGTAAGAATCAGCATTGGTAACACAAGAGGGAAAAGGAGAAAACAAAAACCCAGTATAAATCCAACCTAGTGATGTTCAGCTTTTTGTTGTATCATATTGTTTATTATAATAAATTATCAGTAAACAGTTTACATACTTGGATATAATGAAAATGTTCACTTAAGAGTTCCTTTAGTTCAGTAAAGTAGTAATCTTATAAAGGATTGAGTATTTCCCGTGTAAACCACAGTGTAAAATCCATAGAATGACCATTGGA
>VWZG01009759.1:508332-559905 GCA_013396735.1 Grallaria varia | reverse complement strand
TCATTGAATTTTAGTTTTATTTATTTTTCTTTGATCCAAATTTCCTTTTGAAATCCATGAGTATGTCTAAATTATGAAAACTTTTAGTTAATTTTGGGTCAAATTGTAGTATTTTCCCCAGCAGACACCCTAGTTTGCAGAGAAGGTTTATTACAAGCCTCTGTTCCATTGCAGTGTTATAAATGACCATTCTATACTATTTTTCCATCTGACAGACTTGGCTTTTCTATTTATGCATTATTTATCGTACCGTTTGTAGTTATATGTGCTCTTGGTTAAGAGAACTATGTTACTTTCTGATGAAAAGCTACAAGATATTCAGCCCCCAGGGAAATTGCCAGCATTAAAATATGGTTACTGTTCTGAATACTGGAAAAATACTTCCCAATAATTCATACATTTCCCAGAAAATTCACTTCTGACCTTGTTTGTGCACTAACAAGTTATCTATTGGTGAAGTTCCATGCAAACTTTGTTTTTGTAGATTTTTTTTAGCCTTCTTCCTGGAGAATTAATATGTTGATCCCTGCATTCCTGGTCTTAAGAAAAGTCTCGATCTTTGAAGATCTAGATCATCTTGTTTTTTGTAATTAGGGACTGAGATTTAGAACTGTCTGGAATCTTGGACTCTTTTTGTTTTGCTGCTGCTGCTGTGGAGCTTTTGGTGAGACTGTAAATTTTCCTTGCACTCTTTAGGCCAGAAAAACTTAGCAAAAGATTTTCACCTTTTTGATTCCCCATCTCATGGCTGTGAAAATTAACAGAGTTATTTTGAGACTTTGAGTTTTCTGAGATAATGAAAGCTTTTGGAATTATTTTGTCAGCATGTATTGTTAATATGTGGCTTGGAGTTTATTTTTAAGTTCCTAAGGCTGGTGTTTTATGGTTTAGTGGTTTAAGAGTTATAGTGGCAGGGCTGGATTGATGGTTGGACTTCATAATCTTTAAGGTCCCTTGAAACCTTGGCAATTCTAAGACAATAAAAACATCTTTTTGCTGACCTCAGTCTTTTGATGAATGTGCAAAAAGTAAAATTACATGACCTTCACCAAGGATTTTTAATGATTTAGAGTGTTGCCTGTTTTCACTTTAAAGTCTGTCATTGTTTGTTTGTTGCAGATATTCAATAAGCCTAAATAACGTTTAGGACCAACATTTGTGAATGCCTTTTTTTATTTTTCCCTTTACTCAGGCTACATCTGCAGTTAGTAGTTTTGATTACCTAAACATGGAGTTTTTTACAGATAAACCTTATTTGATCTCATTGATCAAGCTGGGATTTTTAAACATTCAGAGATAACAGAGAACTATTGAAGTAAACTAAAGGGAGTCTATGAAATTTAAATCACATTTCTTGGAAGAATGAAGAGTTGTTAATGTAAGTGGGGGTTTATAACATGTATGTGTGCTGTTTGAGTTTCATGAGTAATTATTGACAATATAGCATATAAACCCCAAATTTTATTTTATTTGATCTTTGATTACATTTTATCAAAAGGAACGTCTTGCATTGGGCGTGCAGATAGGTGGTCTCTGGGTACCTGTGACATATTTTTTGTAGAAGTTGGTTTTGGCCCAACACTTTAAAAATCTATTCAATGAGAAAACAAAAGCAAACCCACACATGCCTTTAAAAGCATGCAAATACTTATTTTTTGGTTTTCCTCACCTAATGTGCAGGAAGTACACATACAGTGCACTGAGCCAAAGAGCTTCAAGGAATTCCACTGTCACCTAAATACACCAATGACTCCACCAAACAGCTCTGCAAATGCAGAGTCCTGCTTAATCTTCCCAGCTACAGAATTATTCGGGTTCTAAATAATGGGTATGTATACAAAGAAATCTTAATGAAGTAAAATCTTTCTCTGTTCTTTTCACTTCCTTTCCATTTTATGTTGAAATATTTCTGAAATGGTTTGTATAATCAATGTTCCTAAGTAGGTGCTTGGTGCTAAGAGTTGTCTGCACTAAGAAGGGCTGTTCTAAGGCAGATTCTAGTATACTTATCTATAAATTCCTAGATGATATATTTTAATGACTAAATGATAATGATGATGATCTAATTTTATTAAGTGTTTCATCACAAGGAGCGTAATTACATAAAGCATTATTTTGCTGTATTGTACAAAATAATCAGCCTCCTGGATTATATGTAGTAATTTTATTTTACAGATAATAGTTTTAAGGAAAGTTTTAGAAAATCTTGATATCTCAAAAGTTGCTTAACATTATAAATCTATACTACCTACTACTTTTAAGAATTTTCAGTATATTTTTTTAAGACCTGGCTACAATGGCTTGGTTATTTTGGACAAGATACCAGACAGAATGGTCAAAATATATTTCCCTATAGGTTTTGTATTTCTTTCATTACAGATATCTGCATCAGACAACCTGCATTTATTTTTTTCATCTTCTAAATGAATTGATTTGATAATTTATCAATTTTGCATTAAACCTGAGGTTTTCTTTCAGTGTGGTGAGCTGTACAATCCCCAGATACTGCCTACTGGCCCCTCTTTTGTGAATACTGTCACCTAACATACAGAACCCTGGCAGCCTGGCTAAGGGAGAGGACAGAGAGGAATACTTCCAGGTTGCTCTGAAAATTGTCCCCAAGTCTGTTTCTTTCCGCACTTTGCTTTTGTCAATCATTTATATTCCTCATTAATAACAATTAAACACAAGATGCTACATTTTTCTTTAAAATTATTCTTACTCAAAGTCTTTCCCTGTGTACTTGTTTGACTAATGAAGAAAAAAAACCACCTTTAGTTATTTATTTTTTGAAAATTTCAAGGAGAAATATACAATATTCAAGATTTTAACTTCATGTGCATAACTGAAAGAAATAGTACATATCTGGGAGTTCCATTCAGGTTAAATCGCTCTGAGTGTTGAGAGCAAATGGAAGCACATCCATAATGCCTTAAAGTCTGGTAAGGAAGCTATTACACTCTGTTGGAACAAGATTAGGGGAGAGAATGAACGGCATTTAAACTCTTTAAAGAGGTTTTTTTTGCTTTCTCTACAGTTTTTCTCTCCTCTTTCTGGGCTATGTCTGTGTTAATATCTGGATGTGATTGAAAGCCATCAAAAAGGGTATTGGCCGTTTGCCTTTGTACAATATGTTATTTTAGGCATAATCCTGGGAGAATAGACTATGGAATTTTATATCATCTGTCAAAGCAGTTATGTATCAGATGAAAAAAGGGTATACCAACACTGCTGCTGTAGAATGATGTAGTTTTTAAAAATATGAATCAGTAAACAAACAAAAAATTAATCTTCATCATTACCTCATGACATTTCTTTACTATATTACCTTGTGATTTCACTAGTGGACTTTAGATGTCTACCTTGGATTAGATTCACTGACTTAGATAAAGTGAATCCCCCTTTTTATTGCCTTTTGTCACCTCAGAGATGTGCACCATAAGCTCCTTTTCTGTACACGGAATTTCTACCACCAGTATCTCTTTTGTTGCCTCCCACAAGAGGAGGCAACAAGAGGACTGTTAGCTAGGTTTAGGGTCTAATTTATCATATTCTGCATTTTGGAAGAAGTGAAGACAAAGAGCTTCCTGCATTTTATCAATATCAACAACCTCCACGGATCAAGTGAAGTGACTATTCCTTTTAACTCAGTATTTATCAGACCGCATCTGGAATACCATGTCCACATTTTCAAACCCAACATTTTTTTCCCCTACACAAGTATATCTTTGCCCATGAGTTGAATGGAATTCAAACACACTTGCATTAACAGGGAGTCAGAAATACAAGATCAATATCCCGTGGTAAAGGAAAGGGGCTATAGTAAAGAAATTCTAAAAACCTTGGAGAACACTCAGTTCTGGTTGTGATACGTGAGCATGACAGATTAACAAAATGACATGCAAAGTCCTTGGTGATTTGCCAGTGTACCAAAAGGCCATGGACAGGGAACTTTATTTGCAAATAAAGGCAGAGGAGGGAAGTAATATGAGTATGTTTTTGTTTGGTCACGTATTTTGTGTATTAGTCAGCATAACGAGCCTGTGCAGACTGTCCTTGTCTCTGGTTTGTTTGTTGTTTGGGTTATTTTTATTACATGTTTTTTATCTGCTTATTTGATAACAAAAATAGTATTTCACAATACATAAATACAATTTTCCCCACTAAATATCCTGCAGACTCTATGAAGTGGTTAAGGATGGAGATGATATAGTGTATCAACATGCACAGTTGAGCAATGACTACCTAAATTTGGGCATTTTGTGTTATCTACTATTAAATTACATTTCCTGTGACATTAGGTTATTATTCTGTGATTACTACATCTTTGCAATTTTAGTTGTTCTTCTCCAGCCAAAACATTTTTTTTTTTTAAATATGGAAATGGGAGAACCATCAAAACACTTTAGTGTTCAGTTTGTGATTTTTTTTATTGTGGTTGTCGTGGTGTGTGTGGTTTTTTTTTGTTTGTTTGTTTTTTTTCCATGAAAAACAGAGTTTCTTTTTCTTTTCTTCTACGATTTTATTTCAGGTATTTTTAATTTTACCGACTCTGAGCATATTAAATATCGTACTAGATTTAAAAGTTATTATTAACTTTAAGTCTACTAAAGAAGTTTGTCATAGAATCAAAACAAGTTTCAATTCCTTCACAAGACTATAGAGACAAGCAAGGACAGTGTAACACCAGACTCATACACACGTGGTGCATCAAAAGTGTAAGCATGTCATTGATCCCTGGTGGAATTTTGTTGCAGGTTTTGCATTGTCAGAAGGTTTCTTTGGAGGGGCAGAGATGTGAAACTGAATTCCCATTCGCTGGCACGCAGAGGTGGGAAGGACAGAAGTTCATCTTTGCAGCACAGACATTTGCATCCAGAGCCCGTTACCTGCTGAGGTAGAAATAAAATCAGTATAGCCAGTGGGATCTAGGAAGCAATACTTTGCATCATAGACTAGTTGTCTGGGAGGTGTTGGTTTCACCAACCTTTAAAAGAATCTCCAGTGTCTATGAAAAGAAAATGCAGGGGACCAATAAACGCAGGGACCAATTTAGCTGCAGATGTTTGCATGGCACATACCTAAAATCAGGTTGATGAACTGAAGGCGCTCACTCGCTTGCCAGAGTTCCTTAAGATAAGGCATTGGGATATGACAGGACACTCAAGAAAAGTGCACTGGGTGATGTTGTTTCATGTTGGAAAACTACGCCTCAAGTAAGTCTACACTGGCATAAAGATGATAATTACAGGAGTGTCTTTGGACATACATTTATTTTTGCTTTCAGTGTGTGTAAAAGACCTCAGTAACACAGTTTAAATGACGTTCTTGAACTGTGGAAGGGTTTACAGTGGCAAATGTCATACTTTCTTTTTAATGTCAGGCATCAAAAAGTCACACTACTACGTGATGAAAGAATTATGCCTCTTGCATAATTTCATATAATTTTGATTTGTCTGTAATTGCCAAAGACAGTAACAAATTTTGTTGGTTAGCTTCAGTATAATTAGGTTAGGATTAGGTGTTTTCCACACTTTTCAGGTCACCAATCTGGACTAAACTCTGACATAAATTATCAAAGCTAATTTTTCCTGACCAAATCCAACTCCAAAGCTAGATTAGATTTTTAAACTTAGGATAGAATGAAAGGTGAAATTTGTCTCAATAGTGAGTCAAAGATTGCTTTATTAAACTAATCCCTAATATATCAGGCAAACACTGCAGAGGATAGAAGAGATTTTAGGATGATTTTTTTGGACACTGAGCAGTTTGAGCAAGATTAGGTAATGTTCGTGAAAGGAGGAGATTCATATTTTGTCTTTACATCATCACAATCCATTCTTTCAATGAGAAACGTCTAATTTTAAAGTCTGTGAAGACCTTTATTGAGTGGTCTGTAATGAAAGGAACTCGATATAATTGACATGAACTTACATTTCCCTACTTCCCGTGGTATTTAGGGGTAAAATAAATTAGGAGAGATGCGCATTCCCCTTAGCTCGGCTCTTGCATGTATGTTGAAACGATGAACAAAATTCAGACCAACTTTCAAACATCCATTTATATAACAATTTCTATTACCAATCTCCCAATCTTTCTCTTGATTTCCCTGTCAATGAAAATGAAACTCCTGCTATTTAGAGAGCTGAGCTTACTATTTGAAGGACACCTTGCTGTCCTGCTGCCCCTTCCCACAAAATACACGGCAGGGTAACCAGAACTTTGTAATTTCTAAACACGCCTTGCAGATCCTAAATCACAGCTCTGCCATGCCATACCGTATATCAGCTGTCAGGACAGTGATAAGAAACTGAATGTAAGTGCTGGCAATGCTTTTCCTGCAGAAGCCGAACTGAAGCAACGTGATTGAAAACTAACTGGAAGAATTGCTGGTTTTGTGTAACTGTGGCCATAGTAAGACAGAAAGAAGCTTCTGTGTTGACCTGCCACAGTTTCTATTGGAACTACTTAGTCAGAAGAAATATTTTCTGCCTTCTGTAAGGCAATGGCATGTATAACATCTTTGTAAACGCTGGGCTTTGTCCTTACCTGCTGACTTAGCAAAAAATTAACTTACACGCGATAGTCTGCTTTTCCTTCTTACTGACTGGAGCAATGCCAAGCTGGGAAGATTTGTGGGCTAGATCAGCAGATGGGGAAGTTGTGATAATTAGTTGTCTTGCTGTGCCCAAACCTGATGCAACTGAATTTTTAATTATCCTCTCAGATTTATGCACTCAATTTTTTTAAAGCCTGAAGTGGAGGAGCAGGTGGGCTGTGGGATTTGTTGATATCTGTTGTCTGGCTCTTTTCAGGATTTTGCAAGTCTCAGCTTTCCTGTTGACTCAAGTTAATATTTAAATGCTGTGTCTCTCCCACAAGAGTTAGGTTAATGCATTTTATTATTTGGCTGTGTTGTTCTGGGTAATCCTTTCCAGTTGCAGTCTAACACATCGCACACATTGTAAAGTGGACAAGTAACTGGTTTAACTGAGTTCTTGGCATGGCATGTTTTGAACGCTGTTCCCACTTTGAACTTTATTCTTTGTGTTTAAAAGAAAAATCATGTTAGCAGAATGCATTGTGGTTTATACATAATATTTGCACCTTTTATATTGCTGCGTGCTTCAACCATAAATTTTACAGCAGAAACTTTGTGTGTTGTTTCATGTTAAAAGTGTGAATGTGGTTCACAGAGAGACTTTTGGTTCACTTGGAACACTGCAGCTGCTGGTAAGGCAGTGGTGATTTTGTTTCCAAGGCTACGTATTTGTTGCATGATGCATTAATTACTGACTTCCAAACAGAGGTGAGAAAGCAGATTCTGTCTGAAGAAAAACTGTATAAAGCAGGAGTCCTCAGAACTGCCACAGGATTTCTGATGTTGTGTTCCACTATTTTAAAAAAGATGTTATGTGACATATCATGTTTGAGGTAGTCAGTGTTTGAGTCATGTAATGTTTGAGGTAGTTTGAGGTTGTGTGAAGTCTCTGTGTGGTATATGAAATTAATGTTAACATTGTTTTCACCAAACACCATAACTGTACTTTTTGACTTAGAACAGGGCAGGAGCTGTACTAGATTATGGTGTTCCTTTCTGGGTCTTGTTTCACAGGAAGAACAGAGTATGCCAGCAGCAACTTTAATGTTGTCAAGTTTAAGTTCACTGTATCTAGAAAATTCTTAAGAGTCTGCAGTTTTAAACCACTGGGTTGATTGATCTTCTAAGGTGCTATTCAGGACTATGAACATTGAATACAGTCCTGGTACTGAATGATTAAATGGAAGAAAGTGAGAAATCTTTTTGCTTTTGAAAAAGAATGCTAACATTATAATACTTTAAACAGAAACTTATTGAGAAACCAGATCCACCTTGGTGTTCCTTTTTTGGATCTAATTGAAGGATTTGTGAACATTGTCTGACAGTTTTACAAGGCTTGAGCATAATCATTGAAACATTTATTATGTCTTATTTTTGTCAATAGGGAGGAGAATATAGCATACTGAGGTCAAACAGTGATTTTAGAAATAAGTGTGTAATGGATTAATCTGCTTTTGTCAAGTAGTTGACTCAAGAAGTGCCCATTGCTGTTGAGTTCAAGGCAAATCCTTCTATCACTGAGTAGTCATAAATCAGAACTAGAAAAATAACCAGTTAAACTAGTTTCTCAATAACTTAGCTACGATGATAAGGAGTTGGAAAGTCAAAGCCACCTTATATTCACATATTCCTTTCAAAAAACAGTAGCTTCTCAGTTGTGATTTTCAGCTACATCTTTAAGTCAAATTTCCCTGCAATAAAAGTGATAAGATAGTACATTCTGTCAAACAAAACTTAGGATGGTGTTGCTGTGGATTGCTGAAGATTTCTCAAGAATGTAGGTGGCTTTATAGATAACACCTGTGATAGAGATACACTTCAGGCCAGAAAAGGAAAATAGGGGGAAAAAAGAAAAAAAAAAAAAAACAGAACAAAACAACAGAGTAAGTAGTGCAATGTCAAAGAATTTTCAGGAATTGTAGAAATAAGTGAAAAGCTTGATAAATGGAATTGCCTAGGAAGACTGCCTGAACGTCCCAGGGCAATTTCTGCTATTTCTCTTCTTCTTGTTATCATCTCTACCATTTTAATAGTGCCTGGGGAAAATTCCTGGGGTAACAGTTTTCATTCTTTGTCTGAAGAGTATATGAGCTGCCAGCGAGAACCTTTCTTTACATCTTGTTTTCCCTCATATAAAAATAGACAGAATCTGGCTAATCTTTTATGTCACCAGTTCTTATTTACTTAACTCCTACAAGCTGGCAGTCACTACCATTACACACATGAACGACCACAGCATGGATGCCTCTTGAATCCGTAAACATGGCATACTTCATGTGCTTGTTCAAGCACAGTTGGTTATTGAAAGGCTTGCCAGAAAAAGCTATTTCAAAGCATGTGTCTTGGTTGGAAGAGATGCTAAATACTGACAAGGATACAGCCATGTATATATATCATATATGTGCCAGCTCTAAGTTTTATTCTGCGAGGTAAAACTGAATGTTCTGAAAAAAATTGCATGAAACAGTCCATGTCAGCCAGTACTGAATTATATGACAAGATTTCTTTTTACATTACTCAAATCATAATTTAAATACGTACTTCTGTAAGAGTTGCAAAATAAAATAATGATGAGGTATTTTCTTATAGGGGATTCTGAAATATCGTGCTAATGTTTTTGCAGTTCTACAAAGACCTCTGCTTATTCTGGGAGACAGACATGAGAGAAATCGTGTCCTTACGATATTTTAACTTGTGTTTAGTTGTGATTTCAGCTGCTCTTATTTCAAGGTTATATAGAACCTACTCCTGCAATGATGTGAATGGGGGTACACATCATCATCATCATCATCATCATCATCATCATCATCATCATCATCATCATCATCATCATGGCTAGGCTTCGTGAATGAAGGTTTGGGAAGGGCTCTACCCATGCTTGCTGCAAGCGCGCTGATGGCTAAAAAGGTTGATGCGAGATAGGCAAGTCCGGTTGCAAAAGGCACAGCAGAAAGTCTCCATAGGCGGTGTTGGTGAGGCACGGTTCTTTCTGCATTGTCTTTTCTCCTCGAGACTGATCCTGCGTGCATTCTCAAAGCAGCGTTATGGATGGTGTGTCTCCATGCCTCCCGACTGGAGGCCAGAATGGACCACTGATGGTAGTCAGTGAGGTCAAGGCTGAGGTATTGATTCAGGGAGTCCTATCTCCTCTTTGGGCCTCCTCTCTTGTGGCAACCGGTGGCAAGTTCACCATAGAGCATGCTAAATTTCACGAGCTCGTTGTGCATTGCTGGGAACAAGGTGAACTACCACCAGATCTCCATGATGCAGTCATCACCACCCTGTACAAGAAGAAAGGAGAAAAATCGGACTGCTCAAATTACTGAGTTATTACTCTGCTCTCTATTGCTGGTAAAATTCTTGCAAGAATACTTTTGAACAGATGAAGTGATCTACCACATATGCAGGGATGAAGGAGGAGATATAAGTAAGTTATCAAGAGAATGTGTTTTTCACTCAATATTTTGACACCTATCATATTATTTGTATTTCTATTTGTGCTCCTTTAAAATATGTGTGACCATTCTTATAAGACAAGGAAATGTAGGAAATTCTGCCTCTCATTTGCAGAAGCTCTGTAGACACATTGGTGGTGCACAAGGTGTCATCCCCGAGTAACCAAGTGCCATGTGGGGATCTTGAGACATAAAATTAAATATGAACATATTATTTTAAATCACTCAACTAAAACTGAAACACTATATACTGAAAATGTTGGTTTAATATTTCCAGATAAAATTTAAATGTATATACTTCAATAGAAATTTTGCATTTTCACTCTGATTAAAGAATTTTGAAGAGAAATACTTTTCTCTGAAGAAATGTCAGCTTCTCTTCAGTCTTATACAGAATTACAGACTCACAGGCTCACAGAAAGGTTGGCGTTGGAAGGGATCTCTGGGGGACATCTAGTCCAACACCCCTACTAGAGAAGGCTCATATAGAGCAGGTTGCACAGGATCACATCCAGGCAAGTTTTGAATACCTAGAGAAGGAGACTCTACAGTCTCTCTGGGCAGCCTTTTCTAGTTCTATTTTAGTAGAATATTCATCACTTGGTTCTCAAAGATAACTTTGATAGATAAAGAACTTTAGAAAGAAAAGTCTGAAAATTGCTTTTGAAATTGCCCCTTTCTGTGAATTTTGCTGATTTTAAAAACACTTTTTGTTTCTGAAATCTTTTGATAAACACTATTTAGCAGATCAGAATGTTTCAGTTATGAAGATACATGCATTTATGAAGATACTCTGCACTATTCTTGCCATAGTTGAAAAGGGAAGAAAACATCTGATTCTGAAACCATTATAATAGAAGTCAGTGATATTTCCTTTGATGTTAATTCAAGCAATCTCTTGAATTTAAGAAAAAAATAAAGTAAATAATATCTTTTCATCGGTAATGGACACATTGAATTTTGGAGTGCTGCTGTTCCAGAAAGACTAGAAAATGTTGAATGTCTTTATGGGTAAATTCTCAAATACAGACTCTGAGCTACTTGGCCTAGTGGAAGGTGTTCCTGCCCACAGCAGAGGGGTTGGAACTAGCTGATCTTTGAGTTCCCTTCCAACCCAAGCCATTCTATGATTCTATGAATGTTTTCTCACTGTATGAAGCATACATCAAGAACATTCACCTGTATTGTAGTTATTTTGGTTGTGCAGGTGAAATAGCCAAACTCATACCCATATTTCATAACTGTTGGTGCATTTCTACATCTGACATTTTAAAAGGGTAATTGTTAAATTTGTTTCAGGGAATGGAATGTCTTTATTGACGCTATGAAGGCAATGCAAACTCTTCTAGACAAAATGTGAATGTATTTGTTGCTTAATTGAAGAACACAGAAGCTGAGCCAAATAAAACCCATATGCTTCTCCTCTCAGAGAACACTGTGTCAAAAATAAACTTCAAATGCAAAAAGAATTGCTGTTTTAATTAAAGTATTTGTGTTTTCTCTCTTTTTTTTTCTTTCTTTTTTTTTTTTTTTCCAATTCTATTTCCATTTTTAAAGTATCTAGATCAAGACAGCCAACAGCATCCTGGTTTGTATCAGAAATCGTGTGGCCAACAGAATTAGGGCGTAACCCTGTACTCAGCACTGCTGAGGTCATACCTCAAGTACTGTGTTGAGCTTTAGGCCCTTCACTACAGGGAAGACATTGAACTGGAAGACACTGCTGGTATATGTCCAGAGAAGGACACTGAAGGTGGTGAAGGGTCTGGAACATAAGTCTGATGAGGAGCAGCTGAGGGAGCTGGGGTTGTTCATTCTGGAGAAGAGGAGCCTTGGGGAGGACCTTATCACTCTGCAACTGCCTGAAAGGAAGTTGTAGTGAGGTTAGACAAGAAGAGAGGCCAAGAGGAAACAGCCTCCAGTTGCATGAGGTAAGGTTTAGATTGTGTATTCGGAAAAATTTCTTCACTTGACAGTGGTCAAGCTTTGGAATAAGCTGTCAAGGGAAGTGGTCGAGTCATCATCCATGGATGTCTTTAAAAAACCTGTAGGTGTGGTGCTTAGTGGGGTGTGTTTTGGTGTCGGACTTGGCAATGCTGTGTTAATGGTTGGTCTCGATGAGAAGCTTAGGGGTCTTTTCCAACTTAACCGATTCTATTATTCAAACTGAAATAACAAATTATGGAGACAGTACCCTATAAAGCAAACAGCTTCAGGAAAAAAAAAAACCAAGGAAAAAAAAAGATATTTTCTTTATTCAAGCTGTCTTCTCCAATGTCTTTAAATATACAAGTCAGATAATTTCATTCTTAAAACTGAAACCAAATGGAGTCTTCATTCAATTTATATTCCTAAAATCATCCCACTGTTGTGCATATTCAGTTTTTTTCTTAAGAGTGATGCAGTCAATCAAACTGGGAATCAAAAGGGCTTTGGAAAAGTTCAGAAAATAATTCCTTGAAATCCTAGCCATATTTTCAATTAAATTAATGCACTTATTCAGTTCACAGTGTAGTCCTGTAAAACACAGGAGGTAGGAATGACTACTTGGCATCACTTCCAAGTCATGGTATGCGGATCTGTCACCTGAGCATTTCTCCTGCTTTCTGTATTTTAACTTGATCGGTTGAAGCAAATCAGTGCAAGTTTTGACTTTGAGCATAGTAGTTCAGCTGCTTTTAAAAAACAGCTACTTTCAAGTTGTTTATATTTGCACATTTTTACTTAGCTGTTCAAAAATAATTGTAGGTACAAACTGAAAGAAACAGACATTTGAACTGTAGAACTAATGTAATATTCAGATGCCGGAAAAAATGGTTTTCTTAAAACAAAACCATTTTGTTAAATTCAGCAGAGGGTAATGAATTACTTGACTTAAATTTATACCTTAAGAAATAAAAAGGCAAATACTAGTGTCTTAATTTTCTCTTCCCCACTTATATTTTCTTCTGCTTATAGTGGAAATTATGACAAAAAAAGCCAAAAAAACTTAGACAACAAGACTGATTATAGCTTAATTTGTCGTGTGAATTTACTAATTCATGACTCAAGTCATGAGGTTTCCCACTCACACATTCTCTTATTTATAACTTACAACTTGCAAATTACAACTTGTGCATTATGAGCAAAACACTACCCAACTGAGTGTGAGAATGATTTATCTTTCCTTCCCGGAGCGGATTCTCCTGGAAGGTATGCTAAGGCACATGGAATACTCTGCACAGTTCTGGTGTCCTGCTGACATAAGAAGGACATGGAACTGTTGGAGCAAATCCAGAGGAGGACCACAGAGTTGATAAAGGGACTGGAGCACCTCCCTTGCAAAGACAGGCTGAGCAAGTTGGGACTGCTCAGCTTGGAGAAGAGAAGATTGTGTGGAGACCGCACAGCAGCCTTCCAGTATCTGAAGGGGGCTGCGAAGGATCTGGAAAGGGAATCTTTGTCACGAGCTCTAGTGACAGGACAGGAAGTAATTGAAGAGTTGGAAGTTTAGGCTGGTTATTAGGAAGAAATTTTTACTGTGAGGGTGGTGAGATACTGGAATGGGTTACACAGGGAGGTTGTGAACGCCCCAGCCCTGGCAGTGTTTGAGGCCAGGCTGGAAAAAGCCTTGAGCAACCTGATCTAGTAGGAGGTGTCTCTGCCTATGGCAGGGGTGGTTGTGACTAAATGATATTTAAAGTCCATTCTGACCCTCAACATTCAATGATTCTGTGGTTCCCTCTTCATCACAGTGCAGGCATCCATGTGTCACACCAGAAGCACAAAAGCTTCAGAAGTCAAACTGCTGTTGGGGCCACTTCAAAAACTCTGGTTAAGCTGAAGTTTAACACCTTCTAGCTTGGAGATTTGGTGTCTAATGTTTCCACAAGTTAGAAGACTGACTGCCAGACAATCAATAGACATCAATGATAGCTACTGGTGACAGGAACTTTACAAGAGACAATGGCTGCAAAATGGCTCTTTAGCTTTGTCTAGTCACCTGTTCTGCCTGTGAGATGCTGTGCGTTGACCTAGTGGTGCTGTTCCCAGGCTACATCAGGCCTTAGTGTGAGCTGAGTGCCTGTCTCAAACACTGTTAAGACTGCAGAAGGACTTTGCCATGAGATCAGCGCAGAATGGAGAGGCAGGATGGCGATGGCTCTGAGCCTGGAAAGGTCTGGCCAGCACATCCTGGCGAATGTGTCCAGACACGAGTTCCCACTGCGGCAAACTCTGTGGAGCAGAAGCTGCTCATATGCGTATCACTGATATCACCTGAAGTTATAGGACGGATTGCATTTGTGACCACTGAAGTCCCAGCCTTTCCTCCTTCCTATCCCTCAGCCCAGAATGTTCCTCTGACCCGGACTGTAAGTTAAGCTACATGATGGGAGCCTGAGGTAAGGTAAAGGTGGTACTACTGTCTGAGCATTGACTCAGACCTAGGGGAAGCACTGATAATGGACACAAGGAATCCACCAGGAAATCCAGCTTGGGAACGGTGCAGAAATCAGCCCTGAGAAGGAAAAAGGTATTTCCAGCAGGGGGAGATAGTTCACAACCCAGCGACCAAAAGAAATTCACTGAAGAAAAAGAAGAGAAAGAATGAGCATGGGACTACCGAGCATTCCAAGTGAAGGAATCAACAGAATAAGAGGACTGTGTAGCCAATGGGCATTATTTCCTGTGTTTGACAAAATGTTTATATAGTGAAAAGTTTTCAGTGACATCAGGACCTTCACCACCAAGAAGCCCAGGGTGAAGAAGGACCAATAGGATGCTGCTGGATCCACAGGTGGTGACTATCTTCTGCTTAATCTGCTTATTTCTCACTCTCTCTTGTCTCTTTTCTATTTCTTTCTATCTCTCTACCTTGCATTTTACTGTTAAATAAAATCCAATCTGTTGACTTCAGCAGGTGGTCTCTTTTGCGCCTTAATTTGGGTAGAGGCATCTCTCAATAAATCATAACACTGAGTACGAGTTAAATGAACAGCCATAAAGAGAAACTCCAACATGCCTCATGTCAGACTGTTTCCCACCACCTGTTTCAAACTAATGAATTACTTCTTCCTCTTATCACCTTCATCTTCAAATTTTGTAATCAAATATAAAGGAGGCCACAGTTAAGACTATATTTGTTTAACTGTAAGTCTATAGGACTTTTTGTCTCCTGGAAGGAGACTATTGAGGTTAATTACCTGATTTGCATACCTTTCTTAGAGAAACCTGTCTCTCTTATTTTCTGAGACTTAGAGAAGATTTATGTTTTCTAGTTTTCTTCCATAAGTAGATCAGAATTTGCCAAAACATAACAAAATTGTTTTGTTGTCCTATTTACAGCTTTGTTGGAAGCAGGAAGTGCCAAGAATATGACAAGGTTTCCTGATCTTCTGGAACTTTAATTCTGAAAAGCTAGAACATTCTGTTAATTCTGATAAATATAAGAAATTCTTTGCATTAAGCTCATGAAAATCTCTTCTGTCTGGAGAGTTACCCAGTATTTCTCATAAATGACTTTGTTTGATTTGTATGCTTAAAAAATAAAAAATTGAAAGTAATGTACTCAAATTGAAAAAAAACCTTTCACTTCAAAGTGATTTATGAGTTTGTCAAAAAATTCCTTTTCAAGTGTTCTGAAGATCTTGTTTACATAGGCAAATGTACTTAGTAAACTAAGATACGCTTGTCCATTTCTTTTATAACATGTCCACTTAGTGCTTATGAGCTGCAGTTTGACAGACCTAAGTAAGAAAAGGGTTTAAGGGGAGTTATGGTGAGAAACGTGTCCTCTCAATGTGGAGGCAAGTCAGGTATTTGGGAAATGAACCAAGAATCCATTCTGGATATTGGATTCGTAATGTGGAGGAAAAAAGGAGAGGACTGAGAAGAGTGTGAGGTGTAAGATACCATCAGAGGGGAGATAAAGGGGTGAGCACATAATTGGTAAGTGATGCAGCTTTGTGTGAGAGAAAAAGAGAAAGATCCAATGAAGTGAAAATATGACTGGAAATCTTAATAATAATCCTTCTAAAGAGAGTGAAGGAATAATGAACTGGGGCACAAGAGGCAGAAATAATTAGTCAGAAATGGTGAAAGAAACAGGGGTCATTATGTTAGAGAAACCAGCACACGATACAAACCAGAACCACAGAGACATGTTATATAATGCGGGATAGTTAGCTAAAAGGAGATAGAAATCACTTGGAGGCAGAGGGAATAGAGCATTAGTGGACACAGAGAAGGGGAGAGGAAGTAATATTAGGAAGCTAAAAGTTAAAAACATGCCATTTCTCTTAAGCTTTTATTCCATCTTAAATATCCTCTTGGCTTACTTAACAGAAGAAAATATTTTTTCTTTTTTGTTTATTTAGACATTAGGTATGTAGTATTTTTTCTAAAAGTCAAATGAAAACTTTCTGGTTTTGTTTACCTTTGCTAAAATGGTGGCTAGTGGTCACCTACCTTCTGAGTCTGGTATAGAACTACAATATTTCAGAGGTTTGAGTTAATTCTGTGCAACAAAAGTAACTATTGGTTAATAAAAAATTTTAGAAGGAATGATTTGTGTTCAGCTATAAATATTGATGTTTGAGTGAAAATTACAGTCTTGTTAAACTATTTCAAATGCTATGACTATTTGTTCCAAAAGCTGAATTTATGCTATTGTTACTTTTTATTTCCTGACATAAAACAGAAAATTCATCTCCACTGA
Organism: Grallaria varia; assembly: GCA_013396735.1. Classification (NCBI taxonomy): domain Eukaryota; kingdom Metazoa; phylum Chordata; class Aves; order Passeriformes; family Formicariidae; genus Grallaria; species Grallaria varia. The sequence continues at coordinate 543,152 of VWZG01009759.1, read as the reverse complement.
ATGTAAAAATAATCATTACCTAAGCAAGTCACACAGTTTAATTCGTTTGGAAGAATCTCTGACATTATTACCTACAGAATATCCTTGCTTGAATGTAGTTACCCATTAAGCAGTCGGTGTACAAAGCAATCAAACCGACGAACTCTGAAATGAATTAATGCTGTGGGGTTACCCAGTCATCTCTACTCTAAGGGGCCAAGTAACATTACTCAGTGTTTGTTTCCTGATGAAGTAGATACAGTTGCCATAGTTGGACAAAAGGCTTTAAGTTCCCAGGGTATGAATTTTTTGGAATGCATGGCAGTAGGATTAGGAATAAATGAGTAATGCTAAAATTAAATGAACAGGGAGCAATATTAAATATGTCAAATATTCTCCTCACTGTTTGGCCTAAGGTATAACTCTTTGAAAAACTAGTTTTTCCTAAGATCTGTCTAAGAATTAATTTTTCCCGTCACATTCACTGCATTCTCCATATTAGTAGCTCCAAATGTATTTTTAAATATTTTGGGTTCCTTTGGTATTTTAGTTCAATATTGCTTTAAGCCATTTTTTTAAAAATCTTCTAACTATAAAGCAAAAACACTTTGTCTTTTTCCTTATATGAGACCTGATGTAATCATAGGACTTCAGAAGGCCAGCAGAAAGGACACACCTGCCATGAACTTTAGGGACCATGATGTCAATTTTCCTGCTCTGCAACTTCACCAGACATTTTCTTTATATGATCTTTATTGTAAAAGTGGATAAAGGATAAGGGCAGATAAAGGATAAAGAAATCTTAATTCTCTTTTATACTTTACCAGACAATGGTTCTACAGTTCTGTTACAGAACCTAATTCTAGACTTTAGATGATTCTATAATTTCAATGTGTTACTGTCGCGGAGATTGAACTGAAGCTTCCATAGACTCCAGTATCAGCCCCACAAACACACCAGCTGACACCACAGCTGAGTTTCATCTGGTTGTCCCTTTGTTGATACTTTGCTCAGTCAGGAGCCATGGTTGTAATTATAGCTGAGATGCACCATAAACAACAGAAAGTATTTATTACATTTTGCATTTTTATCTTTTCCAGACACTTCTGATGTAATACAAATGTCCCTTGCAAGAAACTGAAAACAATGCAAACACTATTTTATAACCTTGTGTAGCCAGTTAATGAGTTGTTTGCAAAAAAATGTTCTGACAAGTCTCAGTAATTTTTAAAATACTATTGTAGATCTGTGGTTGTTATTGGACAATATATCAAAGATTTTGACACTTCAGAAATTAAAAGAAACATTTTTTTTTGTCATACTAGCTGACATTCTACATAGAATTAATGAAATTCTGAAGTAGTTACAAGGAAAAGGAAATTTAACATGGAAAAACCCTCTAATCAACTTGGTGGCCCTACTCTGGCTCGCTCCAGCAGGTCAATGCACTTCCTGTGCTGAGGACCCCAGAGCTGGAGGCAGCATTCCAGGTGGGGTCTCATCTGAGCAGAGTCGAGGGGAAGAAACAGCTCACTTGACCTGCTGGCCACATGGCTTTTGATGCAGCCCAGGATACATTTGGCTTTCTGGGCTGTGAGCACACATTGCCAGCTCATGTCCAGCCTCTCATCCACCAGCACCCTCAAGTTCTTCTTGTCAGGGCTTCTCTCCATCTGCTCATCCCCCAGCCTGAATTGATATCAGGGGTTGTCCTGATCCAGGTGCAGCACCTTGCACTTGGCACCTCATGAGGTTCCCGTGGGCCCACTTCTTGAGTGGTCATCTTGTATGACCAGGAAGACCAGTGAAGAGAAGGTTTTTTCCCTTTCATAGGATCGTAGAGTCATTAAAGTTGGACAAGACCTCCAAGATCACTGAGTCCAACCTTTGACTGAACACCACCACAACTAAATCATAGCACTAAGTGACATGTCCAGTCATTTGTTGAACAATTACAGGGCTGGTGACTCCACCACCTCTTTTGGGAGCCCATTCCATGGTTAACCATCCTTTCAGCGTAAAAATTATTCCTGATGTTCAACCTCCCCTGGTGCAGCTTGAGGCCATTTCCTCTGTCTCATCATGAGCTGCCTGGGACAAGAGACCGATCCCCACTTTGCTACAACCTCCTTCCAGGTAGTTGTGGAGAGCCAAAAGGTCTTCTCTGAGCCTTCTCTTCTCCAGGCTAAACAATCACAGCTGACTCAGCTGCTCCTCATACCACTTACTCTCTAGACAGAAGTAGAATGATGGTAGGAATTTGACATTGAATCCCAAATGGAATATTTCTAGTGTTGAAAACCATGCCAAAGATAGCTGAAATACTGAAAATTTTGCAGATGGAGAAAGTAAAAATTTTATGTCTTTACAGATTTTCATATTTTTGGCAATACTTTCATGTAGTATTATGAATATTTTCAGTCTGTAGCCCAACTTCTGTCCCTTTCTAGCCTTGAATTGATACTTATTTATAACATTTGCTAAAGTTTTAGGGAGTCAAGGATAGTGCGAATTCAAAACCCGAGCTACCAGCAGACTGTAAGGAGAACTGCACAGACAGAAGTGCTCTTGAGCCAAGGATCATGCAGAGGGAATGAGGAAATCTTTCCTGCCCGGCAAGAACTCAAAACCAGGACAGAGAGAGGCATCCCAGTCCCCTCCTCCAGACTGGCAAGCCATGGAGCCATGACTCAGAGACAGCTCTGACTCAACACGGGCGGCACCAGCAGGGACAGCTTCCATCCCCATCCATAGATAAGCTGCCCCCAGGCTGCAGCAGTCGGGGTGTGGTGGTTCATGCAGTTGTTGGAGCAGGAAAGGGCTTAGGCACTCACCCATCACCTCCGGAGGTGACCTTAGCAATGATGTCTACTTGCCAAGGAGTTGTGTCCTCTGCACGTGCCAGAAAGAACGTGGCAACACAAACTCACCTGCCAATGGAATACTCAAAGGTTCAGGAATACTCAAGGGTTGCAGGAGTGCCAGAGCCTGCCATTGGCACTGCAAGGCAGAAGAGACAATACTTGTGTAAGCAGGTCAATGATCTGCTCAGCCTGGTGGTACAACTTATGGAGGAGATGGAAAGATCAAGCTGTATCAGCGTGTCTGAGGAGGAAATTGACTGGCAGAGCTGCTCTCTACCATGACAGCTGCACCTCTGGAAGACAAGGAATGCCCTACCCTCTCCCTAATGGGCAGGGAGGATTGTAAGAGACTGAGAGGAAATGGAGCCAGGTCCCTGCTTGGGATGCCTGGTCAATCCTCTCCTGACCTGCCACCCCTTTGCAGGGGTAGATTGGAGGCTCTGGAAACTGAAGGCCCCGGAAATGATGAGCTAGAGGAAGAACGATCCTTGGGGGTTGCCTAGGGAGAGTCATTACAACCCCATGTATTACAACCAGCTCCACAAAGTGAAAAAGAAGGGTAATTGTCATAGGGGACTCCCTTCTGAGGGGAACAGGGAGCCCACTATGCTGACTGCTCCCATCCCACAGGGAAGTCTGCTGTCTGCCTAGGGCCCAGGTAAGGCACATTACTAGGAAATTCCCTGATCTGGTACAGCTCTCTGACTATTACCCACTATTATTTGTCCAGGCGGGTATGGCGAAAGTGAAGGAAGAAGTCCTGGGGCAATCAAAAGGGACTTCAGGTCACTGGGGCATTTGGACGCAGGAATCAGGTGCGCTAGAGGTTGTGTTCTCCTCAATTCTTTCAGTTCCAGGGACAAATACCAAAAGGAACAGGAAAACTAGCCTGATTAATATGTGACTTAGAGGCTAGTGTCATAGGTGGAGTTTTCTCTTTGTTTGACCATGGCACCAGGCCTGCTGACAACAGATGGAGCCCACCTGTCCCAGAAGGGGAAAAGGATTATGGCCCATGAGTTGGCAGGACTCACTGAGAGAGTCCCTTGGGGGGCAGTCCTGAGAGGCAAAGGAGCCCAGGAAGGCTGAATGTGCTTTCAGAAGGAAATCCTGAAGACACATTAGCAGGCTGTCCCCATGCTGCTGTCCTGCCTCCCGGGAGCTGGATGAGACTTGAGCTTAACTGAGTGACACGAACTGATGGTTTTTCCTCGGTTTTGCATTTTGTCCCTGGAATTTTGGTAGCGAGTTGGGGAGAGACTAGAGGCAATCTCTGTCTGTTGTTGGCTTGAACCATTCTGTTTGTATTGTTGCTGTTGCTGCTGTATTTCGTGTCAGTAAACTCTATTTTTTTTCACTTGTCTCCTTGCATTTTGTCATTCTGTGTTGGTTAAAAAGGGAAGGAGCTCATTTGCTGGAGTCTCTGCCCCAACATTTGTCTTAAACCAAGACGCCTTGGTGCCTGGGAAGGTCGTGAAGCAGTTCATCTGGAGTGCCAACACACAGCACATGCAGGACAACCAGGGGATCAGCCCCCCAGCCAACATGGGTTTCCAAAAGGAAGGTGGTGCTTGACCACCCTGATCTCCTTTTATGACAAAGTGACCCACCTAGTGGATGAGGAAAAAGCTGCAGATATTGTCCATCAAGACCTTCCATAAAGCGTTTGGCACAGTCTCCCACAGCATTCTCCTGCAGAAAATGGCTGCTGTCAGATAGTTGTAGAGAGTGATAAGGTCTTCCCTCAGCCTCCTCTTCTCCAGATTGAACAACCCCAGCTCCCTCAGCGACTCCTCATCAGACCCTTCGCCCTTCTTTGGAAACACTCCAGGACCTTAATGTCTTTCTTGTTTTCAAGGCCCCAAAACTGAACACAGTACTGGAGGTGTGACCTCAGCAGTGATGGGTACAGGGGATCAATCACTGCCCTGTTCCTGATGGCCACACTATTTCTGACACAGGCCAGGATGCCACGGACTAGTTTTCTCACTCCAGTATCATTCTATCTATTAGCTTTTATCTTCAGTCCCTCCTTCATAACAATGAAGACAGGAAACCAAATATACACTCCCAATAGGAAAAGGTTACAAATATTTAAACTGGAATGAAAATAGAATTATACATAAGGAAGAATTGTACAGTTCATTAATTTGAATAAATTATCAAACCTATTTTTAAGTTTATTGACCACTAAGTTTCCCACATGTTTGGTTTTTTCCCCTGAAATTAAGTATTGCGTCCTCTACTGGTTCCTTAAATTCTGTATTATATGAGTTTTTAGTATAGTTTGTTATCACTTTTAGCTCACTAAGCACCTTCACACATGTTTTCTACAGTGTTGTTTAACACTTCTTGTCAAGAATTCCAGCAGACAAGGATTTCAGCAAGGTGAAAAACACCTTATCTGTAGAAATGTACTCAGGATGAGACTTAACAGGGTCACACCGCTTGATATAACCTGTCAAAACTATGCAAAGCCCTTGAAACCACTCCATGGAGGACACAGATGACAAGGAAGACGAAAGTGAAGAGGAAGGGGTGGTTGTTTTGAGACCACTGACTCAAATTCGGGAGGTGTGGTGAGGATGGGATGAAGGGGGGGACGATTTAGTGGCTGGGTATAACCAGTGAGGTAACATTCAAATATTGTAATTAGATGCTATCATAAATGTGTTAAAGCCTACATCATCAGTGTGTGCAATATATTTTTGTGCACCAGAGGCGCCCCAATTAAAGAACTGCTTTTTGCCTTTCTATACTCCAAAATTATTTCTCTGATTTTAGGTAACACTACCAGCAGGCAGCTCTTAGCAGATGGGATTGTTCATATCAGCATGCAGTATTCTTAAATATGCAATAAGTAGGTCTTCAGAATGTGAGTTGCAGAACTGTGTAGAAGATCAGGCTAAAAAAGTTCACTATTTTTAATTATTAAACACCTTGAAAAAGGAAAAACTCTTGAAAAATAATTCCAACCTCAGTGGTTTATCTATTAATGTATTAATTTATTTTTTCCAATCTTCACTTCATCCAAATGAGAGTTTTGACATTGTTTTGTATTTTATATTTGAATGGCAGCCGTATGCAACTAAAAATATCTTTAAAAATCTGTAAATGAAACAGTAGCTATAGAACTCCTTTTTACATTCAACTCTAGGTTATTTAAGAGTTAATTGCCATTTTTTAATGGTGATATTTTCCTTGTAGATGTAACTGCTGCAAAGTATGTATAAACAGAATCCCATAAATCAGTGTGATCATCAGTAACAATCTACTGAATCCTCAGCAAGGCCAAACACAGTTTGTCCTCCAATTCAAACACCTATCCATCACACAAATAGCTGTGTAGCTCAATGACAGTGGTTATGAATTTGTGAAGAGTGCGCTTAAACACACATTCAGAGGTAAAGCACAGCAAACGTGAAATGTACTGATTCTGAAAACAATTTACCAGACAACAGTGAAATACAATTATTAGTCATTATCAAGAATACTTGGCAAACCTCTCAATTTTGCATGTATAATCACTTCTGATCCTATCCTTCCCTGCCAAAGTTTGGATAAATTATCCTAGCTGAAATAAAGCATCTTGTGAGAAGTGCAAAAAATCCCTGAGCATATGAAGCAATGAAACATATGAAAGTGCATAGTATTTTCCCCAGGCAAGGTAGACAAAACTTTCCTACTCTATTTTTTTTAACCTTATCTTAGGTGTTATTTACTTGACCTTATGCATAAGACCCAGTGGATCTCAGTGGACGCTCACCGGCATGGCTAAACCAGTCCAGTTTTCCCTTACTTGTTTTCTGAAATGTTTTGTGCAATAAAATATAATGTTATACAAAACGTGATATTGAACTTGGGAAATCTGAGCCATTAGGGCTCAAGATACGAAGAAGTCTTTACACTGTACTTCTGTTTTCATTGGCTGCTGGTTCATGGCATATCCTATGGTATATATTGATTTGTTCAAATCTATCCCTCGAGATTTCATCTGTCCTGACTCCAATGAGCAGTGGGAATTCAAAGCAAAAAGAAGTGTGAAACTATATAAGAAAGATAAGCATAGATGGTTTTAATTTTAAAAATCTGCTTCACTTGACCTGAAAACTGAAGTATTCTTTAAAAAAAAAGTAAAATTATTGTTAGAAAAAAACCCAAAACCCTGTTTCAAAATGTTGGAAACATTGGCCCATGATTTTAATCACTGAAATAGATACCTATACACCAAACTGCATTTTTGGCCTGAAAAATAATTCACTGTAATTGTCAGGTTTTTAGGACCTTTTTTGTTTAATTAGAGTCATAAGTAAAATCTGTTTTCAATTTAAGGCACTGAAATATAGGTCTTCAAATGGTATAAATTAGAATAATCCTACTGATTTTTGTGGAGCTGTGTCACTGTATCATCATGAAAATCCAAAGGGCTGGTGCTATTGTGACATCATTGTGTTCTACAATGCAGCCCAGCACAAACTATGGGTGATCTTTAAGTACTTATTAGAACAAATAGTTGTAATGACAGTGGCAAGCAAAGTTTGTCAGGAAAACTTGAGTCAGGATATTATAAATATTTCTGACAATTAGCAGTTTTCATCAAATTTGTATTAGAACTGAGGAAAGAAATCATTATATATTTAGTTTATTTTTCGTCATTTTCTTCCGAAGGAAGAATAAAGCTTATTTTTCACTCATTTGCCTGGTGCTGAAATTGCTGCTAATAAGAATTTTTGATGACTGACAAAGGCAGTTGTTTATAGTGAAACAATATTGTCAAGACTGGAAATCTCTGGGCCAGGATTTGATTTTTAATGAGAATTATAAGAGTGAGCAGTCTTCACTACTGTGTTTCACTAAAAGTAAGAAGAAAATTCTGTGAAGAAACACAGTATAACACTTGGCTGTGTCCTGTGGATGTATCAGCTCTACCAGCAAAGCTTGGGCTTGTTGACATAAGCTGGTGTTTGTTGGTTGTTTATAAAACAACGTAACTACACTGGTATTTTATTTCTCATGGAAGGTCCTGTGTGTCCACTGGAGAGCTTCACTGCCCCGTGGGGCTGCGGCACTGTAGGTTTTGTTGCATTAACAAGAGGGTCTAAATCAATCCCGATTTTCTCACACATACACAGAGACACATTCACATCAACACTGGAATGTCAATTACACGTATATTTTAAAAACTAAGTGTCTTTGAATATTGATAGCTTTTCAAACTTTGGATACTTTAGTTTTAAACTGAGTATTGTATTTGGTGCAAATGCTGCAATTACATACACATTAAGATGCAAAGAAATCTGGCTAAGATCAGTAAAGCTTCCCTTCTGTCTGCTGCAGACTGGTGGAATCCCAGGGGTTCTGTGCCATAAAGTTACTGTTCTCGGCTTTCGGAAATAAATTTTTTGGAATCTTGCTACTGCATGGTATCTGGGGGTACCTGTGTGGAAACTTTCTTCACTACTTCTGATATCTAAAATCTTTATCTATGATTGACTCCATTGTTGAAGACAAGTCTGTTACAACATTGGAATTCTTACAAGAAAACTTAAGAATTAAAGTTAAAATTTCTTTAAGATGAATGTGTTTATCCCAGCTATGCTAAATATGTAATAAGCATGTATTTCAAACATGGGAGGTACTTTTGTTGAAGACTGTTAGATGACTGGCAAGATCATCTTTAATTCTGAATATTCTTTCTTTAAGTTGCAAATAGTATTTGATTACACACAAAAAAAGTATTGTTTTCTTCAAAGTGTATCAGAATTACAGTTGCTAGGTGTAATATTATCTTACTTTTTTGACCTATGCATTATTACTAATTTTTTAATCTCCTCAGCAGATGTATTTTTAAAATATTTTGTGGAGAGCTGAAAGTTTAGTTTCTTTTAAAATTACGCTTTCCTGCTCATTATTCTCCATCATTCACTCAAATAACGAAATAGCAGTATATGTTCTGGATTATGTTAATGTTGAATTGGTATCTTTGTAAGTCCAGTGAATGTTTTTGTACAGGTACACCCAAAGCTGCACAAAGTTCTTGTCAAGGCACTTCAAGTGGGTTACATGACGCAATGCATGTTTTATGAAAAAATATTAAAATAATACATGCAACAGGCCTAATTAATTTCTTGAAAGGCCTTAACTTACTGAAAAGCATAGTCTAAATATATTAAGGAAAGTACATCTTTCATTGACATGGCACACAGATTGAAAAAGAGGAGTAAATGCACTCAGCGTATTTTCTTTCAGTAAGAGTTCAATTGACAGACCATGTAGGCAAGGACATAGTCACACCACTTCAGAAATGGATGAAATAATGGAAGTGATTCAGGTACCTGGCAATATAATACCAGGATGACACTGCACTAAGAAGGAAGGTTTAGTAACCCTTTTGCAATTAACTGCCCTGATTAATTACTGCCCAGGATTAAGCTAAGAGCTTTCCACAGCAGTTGAACAATGCAGAGTTACCTGCTCAGGACTGAACTGGTTCTAACATGTGTGGTCTATGATTTATAGTGTGATGAAACACACACTACCTGCTTTCTACCCTAACTCTGTTCCACCAGGCGAAGTCAGTTATTTAAATTAACATCTGGCTGGCATGCTACAATTTCATACTTCCTCTGTCACAGCACAGAGAAACTTGGAGGGGCATTTCTCTCTTCCTCTTTGCTTTTTTTCTGTATTATTTCCCGACCCTGAAACTTCCGCAGGAGTTCAGCCACTCACAGAAATGACAGATTTGCATCCCAATTTTGAATCTCCAAGGGTCTATTTCTTAGCAAAATAAATGTTTGCAACAGCTTTCCTTATTCTAAACAACCCGAGTCTTTTTTAGACTCCATTGGAAACAGTTCTCATGTGGTCATCAGTCCTGCTGTTTGTGATGGAAAAGAGCTGAGGATCAGGTACAGCTGGATCTCACTCCATCTCTGTTAAAGAAGTCAGTCACCTGCCAGCCCCTTTAGCAAACAATGAAAGGACTGAGCAGCTAAATAAGTTCATTGGATCAATTTGTTTGTCAGCAGTGAATAGGGAGGAAGAAACAAGAGAAAACAGATTCTGTGCTTATTTTTCAATGGTAAAAGGATTTTAAAAAGTAAAAGACTGAAGACGGGATAAGTTCTCAGAGTTGGATTGAGCTGAAAAATGTTTAAATTGGTCTTCAAATCATATTCCTGTGATCTAGAAGGGATTAATTATTCCAAGAATGAAAAGTATTTAAGTGATCTGTTAAAAGTAGTGTACTTGTTTATACTACCTTACAGAGCCTTACTAAAATGAGGTGTTTTAAATTGCCCAACACTTCTGTAATCTTATCACATAAATAAACACACACTCTCAATCCTTCTGCTGTTATCGAAATATACAGATGTTTTTATATCTAGCACATCTATGTTTTTATTTAGATAAATAGATTTTTAGGTGTAGCTTAAGGACTTCTGGATTTTATTACAATGAGTTTTGCAAAAATTAAAAGATTCATCTAGTCATCTTTTTTTTCCTAATTTTGTACTTAAAAATAACTGAAACACTTTAGAAGTTTCCCTAATCAGCCATTATTGTTTTCTCTGTATTCTAATAACACCAAAGTTATAGGTTTGATTCCTCTGTGGGCCATTCACTTAAGAGCTGGACTCAGTGGTTCTTTTAGGTGCCTTCCAACTCAGAATATTTTGGAAAATAGTCTGTAAACCACTTTATTTTAATTTAGTATTGGTTACTAGTACACATATTTTACATCAGTTATTGTTATATTCTCAGTATAATTCTGGTCTTAATGAATACCACAGTCAAGCCACTCTCCTCTTCAGGCTTACTAACTGTAAGGTACTAAAAATCATAGGGGTTTTTTTGTAAAGTATTTTAAAATACAGATTACTAATAAGGAACAAACTTTACTGTCCTTCATAATTGAAATCTGTGCTTGGGATAATTAATGAACTTCAGTTAAAGGTATACTATTTAATGGGGCTGAGCACTCCAGAGGACCTGCGCACACTCTGCTCCATTTGGAATTTAGTGGCTGTTTCTGTATTTAATGACTGAGACGAGAACATCCCAAGGCACAGCTGACAGGGATAAGATTTGAATCAAACGCAGAAGAAAAATGTGTTTGAAGAATTTAAAACATTTTTTGGTACAACGAACAAGTATTTCAGGACAGCCTGGCAGCCCAGGTTCTCAGACTCAGGGAGTCCTCATTCATCTTTCCCAACGTGTACGCATCAGTTGTCAAGAAAAGATGAAGTCATGCCTGGCAGATGAGCTTGAGATGGAGCTCTGCCTGAGTTTACTACGTGTTTTGAGGTACTGGAATGACTTATAGGAATGATTTTGGTGAATAAGAGGGAAACTTCTTTAGAATTTCAATGGAATGTGCTAATCCATAACATGTTAAGTAGGAAATAGCTGAAATTCAGAGGCAATTTGGCCATTGTGTTTCTGTCTTTCTGGTTTGGGTTTTTAAAGGTTCATTTTTGAGTTTTATATTTGGTCTGTGAAAAAGCTAAATCTTAACACTTATTGCTCAAGGAGCTGCACGCGCCTTTTTGTGGATTTTGAGCTTGCAATCATTTTTGGGGTTGTATTTTCACAGCCAAAAAGAATGTTTGCCGAATGTAATGCATAGACTCTGTTATTTTATTAAACATCTTTCTTGTATGTATGCGTTTATAAATTCACATGTATCATAACACCTGATCCACACTGGACCAAAGTTATATTTAGCTTAGGAATCTGTTCCTGATAGTAGGCAATGCTTAGAGACAGCACGTAGGGAACAGAGAACTTTCACAGCAGTGGTCATAGAAACAAATCCCAGCCCTGTATTCTGGTAGTTAGCTGTTAGTTACAGCGCCTTCCTCGGGATGGATACTGAAATATGCTCATGTTTGACAGGCAAGAAGTGCTCAGGAGAGATATTGTGTGCAAAAATTGACAAAACTACAATGAGATATTCAGTGATATGCTTTCGGTGCAAACTCAGGCATACACTGAAGAACAAACAAACCCTTTATTTATAATTAATACTCTTTAAATCTTACTCAAAGTTGCCCCCAGATAACCTGAAGTCTGAAGATAAGCATGCAGTGTTACTGAAAGTTTCCTCTAACCTGCTGACCACCAATATGAACTTGTTCATGAGAAAATATATTTACCATTTTGCTTTTCATCACCTTGCTAAATGGAACGTGGGGTGATGTACCCGAGGGAACTGACTCTTGTCTATACACTAAGGTCATTACTGGAACTTTTCCATTATGCTGCTATTTATTTGGCATAAACTGAAATAGCCTTTTTGAAAGGTTTATCCCCCCCACATTGTTCTCAGAGCCATAAAACCAAAAGAGGGTTTGGGGAATAATTTTAGTCTCTCAGCATTGCTATTGCCATGCTAGTATTAATGAAGGCGTAATGTTGGAGTCTGACATTTAATATTATTGGACTTGCACCTCTGTGCTAAAAGATTATTGACTTCTGATATACAATATAATGATTTCATATAATTAGGCAAATATTAATACTAAGGAAAATGTGTGATATCAGCTACTTTGGGCCACTGATTGCAGCTGCATAAAGGTGAACTATAATGAAATGACTCCCTATTTAAAGAATAAAATGAAACTGTTCTTCACGTATCCTTCACTTGAATTATGGTTTCTTAACAGGGTAGGAAACAAACTCCCTGGGTTTATGTATCTTCCTTAGACTGTGTGGCAGTGATAATGACAAAAAGTTTTAAAGAAGAGGTTTGAAGAGGAGAGAAGCTCTAGCAATATTTGCTGATTGGTTTTTGAGATATTCTGCTTATTGCCTCAACATTTCTGTTCAAGATTTATTTCCAAGCGTGATGGTTGACTGCCGCCCAGCCACCCTCTCAATCCTCTCTTTCAATGGGACTGGACAAAGAAAATAAGATGAAAAATCTTGTGGGTTGAGGTAGAAACAGGGATATCATTTGACAATTACCACCATGGGCAAACTAAACTCAGTTTGGGGAATAGTAATAAATTTTTTTCCCTATTAAAGTAGATCTGAATGGTGAAAAATGAAGACAAAAACTGAAACACCTCCCATCCACACCCCACCTTTTTCTCAGCCTCATTCCTCTTTCATTCCCGAGTTCTGTACCTCTCCTCTACCTCTGCCCCAGCAGTCCAAGGGGATGGGGAGGAGCCACCAGGAGCCTGACCAAGCCTCTCTTCACAGGCACCACAGAGGCAGCAGATCCCTGCCAGGGGCTGGGACAACAAAAAACCAGTAGATGAACTTAGAATAATAATAATAATAATAAAGACGGTTAAAAATTCAACTGTTAAGTGTCGCATACCTTTGCTCTTGTTCTCTATTTATGAAGCTCCAATGAATATCAATTGAAATTTAATCCTCAGCCAGTCATCAGTAAAACATCAAAAGTTGAAGGAAAGCCATAAGAAAAAATAGCTGAATTAAAATGTGTGTTTAATTTCTGATGGCACAGTCGCAGTATTTCCCAACATACTTCTCCATCAGAAAATGCCCATGTGAAATATTTTTTCCACAGGGAATGTTACTGAATACTTTTGACAGTGTTTTATTTATTATGACTTTGAAATCTTGTCTGGTAGTAATGTTATTTTACTTTTACATTCCGGAAATAATTCTGTCTGATTTATGAGATCTTTTGGTTTTGCCTTTAGACTAAAAAAAAAAAGTGTTAGAAGAGAAATTCTGAGTTTCACTTGCCCCTAGATTTTAGTATCAGCCTATGGATAAATCAGGGCATGCAGCTCCAGGTTCACAAAGGGACGAGGATGTCCTGACCTAATTGCAACCTACTGACACAGCTTAGAGGTTAATCTTTCTGACTCCTGCAATGTCATTAACAGAAGAAAACTGGCTTAACAAATTTTATAGATACCAACCCATAACCCTTTGTCCTTCACCCTGGTAAACTGCGTAACATGAAATACTCTGACTCTCTGAAATCCACCAGATTTTCGGAGCGAACCTCTGCGTGCTGTGTGCAAGCCCAGCAGATCAGCCCCACTGTAGCTTAACACCCATGTTTTATCCAGGAGAATTCCTCAGAGCCACAGCTCTGCTGTGTAAGAGTCCTGCTCTGCTCCGCACTGGTTCGGCCTCGCCTGGAATATTGTGTGTAGTTCTGGTCACTAATGTGAGGGAAACTCACGGACACCACTAGCTGACCAATATGATCAAGGTAATGCCTTTCATTGTTGTGAAAACACCCCTTAAATAACCCAGATAGCACACACACTGCAAACCACCCTGGGACTGGTTAATGCGAATAACACACAACTCTATTGGTGTAAAATAAAGTCCTCGTGATCTCTCCCTGTGCTCGTTGTTTTTCAATCTTCTGCTACAGCTTCTCTAAGTTTACATTCTTCTCCCTGTCAATCTCCACAGAGGCTTCTTAAAAATAGCTTTTCACTGCAGTCTTAAAGGTCTTGCAGCATAACTGCATCTAAAGCACTGAGGTACCTCATATGTCCATTTTCTGCAAGAAATTCCCCAACAGGTCACTGTGATATAAGTGAGACACTGAGCTATTAGAGAGTGTCCAAAGGAGAGCAACGAAGATTGTGAAGGGCCTTGAGAAGAAGTCGTGCAAGGAGCAGCTGAGGGCACTTGGTGTGTTCAGCTGGAGAAGAGGGGACTGAGGGGAGACCTCATTGCAGTTACAACTTCCTTGGGAAGGGAAGAGGAGGGGCAGGCACTGATCTCTTCTGTGACCAGTGACAGGACCTGAGGGAATGGCCTGAAGTTGCGTCAAGGTTGGTTTTGGTTGGATCTTAGAAAAAGGTTCTTCCCCCAGAGGGTGGTTGGACACTGAACGGGCTCCCCAGGGCAGTGGGCACAGCACCAAGGCTGGCAGAGCTCAAGGAGCATTTGGACGATACTCCCAGGCACACGGTGTGACTCTTGGGGATGGTCCTGTGCAGGGTCAGGAGTTGGACTCAGTGATCCTTCAGCATCCCTTCCAACTCAACATATTCTGTCATTCTGTGATTCTGTGATTTATGGATTGCTTGTATTCACAACTACATACCCCATAGGTTAATCTTAGCTCACAGTGGTAGAACATGAAAATGCCAGTTTGCTTCTGTGTGTTTTATTCAGATAAAAGACATTCCTTTTCGCACTGCATCCAGTTAGATATCTGATATTAGGCACACAATTAAATCTCTAGATAAATTAGAAGTAGAAATGTAATTTATAACTGGCGATTCAAACACATAATTACTTTACATGAACACGAGTAAATCACATCATTATAGTCTTATTTTTCATAGCACCATGTTATCTCCTGTGATGAAAATGAGGTTTAAAGTCTTGATATAATTCCAGAACACTGTAACATTAAAAATCTTATGTAAAAATATATTTTGCCAGAGATCTACAAAACTGTAGAGAAATGCTTACAAATACACTCTTTAACAGAGATGACCATGGAATTAACTCCTAATGATAACTGAATCTTACAGGAAAATTTACATTTGCCAGCACTATTTATAGCAGTGTCCAGAAACAGTACTTTTGACATATATATATACATATATATATATATATATATATATAGGCATAGATCTTGACCATTTCTCTCCTTTGAGAACTGCTGCAAGGCATATGGAAAACAGATGTCTAAATGTCAGAGATTATGATGATGTAAAGCAAATCAATGCATTCCAGTGTAATATTATAAACCACATACTGAAATTGGCAAAGGATCTTCCAAGATAGGATAGTTTTGTGCTATAAGGATATGCTTCTATGTACAATATCATGTTGACCTACCAGGAAATTTTGATAGCATCAGCCAAACTTGAAAATTCGTCACATTTTCTTCAACTAACCACGATAAAACTCATGTCACAAGACCTCAAAGGAACCACAATTTTTTGTTATACAAAAGAGTAACTTTTAGAAGTGGGAGTGCACATCAGCTCCCAGCTACTTCATTATAGTAACTTTATATTTTTGCATGTTGTTTTGGCTATTGATTTCTCACAGTACTTCAGTTAATCAGCTTACCCTTTACCAGTTTCACAGCGTATCTGCACAACTAAGATAAGTAAACCTAATTCTTGTCTGGAAAATTGGCCTGCTAGACATTCTTTGGAGGATACATTTTGCAAATAGTAGGTACTACAAGAAGAAACAAGAACAACAGGCATGGTGCGAAGAAGAGAAGGGAATGTGGACCAAAGATCTAAGAGGAATGCCAGAACTTTCAACAGCTGCTATACAACAAAGGCCCATTGCAGCATTGTGCTCTGCATGTATTAAAGGCATCGCCACAATGCCATGAAATTAATCCTGTAACTCAATCTGCAGTTAATCCATGCAGCTCATTTGCATTCACTGGTTACTTTAATTTATATTTAAATTTAGTAAATTAAAGTTGAGTGGACTGTTTTCTGACAGGGAGGCCCATGTCTATATCGTAAAAACTCTTAGCTTCCCAAACAGGCTGGCTGTTTGCAAACTATCCATTGGGAATACTTCCTATCTGCCACATGATTGCTTGGATTTGTTTGGGAAAACACAAGTTGGCACGAAACCTTGCAAGGATTTGTTCTTACAATAAATATAGCCAAGAAAATATTAATTCATAATTAGCAGCCTGTCTAGATGACTTTTTTTTGGTAGAGATTTAGTAAATTTGAGTGATGTTTGAATTAGTGGACTGCAGAAACTGAAGTAATAAGAAATACATACTTTACCTTAGACAAAGCCAAGGACCATTGCCTTCAAAGGGATCAGGTTTGTGCATATCACTTTTAAGTACAGTTTATCACTTGCTCAGCTCAGCTACAGTTTAACACTGGAAATGTCCACTTTGTACCAAGTTGAGTCATCCAGGCTCTCTGATTTCAGCTTTGAGTAAATTGAGAACCACCAAATTGGTCAGCCGGGGTGCAAATTGCTCCACGTAAAAAAACCCAAAACATCAAAATTTGTGTTTTGACATCCCTGTACTGTGCATTTCCTTAGAAAGTCTGGACCTTGAGAGTCCCTGGGGAATACCCTAGCAGCTAGGTCATGCGTTCATTTGAATTCCTTTTACTAATTAGGAAATACGCCATTATTTCATACAGAATTGAATTTCTTCACTAAGAAGAAAGCTTATAAAAGCCCCATAGTTCTAATATGTTCATGACCAATGAACATTAAAGATGACAGAAGAGGGATTTTAGATCATATGTATCACATTTCATTTGGGTATGCAAAGCACTCTGACACTGGGTGTAAAATGAGGCTGAAGAAAGAGCACCAGTTTCTCTCTTCAGGTTGCTTTTTTACTTGAGCTAGGGTAGATATAACTTTAATACATGGTTAAGATTGTGTATTCTGCAGGTATGAAGGTGGAGTGGTTGGCAGAGGTTACTGGCTAATTCAGCTATAGACTTTGCACACAGTGTACCGGACTTTGTGACTTCTTTTCCCTGACTCCCAGTTGATCTTCCACATCTTTTAAAGAATCTGGACACCTGACTTTGTGCTTTATTTTCCAGTATAACAGATTGGTTGCAAGTTAGGTGTCTCAATACTCTATATAATTCCTATTTTATTGATTTAATCATAATTAAAAATAATGTTTTCAAATTATTGTGCAACTTAGTGTAAATGATTAATATTTGCACATAACCTTCCTTATATTTACATGCTATTGTAATCACCTTGAACTTTATTCATAGACTTGTTTAGCAGTTTCTAATGCTGAAGAGGTTTCATGCTGAACTAGACCAGAAATTAAGGTGAAGCTGTAGACATATTAAAATATCCCTTAATACTAATTTTGTGAGATTACAACACCATAATTTTATTGATACAGCATTTTATATGTCTCGAAGACCTATTTTTATGAAAGTGATTGCAAACTTCTTTCAGGTACTGGAATATATAATTTTTTTACTAAAAATGTAAATAAAGAAGATAGTAGAATTATTTTAAGAAGAACATACCCTTAGCTTTGTGTGCTAGGAAGGTTAAATGGAAGCAGAAAATCATAGATACTGATGATATAATTTTATTTATTCCATCCATTGCTTCTCCAGAAAATGACAATTTACAGTCTTGTAACTTGGCCTTGTAATTATTGCACATGCAGGGACATGAAAATGTATTACGAATACAGTAAACAAGACAAAAATAGTGTACTCATGTGTGTTCCTTCTGAGTAAGCAATAATAATAGCATTTGAATTTAACACAAGGTTTAAATTAAAGTGGTTTGGATACCACGATGGTAAATGTGTGATGGAGTATGCTGAGCTCTCTTGGGAATGCATGTACATAAATTCTATCTGCATACAGACTTTGATGGACTTGGGGACAAGGATTTTTTTTTTCTTGGAAGGCTTTGGAAACAGACATCATTTAGCATGACAGCAGCTCTCTTAATCCTCTGGCATCTAATTCAAATTACATGTATTTTGTTAGTTTTTAAATAGAATCAACACAGATTTCTGTAGGAAACAGTGGACTCTGAAGTGTTTATATATTGATCAAAATGCATATTTTGCTGGTCACCTTTCCCCTAGTTATGATAATGATTTGTTTCATATCTGCCAACTGCAGTGTAGTGTTTGATTATTAGTTTTCAAAGACCACAGCAGATACTATTTTTATTTTGTCTGTAGGCTGCTTGGTGACTCTGGAGGTCACTGCAACTTAGTAAATGTTTTTCTCAGACACCACCTGCTAGATCAAGTGGTAGATTCATACAGGGATTAAAGATCCACAAATGTTTTCTCAGTGTTTTTGGAGTTCCTCTCGTAAACTGACTAGTGCAGAGAATAGAAAATTCTTCTGGTTTCTCCCAAACATCATAAAATACTTTGCTTATTCAGCGATTGCCGATGCTCTTTTAGAGAAGAATACTTGAATGATACTCCATCACTGATGCTCTCTGATCTTTCTTGAGTGTGGATAAATGGCAGCTGATATTAAACGGTTGTAAATATGTCATAAACAATAGTAGGATTTCAAAATTTAAATTCAAGCAGTGCCCATTAAGATTTCTGAGTGTCTTTGAAATAAATTGCAAGAAGGAATGCTAGTAAAAGTAATGAAAATAATTGTGGGTTTTTTTCCTACTGTTTTAATAATGTTTGAATCTAATCCATCATCCCAGTATTACCAACCTACTATAGCCTGAAAACTGTCATTTAACGTTATCTTCTACTATAATGTTAATCTAACTGCATCAGTGTGTCTTCACAATGTGGAGACACTGGAACACCACAGAAGTGTAACAAAAGAAAATCATAATGAAATAAATCATAAAGTTTCAACACTAAGATTAAATGTTTAACCGGGCAAGGAATTTAGTTGCTAAAACAAGTGTTTGTAAAAGAAGTAACTGAGCAGCACCCAGCACACAAGTATCTCTCTTTTAAGAGAGAACAGGAATGCAATAAGAGCTTTTTTTTTAATTCTTCTGTCATGTTTCTTGCCTCATTGAAATGAACGATTTACCAGCATGCGCTCTAACACTAAATATTGCTATGAAGATCTATACCACAAAGCACGATCAGCCTGATTTTCATTGTGGGCACTCTATTATTTAATAGCACGCTCTTACAATGACATAGATTAACCCTGCAGAGCCTAGATGTTGACATTAGATTTAAATGGACACATTAATACATTGGAAAAGACTATCCTGGGTGTGCCATGTTTTCATTTGAGAAACACTTCAACATCCCACAACATCATAATAAGCCAGCTAAGCTCCTTTCTTAAGTTGTCTCACATAGCCTTGTATTTACATATTTACAACACAGTTCTGTGTAGCTGTATCTCCTGGTTGTTACTTGGAGTGCTATGGTTAGCGAGTTTTCATTTAATCTATTTTCACCAGTGAGAACTCTCACTAGTAATTTTTTTTAAAATTTAAATAATTCTCTCCTATTCTAATTTCCTTTTCATACCTTGAAGCGTTACACACAGTAATGTCTCATTAATATTCAGTATATTTTTCTTTAGGTGTGTTGGCCTAGGTCTAACCTGCGGACCAGATTTCATGTACTGTTTTCAGTAATGTGGTTGCAGTTGGCCTTGTCTGTACTCTGATCTGTGACTCACAGCACTGGAAGTGTTGGCTCATAGTGATTATGCTTGATCTCATCGTAAGACTGTGCAGTAAATTTAAGACACTGACAGGGAGGAGCAGTTGTTTCTACAAGTAAAGCTTGTGCCCTGAGGCTTCCACAAGACTGTTACTGCTATCTTCTCTGGAGTACTGTGAGGTTGTGGACTTTGTCACGCATGCTTGGTGTAAATAAAGCAAGTTAATGACATTGATTTAATACAATTTCAGACCTTATGTGATTTTTCCAGTTGCTTCTGACATTTTATCTGTTTGTTCCAAATATGGAGAAATCTGCTTGCATAATTTTTAATATCTAATGGTATCAAATATGCAACATTTAAACACTGACATGAAATTTTGAGTATATATTTAGTTGACTTTAGGACTGATGGAAAATATCAATTCAAGGAGGTTTTCCATTAGGAGAACGTGTTTTCTCCAATGCTTTTGCTCACTTACCCGTTTTCCTCTCCTCTTCCCCACTGTGGCAGGCTACAGAGGAGAATCGAAGACACAAAAGGCAAATATCATGGGTTGAGATAAGAACAATTTACTGGGAACACCAATGACATGAGAAAACAAATAGTAGCAGCAGCAGTACTAATGAAGGTACAACAAAAGAAATTATTCAAGCAGAAAAAACTCCCTGATAATAGACAATACCAGACAACTCCTTCCACCATGCTTACTGATGGAACAAAACCCCTTCCCTCATAAGAGACTCCCTTCCCCCACTCCCAGCAATGGTCTGAGGTGGTGTAGAATAACCTCCATGTCCTAGCCATGTCCTCTCCCTGATACTGCAAAGATTATACACTGTCCAGGCCAGAACCAGGACTTTATCCACTCCCTTTTCCTATACCATGTCCAGATCCTACACCTTCCATATATGTATATACACACAAGCATAGATATTATTTCCATAGTCGACAGCTGTCCCTCCAAGATGTCCATTGAGTTCATTTAGTCCATGACTGTAGGTTCTATCCACCCTGGACGTCTTCCAGGGCAGTAGCTGGTTGCAAGCTGCATCAGGAGTTCACGACTGCTGCACCTGGAGCAGTCCATACTCATTGTCCTTGGTACTTCTGGCATACAGTGGCAATGCCATTCAGCAACCAGTTATGCAACTCAACACTACAGACCATTCTCACCCAAAAAATCAATCCTCTTGGAGTATGCATCATGTTTCCTCATCCGTCTGCATCACCTGCCAAGTACACCCAGATCCTTGAGCAAAAACAATCCCAAGGGTAGGTTTGCCTTTGCTTGAAGCAGGATTAATCCAGACTGTCTTCCCTAACACCTTTCTCATATACACCAAGGGGACTTAATCCGCTTCTAGGTTACATGGAGGTTTTGATTGGATGGGGCCAGCTTGCTTGGTAGAGCCTCTAGTGTTAACTAAGCAGGTGGCCTTCACTAAACACAGACCCCAATGTTTGAAGGTCCCGCCACCCATTGCTTTCAATGAGGTTTTTAGCAGTCCATAGCATTGTTCAATTTTCCCAGAAGCTGGTGTATGATAGAGAATGGGATACACCCACTCAATATCCACTTTCTGGCCAAGTGGCTGTGAGGCTATTTTTGAAAGGAGTCTCTTTGTCCGACTCAATTCTTTCTGCAGTGCCATCCCACCACAGGACTTGCTTTTCAGGGCCAAAGATGGTCTTCCAGGCAGTGATGTGAGACACAGGACATGTCTCCAGCCATCCAGAGGTTGCTTCTACTATTTGCAAGCATGCATCACTTGCCTTGGTAGGTTTGCAGGAGTGTGATGGAATCAAACTGCCATGCTTCCCCGTATCTGTATTTCGACCATCGTCCACCTGCAGGGGCTTTACCTGCTTGATTCATTGTAGCTCATGTTTCACAGTCATGGATAATCTGGGTGATAATGCCCATGGTTAAATCTACTCCTGGTCATGAGCCCAATCTGTATGTTGCATCTCTTCCCTAATGACCTGAGACGTCATGGGCCTGCTGAGCCAAAAATAATTCCATGCTTGTGTTGCCAGTCCAGATGCACCTGAGACACTTTAATCTCAGCAGCCGGATCCACCTGTCTATTTTTGTGATGTTCTTCGGTGGCCCAGCTCTTAGTGCACCTACATGAGATACTTTTACAGCCAATCTCTTGACCTGGACAGTGATGACTCGCTACAGTTCAGCAGCCCAGATGGGGTTACCTCTGCACTGCCAATTGCTCTTTTTCCATTGGTCCAATCACCCCTACAGAGCTCTTTTGAGTCAGTGTAGAGGCAAAGCACTGGCCATTTCTCCCATTCAGTGATATCTAAAGCCAGCTGGACAGCTTTCAGCTCTGCAACCTGACTTGATCCACCTTGTCTCTCAGTAGCTCCTGTGACTCATCGTGTGAGACTCCATACGACAGCTTTCCACTTTTGATGTGTCCTTTCAGTACAGCAGGAACCATCAGTGAAGAGAAGGTATCACTTTTCCTTTTCTAGTAGCTGATTATATGGTGGGGCCTCCACAGCACATGTCACGTTTTCCTCCTCCTCCTCTGGTGAAATTTTTGCCTTCAGGACAGTTTGTGATGATTTCCAAGATCCCTGGGTGATTGAGGTTTCCTGTTTGAGCTCACTCTATGATCAGGGTGACCCACTTTCTCCAAGTAACATCAGTGGCATGATGTGCGGAAGGGCTTCTTGTTTTGAACATCAAGTCCTGCACGGGCAGTCGGGGTACCAGGAGGAGCTGTGCTTCAGTGCCAATCCCTTCGGAAGTAGCTCAAACCCCTTCATTAGCTGCCAGTGTCTCTTTTTTCAGTTGGCATGTAAGAGGCCTTGGATCCTTTGTACCCCTGACTCCAGAATCCGAAGTGTGGTTCTTGAGTCTCCCTGGGTACTGTTTGCCAGAGATTCCAGAAAGGACCATTCTCCCCATCTGCGGTGTAGACTGCTTTTTTTTGCATCTTGTCCTATCCTGTCTGGCCCAAGGGCTACTGCATGAATAATCTGCTTAATTTGTTCAAAAGCTGATTGTTCAGAACCTCACTTACAATCATTCTTCTTCTGGGTCACATGATAGAGAGGTCTTACAATCTGACTGTAATCTGGAATATGAATCCTCCAAAAATCTACAGTGCCTAGGAAAGCCTGTGTTTCCTTCTTGCTGATGTGGTCTTTTATTAACTACATCCACTGGAATCTGATGACATCCATCCTGCCATTTTACTCCTAAAACCCTAGACATAATTTGCTTGATGGCAAGACTGGCCTTCAGGAGGACTTGGATTATCTTCTTCCATTTCTCTGAAATGTTCTCTTCTATGTTGCCCCATACGATGATGCCATCAATGCATTGCAAATGTTCAGAAGCCTCACCCTTTTCCAGTGCAGTCTGGATCAGTTAACTGCAAATCGGGCAGTCGGTTGCAGGTGTACTGGAGGGTCCTCCAGGTCAAAGCAAACTGTGGCCTGCGGTCTGCTGGTAGAATTACAAAGCTCTTGATACTCTTCTTTTCCTAATGAAAATCGGGAAAGGATTTGATAATTTTCTGTACACGGAAACAACATGCATTGGAAGAGATTTTAGGAGGTCATCTAGTTCAACCTTCCCCTCAAAGAAAGGTTCATGTAAAGCTTCTTTTTTCCCCCATCTTCCTCAGGGTCTTGCCTTGTTGAATTTTGAAAATATGCAAGGATGGAGGGCCCACAGCATCTCTGAGTTTAATCACTGTCACAGTGAAATTTTCTCCCTTATACCAGCTCAGAATTCCAGCCCCAAACAAGGCATTGCATTCAGATGAGACTTGGTGCTCGATAAAGGAGATTAAGCAGTTTCCTTCATATGATGGTTACATTCTCGTTGATGTGCACAGCCTTAATTGCAACAACGGCACATGGTATATTTATGTCCCTCAAGAGTGTTTGTCAGGGCAATCACGTCTTTTTCTGCAAAGTTCTTTTCTATCCAGTCACTCCTCTGACGGCAATTGTTTCATGGGGTGTTTATGTTGTAGGTTCAAGTCTGTTGAAATTAATTTCCTTTTGGCTCCATGCTAAAAGCCTGTCCCCTGGATGGCAGTCTTGCACTCTGAGATATCAAGAACCTCTTCAAATTCGTTACAATCCACAATCATTCTGAGGATGCATTCTGTCTCATTTCCAGGTTGTTGATGAAGATGTCAGACATTGTCAGCCTAAATTTCAGTCCGTGAGGAATGCCACTTGTGACACCAGACAGTTTCAATTTGGACTTTAACTACTGCTTTTTCAGATAAAAAAATCTAGTTTGTTTGGGTTTTTTTCTTTCTTTCTGTCTGTCTTGAAATTTAGCAATTTATCTGAGTTTGAGTAGAAGGACAGTTACCAGGAGATTGTGTTAAAATCCAAGGCTGATAAAATCCCATGCAATTTTCCAGTAACAGTTTGCAAAGCTGCATGAGGTAGGAGAAAAAGCTGATCTAGGTTTCCTGCAGAAAGTATTACTGCTTTAAGTGAAATATTTTGGCCAAACCAAAAATATTCGATTTCATAATCGTAGTGTAGTGCTTCATAGACTTTTTAAGCTGCAAGTTTTATTGGAAGGTTGCATCTTCTATACACTGTCACATGGCCAGAGACTCTGCTGGTGTGTTCCTCCCACATAAGAAAACCAGAAAGTCTTGTCTCTACAGCATCTTAGAAATGTTGTTAAGGTAACACTAAAACTTTAATGCTAAAAAAATATAAAATCATCCTTGCAACAATGCACAATAGATCACACATGAAAGAGCTCAAAATATTAGTTAAACCTGTAAAATATGTAAGCTCGTTATGGGCAGTGACAAGGATGGATGCCATGGTGTAGTTACAGAATGAGGGGTGTGATTAAGAAATAAAAAGAAAAGATGCAAAAACCCCAATGGGTAGGAAAATATTCAACATGTAAAGTTCTCCATTTTGTCATTTACACCTCTTTATTTTTTCAATCGTTGTTGGAATACTTGACTCTATGGATTTATTTTTTAAAAAAGATTATTATTTAGGAGTGATGGCAATTTTGCTACATACTGCTCAGAGTCCACAAACACAACTGATCTGTTGTTGAAAACCTCACATGCTGAATGTAGAGCACATGCCCTTGGGAAACTAAAAGATGAGTTGCACAAACAAGTTTATATTGTTAACTTCTAAGAGGCACAAATACATGCTAGCATTAGAAATATTTTCCAAAGTACTCCTGTTACTTAGGAATCAAAGTCTTGTTTCCAGAAGTGAGTAAAATACTTAAAAGTCTATCTAAATTACAAGA
This sequence comes from Grallaria varia, assembly GCA_013396735.1. Lineage (NCBI taxonomy): Eukaryota > Metazoa > Chordata > Aves > Passeriformes > Formicariidae > Grallaria > Grallaria varia. The sequence goes on along the minus strand of VWZG01009759.1, from coordinate 517,938 downwards.
TCTGGATTCGTGCAAGTAAAATCTTCAAATATACTTTATATTTTGTAATGCATAGATTTATGATGATGGCTTTCTGAAAGACAGGACTAGTTTCTCTGGAAAGCAAGGATCTCTTTTCACTGCTTTCTCCCTCCAGAATCCAAGTGGGTATTTTTCAATTTTCAAAACTTTGTGAATGAGGAAAGATCTGCTAATGACATGTCTGAATTTCACTAAACCACTGCCCAGGTGGGCATACTCTGGACATGGAACAGATAAGTAGAAAGAATTAGAGAAATAATTTTTGGGTGTATATTCTTCTAAGAAATCATAAATCATTGCTCCAGATAAGTTTAGAAGAGGAAAACAGGACTATGGTTACATAAAGTGTTTAGGTGGCAAACCTAAACTAAGTGCAACTGGGAAAATCATGAATTTCTCTCCAAGATTAATTGTATTTTGGTGTGTTACAGAAAGCTGCAGTCTGTAATACCATTTATCCCATCCTTAAACCCAGATATTCCCAGATATGTTTCTAGTTTACACTTGTCTGCTTTTCCCTCCTGACTTCCCAGTACGATCTCGCTGTGGGTGGTCTCATCAACTCAAAGCAATTGTTAATGGGAAAAGGAAAAACATATTATAGCCGTACAAATTACCATGGTTTGCGGATATTTATTTTAGTTTTTATGTTAAATTATTAGCTGTCTTGAGCGGTCCCTGGGCAAACCCACAACAATGTGTTTGTTGACCATTTTGTTGACCAAAAATAAGACTATAAAATTATATGTGCTTTATTCTGAAATTTGCCATATAATATTATTGCTGTGTGTTTTTTTTCTCTATCTGGATAGAGGTTTCAGTTGCAGTGTTTAAAGTAGATAAATGTTTAAAGATTATTTAGTTCTTTTCCATTACCTTTGGAAAGGAATATATGGATATGATTTAACTGATTTTAAAAGAAAAGGTAGCAGTGAGCATCTCCAAAGACTTATGGGAATTAGCAATGAAATGCTGCCTATTTACACCATCTAAGAACATGTCTTTCTGCTTTCTGTAGGCTGCAAATAATGCCTAAATAGCCAAATTAAGCCATCCAGTTTACAGAGTATACTCTCTGTACTATATTCAACATGATCTTAAAGCACTATTTCCACTGTGTTAAATACTTAATTTTCAATATTTTGATACTTTTAAAAGCCTGCCAAACTCTACTAAATAAACATTTCTTAAGATGTCAAAATGCACCTTCTTTTGCCAACAAAACTGAAAAGCACATTTCCTCGTATCTCATAATTTTTTACTAGGAAATTCCTATATATAAGGGCAATGCTTTACTTTTCTTAGTAGTGGATAATTTATTTTATATATGGAATTAATTTTTAACTTTGTTTCCAAACATTCTCAAATACCAATCTACATTTCAGGTTTCCCTATTCTTTAATTTTGAAAAGACTAAACTTGCAACAGTGTCTGTTTTTTTGTCATGTGAAAGCTTGTATGCATGCATAAATTGAAGGGGATTTTCACTAAGAAATAATAATAATATTTTTCTAATTATATCCATTATGTACCTAATTTTAATCAAAGTCATATATGACTACTGCAGGTATCTTTCAGACTATTCGCACAAGAAACTATTAGACAGTCTCTCAAGCACTGTAAAAGGAAAAAGAAGGTGTAGAATCTGAGTCTGCATTTTGGTGAATCATGCAAGTACAGGTTGTGAAGGGACTGGGGGAAGTCTGAACTACAGGAATGCTAAACTACTCAAATCTCTTTGGCTGAAAAGCAAAATACTTGTGAGTGTTATTAACAAAGGTGGAAATGTTTACTTTCTGGAAGCTTGTTTAACATCAATAAGACAAACTACCCACAGCATATGACAAGTTGTGCCTTTAAGAAACTTAGAACATGTTGAAACCCAGTTTCTAACCTTGCTTACTGTGCAAGGTTGTCAAGAAGCCGATGCACTTCCTACAGCAACTCTTCTGCCTTTCACTTGGTTTCAGACTTGTTTGTGGTGTGAGAGGCAGCAGCCACTGAGCTGATGGACAGCAAGTTGCTGAGAGTTCAGATTAGCATATTAATTCTGTTACATCCATCTGTGAACACTCTGCAGCCTTTAACTTTATTGACTATGATGCTGTTAAGACTTCAAAGAAAAGCTGAGAGCCTGATACTTGCATAGCTAAAGGAAACTATTTACATTAAATAAACTCTCTTTTGAAAGTACTTTGAAAGTAGATAGTTACTTTTACAAAGTTTCCCTCGAGCTATGGCTGTACTTTTTGTATCAATGGAATTATCACAACAAACAAACATTTATTTCAGAATTATCCTATTGGCCTTAGAACAGGAAGCAGGATCCAGTTCTCCACGAAATAAGTATCTAGATGACAGAGATATCCAATTGCCTTTATGACATGAACATAGTGTTACAGAAATGTCACTAAAGAGGTACATCTTGTTTCAAATAAGAGGAGATGCAGGCCAAAATTTCCACAAACATTAAAAAAAAATGTTTTCTTAGAGCCAAAAACTTTCACATTTGTAATTTTTTTAGTGCCATTTAAGCTAATTGACATATGGATCTGGTAGAAAAAATGTGTCAAGAAAGCAAAAATGTGTGTGTTTTACTTGTATGTTATCCAGGGGTTTAATTTCTATTACTTTGTTCTAGTTTTTATAGAAAGCCAGTTGGGACAAATTCTGACTACTAAGTTGAACTACCACTGTGATCTTTTCAAGGTTTGTCTACCAAAAATTTTGTTTCAAGACTGCTTGAAAAGTGTGTATATTTAAGTATGTATGTTTTCCTAAAAAATACTCACTCTAATGGTTTTGATACTATTTTCATAACGTTCAGAAAGGTTCTAGAGTCATAGAATCATTTATACTGGAAAAGACCTCTAATACCATCACGTCTAACCGTTAACCTAACATTGTCAATTCCACCATTAAACCATGGCCCTAAACACCACACCTAGGGATGGTGACTCAGCCAGTTCCCTGGACAGCCTGTCCCAAAGCTTGATAAGCCTTTCTGTGAAGTGATTTTTACTAATATCCAGTCTAAACTTTCCCTGGTGCGATGTGAGGCCAGTTATCCTCGTTCTGTTGCTTGTTATTGGGAGAAGAGACTGACATCCTCCTCACTACATCTTCCTTTCAGGTAATTGTAGAGAGTCACAAGGTCCCTCTGAGGCTCATTTTCTCCAGGCTAATCACCCTCAGCTGCTTCTCACTAGACTTGTGCTCCAGACCCTTCACCAACTTCATTGGCTTCTCTGGACATGCTCCAGCACCTCAATGTATCCATGCAGTGAAGGGCACAAAAGTGAACACAGGGTTCAAGGTGGAGCCTCAACAGGGAAGAATACAGAGGGACAATCACTTTCCTGGTCCTGCTGGCTACACTATTCCTGATACAGGCCAGGATGCCACTGGCCTTCTTGGCCACCTGGGCACACGCTGGCTCATGTTCAACTGGCTGCCTACCAACATCCTCAGGTCCTTTTCCTCCAGGCCGCTTTCCAGCCACTCTGTCCCAAACCTGTAGTGCTGCAAGGGGTTGTTGTGACACAAGGGCAGGAGCCGGCACTTGGCCTTGTTGACCCTTCATACAATTGGCCTTGGCCCATGGGTCCAGCCTGTTCAGATCCCTCTGCAGAGTCTTCAAGCCCGTCATCCAGAAGGTTGGTAAACCTATTAAACAGGCCTGACTCCAGTAGTGAGTCCTGGTGAACACCACTTGTGACTGGCTGCCAGCTGGATTTAACTCCATTCATCACCACTCTCTGGGCATGGCCATTCATCCAGTTTTTTACCCAGGAAATAATATCTATCTATCTATCAAAGCCATGAGCAGCCTGCGTCTCCAGGAGAATGCTGTGGGATACTGTATCAAATGCTTTACTAAAGGATTTGTCTAGATAGAAAACACCCACAGTCTCTCCCCCATCCGTAAGTGGGTCCCCTTGTCATAGAAGAAGATCAGGTTGGTCAAGCAGGACCCGCTGTATTGGCCTGACACCCTGGTTGTACCGTACATGACACCCTGGTTGTACCGTACATGCCGTGTAATGACACTCAAGATGATCCGCTCCATAATGTCTCCTGGCACCAAAGTCAGGCTGACAGGCCTGTAGCTCCCTGGGTCATCCTTCTGACCCTCCCTGTAGACGGACATCACACTGGTAAACTTCCAGTCAAAGGAGACATCCCCACTTTGTCAGTACTGGGGTAATTGGTTAAAAGTGGTTGGATGAATCCTTCTGACAGCGTCCTCTGTGTCCTTGGGTGGATCCCATCTCACCCTATAGACTTGTGTATGTCTAAGTGGCGGAACAGGTAGCAGACCATCTCCCCTTGGATTATGGGGGTTTTATTCTGCTCTCCATCTCTATCTTCCAGTTCAGTACATTGTACTTGAACACTTATTTCAGGAACTATGATATTTTAAGACCATGAGATTAGATAGTTGAATAGAGCACAGTGCTAATAATGCCAAGGTTGTGCATTTGATCCCCACAGGGGCTATTCACTTATGAGTTGGACCCGATGATACTTGTGGGTCCCTTCCAACTCAGAATGTTCTGTGTTTCTGTGAATGAAGTTTGTGATTAGGGTTCAGAGCCCTTTACAACTTTTGCAATAGGAACAACCAACCAATCTACAATGAACGTTCATCTACAATGAACGTTCAAGGAATTTATCTCTAGATATCTCTAGATATCACAACCCTCTGTACATAAAATTTAATTCTTATTTTTCTCTTTTTTATTTTTTATTTTATATTACTGAGCAACATAAGTAATTTTAAATATCTTATTTGAGTTCTGTACTGTTCTGGTTCTGGCCAGCACAGGGTTAATTTTTGCAGTAACCAGGAAGAGAACAACTAGGACTCGGAAGTTGTTCTATACCACCTCACATCGTTATCTTATGTGCCACCAATTCTTCTCTCCAGTCCTCTGCAGGGCAAGGGATGGGGGAGTGGAAGCTGAGTCAGTGGTGCGTTGTTTGGAGTTTCAGTGGGAGCACTAAACTGGGGAATACCATTCCTAAACCATGGCATGCACTCTTGTGGAATAAATGATAACCAACTGTACATCAATTTCATAATGTTACTTGCTATAGATCCTAGTGTGTTTTAGAAAAAACATTAGAAAAATATTGCCATCTTTTATTTGTGAAATATGACAGCTGAAACACAAACAGAACAAGAAACTCCACTATCCGAGTTAGAACCACCTATAATGTGTTACTGAGAAATAAGTATATAGTATCAAAGAGTTCTTCAGCAATTAGTTCTTTCAGTCTCTGGATTACTTTTACAGTGCTCAGACTTTTCATGAAGTCACTTTATCGTGAAAGAAACTATCTTTAGTGTACTAATCTATCTACATATAGATTTTTATTGTGTTTGTTTTTAGCACAGCTGACTTGTGAAGATATGCTCAGCTTGGGCAGTCGAATGTAAACTATGGAAAATAGTTCATTTGTGTCTGTTGTAGGATTCTGTTTGGATACTCCTGTGGTGTCTACATAAACATATAAAATGAGCACCATTGTTTACAGAATTTATGTTATTTTCAAAAAAGGAAGCTGCCTGTTATAATTTATCACCAGGCATCAGAATAAAAAAAAGGAACTATGAACATCTCCACTCTGGATATGTAACTTCAGCTTTCTTTAATGGTATGATTTGTTCAGAAAGGAATAGTTGATCTTCTACCAGTGAAAGTTCCCTTGTAAGCATCCTAATCGAGCACTAGAATATTAAGAAAATGTCTGCTCTTAATCAGCTTTAAAGATCGATCCAAATAATGTCTGATGATACAGGGTTTGGGGCTTTTTGTCATGATAATAACACATCTTCTCACAATATAAGAAAAAAATTAGTAAGTTATGTAAAACAAATGTAAACAAGTAGACAATTAGAAAGACAAAATATAATCTTTCACCCTCAGAATGAATAAAATAAAGTTTTAAAAAATTAGATAACCCACTAAACTGGACCCACGTGCACAGTGGAACCAAAAGAATTTTCAAAGCTAGGTCCAGGATGAGAAGTTTCTATGCTAATGAGAAGAAAGGAAAGTAATGTTAAAAATTTCATGAGAAATTTTGCATTAAACTCTGATGAATTTCTGGAGTTAAGAAGGAATAACGTGTTGAGTAGTAGAGAGCAAGTTGACAATACATGCAACATGTTCATGCTTGAGGGGAGAAGTCTGAGGATAACACAGAGAGGAATACAACATCAACAAACATGATACTCCTTTAGAAGGTTAACACAAAATGATGCTAAAATGTATAGAAACGAAGATTCCAATCTGGAGTGTTTATAGAGGATACATACTGTAGTGTACTGCACTAGAGTGTAGTATGGCTGTCAAAGTAAACAGTTAGATGCAAACAAATGTGGAAATAGTTAGCTGCACTGTCACATAATATGATACAGCCTTCCTACTTGGCTACAAGGCAGAAATGTAACACTTGAACGCATTTTAATGCTGCTGGAAGGCTTGCCCTGGTATCATTTTTTTGTGATCTCCAACTGTGAAATTCTGTATAAATATTAAATAAGTTTAATGACAATGAGAGACTTCATGGTGTTTCCACAATTGCTATACATTTGCATGTTTTATCTTTTAATTAACCCTGTTACTGCTTCAGAAATACGGCAGAGTCAGTAGCAAGCAAACATGATCAATGAATTCATCCTGGATTCTAGATGGTTTTGCGGTTTGGCTGCGCTTGGAGGTTTTTCCCCACAAAAGCCAGATGGTCTAAAGAAGATCTTTAAAACCAACCCTAGGCTCTGCTTCTTGAATGTTACAGACATAGCTTCTAATGAATCAAATGGTGTTCTTATTCCTACTGCTAATGAGCAGATGTTTCAATATAGCTGGTGGGATAATTTATGGAATTGACTGCTTGCAAAAGGAATATGCAGTTCAGTGCTTTACAAGTAGTCTCAATGGTTATTATTGCTGTGTTACTGAACAATCTGTTGAAATAAGCTTCATTGTTCCATAATTCTGTTAATTCTGATAATCAGTCTGGATCTCTTGTCACATTTATGTCTGAAATGTTGGAGTGTGGGGAATTTTGCTGGAACTATTTATGTTACTTTTGCTTTGCAGTTGAAGTTTCATACACTGTAAAGTAATATTTCTAGGAGATGCTGGCCTGTCGTAATGAGAAAATACTTTTTTACTCGTTATCTGTTTAAACATGAGTCAGCAGTAAGCCTCAGTTAAACGAACTGTCAATAGATGTGTGATTTACTGAGAGCAACCATCCAGCATAATCTCTGTGGTAAATCAACCTATCTCAGTGCTTCTTTCCTGTGCAGACACTAAGCAGGACAGGAGGGAAATAACAAAGCCTTACCTCTTCACGCTGACTTGGTGGGCTGTGATGATGCCAAGTGAGGTTGATCATGTCTTATGTAAAAACTCTTAGCACCAAGGAAAGTAGCACTTGATTGTAAACTGCCTTTTGGCCGGCTGGGTTTTGGTTTCAGAAGGTTATAGAAAGGGAAGGCAAGGTAAAGATGACATTGAGGGTAGAAGTCTATGAAAGATCCCTTTTGAAAATAGCAGTAAATGAGTCACTTTTTGAATTCAAAGCTTAATGTGCCATTTTTGTTGTGCAGATGCATACCAGCTCTTATTGCAGAATACTGAAAAACTGGCACATGCTGGCTTATGGTCAAGTTGCTCAGTGAAACGTGACTACATCCAATGTGTAAAATCGGTGCTCTTGACCATCTTTGCATGTGGGTAGTAGGGATGTAAAGAGTGCAGGTGAGTGGTTCTCCTACTGCAGCACAGTTATTTTGAGAGAAAACTGTGACAGATAGAGCTTTTTTTTTTACAGTTTATTCTTACTGGTGGATTAGGATGTGTCCGAGCACAGTGTCCCTTCCTCATTTTCTAAGAGTCTATAACAGCAATAGGCTTGCTCCTAAAAAAAAATTGCCATGCTAATGGAAGCTACACTGAACTTAGTTAAAAATAAATTCCTTTCTGTGGATGCTTCTGAAGTGTTAGAGTCTTTGCTAGTACTAAAAGTAAAACAAGGGTAGAAAACGAAATTAAAAAAAAAAAAAGTATTGGTGGAATAGAAGTATGCAACTGTAATAAGACTGTGTTGAAAAATTGTTTTGGGGTATACTGGGTAGTATAATTTCATATTTACAAGGAAGAAATTACTCTAGAACTGGGGATACCTGAAAAATAATTTCTTCAATGTCCCTGTAAATCATGATTTCATATTCCCTTACAGTACTTACTTTAGACATTTTGAGGTCTCTGATTCATATCATGACATCAGTAAGAGTTGAGACACCTTTCTTTCTGTATATCTTGACCTGCTCCACTTAGAAAATAATGTTCTGGGCCTTCTTTGAAGATGAACTAAGCATCTTCAGAGTTTTTTATGGTCAGCAATTTGCAGGAACATACAAGAATCTTACACTGTTTGTTGTACATTGCTAGACATTCCCCAAACCTTTTTCTGCCACAGTTTATATTTTGTTTTTCTAAACAGCACTGAGTACATTTTGTACCATGTTATGAGTAGTTTAACACAGTCATGAAGATGTTCTCCTTGGTTTCTTCATTGTCCTTGAGCTGGATGTCAGCATAATCAGGAGCAGATCACTGCACTATTCTTAAACTGGCTCAGCACTTTTGAAACAATTAGATAGCAAACAATGTTCCTACTACTCTTTATGTAGGGAATATGATGTATTCTGACATCACTGACCAAGTGACAGCTCAAGCCACTTTAATTGTAACCTCTGTTGAGTGGAGAATTAAAACCAAATGACATTTTCCTATGTATTTGAACATATTTATGCATCCTAAATACAACACTGATTTAAAAGAATTAAAAAATCAAGGAAACTTTAACAACATTCCAGAGAGTTTGGACTAGGTGCATACCATCTCTAAAGTAAAGCACTCTCAGTATTTTTGTAGGATGGCTAATATTGTGAATCATGTATGTAAGCAGCTGTCTGAACTTCGTGTAAAATATGAGATGTTGTTCCTGATAACAGTTAAGAGGAAATTGTCTGGACTAATAATGTTGCTGTGAATCATGGTTTAGCTTAGGTTTTACTCTTCTTAACTGTAATTTTCTTTATGAACACTAGATGAAGCCCCGATGCTTCCACACAATAGGAAGAAAAGAACTCAATGAGCTGTGTTGAGTTGTATATATTGATGTCCTGACTTCTGCTAAGCCAAAACAAGTAGAGGAGATTTTTTATTTTTTTTGTGGTCTGCCCTTCTGTTGCACAGATGAGTCCCTCTAAGCTCAGAATGTTCCCAGTCAGTGTAACTGAATAAATAAATAAATAGAAGAGGCCTTATGCCTCCTTTCATTTTAAACTATCTTTTAAAATATATTTTTAAAATATATATTTCTTTGGTCTCTTTTTGCTTGTTTATTTGAAGAGTAAAAAACAAAAAATAAATTGGTGTAAATATATTCCATAACCTACCTTCAAAATGGCGTGGTTTACTGACCCTTCTGTCTTCAAGGTGCATCTGATTTTGGTGGTGGAAAACAACTGAAAAGCTGAATGTTCTTTTTTTTTTTTTT
>VWZG01009759.1:483952-508030 GCA_013396735.1 Grallaria varia | reverse complement strand
TTAAAAAAAAAAAAAGTATTGGTGGAATAGAAGTATGCAACTGTAATAAGACTGTGTTGAAAAATTGTTTTGGGGTATACTGGGTAGTATAATTTCATATTTACAAGGAAGAAATTACTGGGGATACCTGAAAAATAATTTCTTCAATGTCCCTGTAAATCATGATTTCATATTCCCTTACAGTACTTACTTTAGACATTTTGAGGTCTCTGATTCATATCATGACATCAGTAAGAGTTGAGACACCTTTCTTTCTGTATATCTTGACCTGCTCCACTTAGAAAATAATGTTCTGGGCCTTCTTTGAAGATGAACTAAGCATCTTCAGAGTTTTTTATGGTCAGCAATTTGCAGGAACATACAAGAATCTTACACTGTTTGTTGTACATTGCTAGACATTCCCCAAACCTTTTTCTGCCACAGTTTATATTTTGTTTTTCTAAACAGCACTGAGTACATTTTGTACCATGTTATGAGTAGTTTAACACAGTCATGAAGATGTTCTCCTTGGTTTCTTCATTGTCCTTGAGCTGGATGTCAGCATAATCAGGAGCAGATCACTGCACTATTCTTAAACTGGCTCAGCACTTTTGAAACAATTAGATAGCAAACAATGTTCCTACTACTCTTTATGTAGGGAATATGATGTATTCTGACATCACTGACCAAGTGACAGCTCAAGCCACTTTAATTGTAACCTCTGTTGAGTGGAGAATTAAAACCAAATGACATTTTCCTATGTATTTGAACATATTTATGCATCCTAAATACAACACTGATTTAAAAGAATTAAAAAATCAAGGAAACTTTAACAACATTCCAGAGAGTTTGGACTAGGTGCATACCATCTCTAAAGTAAAGCACTCTCAGTATTTTTGTAGGATGGCTAATATTGTGAATCATGTATGTAAGCAGCTGTCTGAACTTCGTGTAAAATATGAGATGTTGTTCCTGATAACAGTTAAGAGGAAATTGTCTGGACTAATAATGTTGCTGTGAATCATGGTTTAGCTTAGGTTTTACTCTTCTTAACTGTAATTTTCTTTATGAACACTAGATGAAGCCCTGATGCTTCCACACAATAGGAAGAAAAGAACTCAATGAGCTGTGTTGAGTTGTATATATTGATGTCCTGACTTCTGCTAAGCCAAAACAAGTAGAGGAGATTTTTTATTTTTTTTGTGGTCTGCCCTTCTGTTGCACAGATGAGTCCCTCTAAGCTCAGAATGTTCCCAGTCAGTGTAACTGAATAAATAAATAAATAGAAGAGGCCTTATGCCTCCTTTCATTTTAAACTATCTTTTAAAATATATTTTTAAAATATATATTTCTTTGGTCTCTTTTTGCTTGTTTATTTGAAGAGTAAAAAACAAAAAATAAATTGGTGTAAATATATTCCATAACCTACCTTCAAAATGGCGTGGTTTACTGACCCTTCTGTCTTCAAGGTGCATCTGATTTTGGTGGTGGAAAACAACTGAAAAGCTGAATGTTCTTTTTTTTTTTTTTTCCTTTTTTCTCCTCTTCTGCTGCATTCCAGCACGGGTAAGATCAAAAAGAAAAGAAGGCATGAAAAAAATAGGGGGACAGTAATGAGGAGCCAGAGGCAGAGCTGACACTCCAGACTCACAGATGGAGAGGAAGAAGAATCGAAGTGATGAGGCTGTAGGAAGCGTTTGTTGTTTTTTACCATTAGTAAAGCTTTACCTCCTGTACTGTGATACTCCAAGGAGCTCAAATAGAATAAAGCAGTTTGGTCAGCCTTCCATCTGGGCAAAAAAATCATAACCCACAGAGGAGTTTCCATAAAGAGAACTTGTACTCAGTGGATTGCACACATTATAGAGAACACATGCAAATGCATAAAATATAATTGAAATATCATTGTTGGCTGCAGCCCATGACTAAGTAATATGTAAGCGTTTATCTTCGCAGTTCACTGGACTTCATTCCAAGTGTTTCTTATCTAGCTGAAGATCCAGGATAAGGGTGACAAACACCTCCTAGTCTATTCTGAAGCTGTGTTGCAGGACACAGCAACAGCGTCGAAATGGTAAAACATTGCCTCAAAGGGCTTTGACCTCAAAAAGCTCAAGGTAGCCTCTTTGCAGCCTGTGTAAAGTCTCCTTATATGAGAGAACTGAAGGAATCTGAGGAAACACAAAAATGACTAAATCTGTCTTGAACTGTGAAATTCAAGAAGGAACAGGAACTTGTGTGTCCAGAGTCTCTGGCCTGCCTCTTGAGCATGGAGACCCTGGAGCATCAGTTTTCCTACTGGTTCATTTTCTTGCTTACCTGCAGGAACTTGGGACTAGTCAGACGTGGGAGCGTGCTCTGAGTTCACAGGACCACTGCCTAAAAGTGGCTTCCAGCAAGAGAAAACGGCAGTTGTCTAGCAAAGGAATGCATTTTAAAGATCTAGTGTGGTTTCTGTAACAAGAGGCCCATGATGATAGTTGATCAACTCAGATTGTAGCTCACCTTGTGTCACTGATGTCCAGGAGACTGAAGTTCCTTTATGGCAGAATCAAGTGGTATTTTTCTATCATTAGGAGAGATGTCATTTCAAGAAAGAAAGTTTTGGAATTAATTCTTGGAATTAATTATTCACAGCCTTCTTGTGTTTGTAACAAACAGATGGTTTTATGCCATCAGTACTTCAAGATTTTCCATTATTAGAGAATTACTTGGATGCACATAACCTTTCTCCTGAAAAGTGAAGAGACGGGAGTCATAAACAGTATAATCATCAAGTACTTCATGTTATGCTCAAGGGAAGGTTAAGAAGCAGCAGAGAAAGCATAGTAATGGCTAAAGGGGTGAAAACAGTCCTTTCCTTGTCATTAAAATAACTGTGAATGTGTCAGCACATGCAGTTGTTATAAAATCAAATTTGAGATTCCACTTTTTTAGATATCTAGGAAATGGATTTTATAAAAATCAAGCAGTTGAAAGCTGAAGTAAACATATTGTACTTGGCTGCATTAATACAATTTACCTCTGTAGAATTCTGAAAATGAGGGTCTACATATTGTTATGAAACGTACTTTTACAAGATTAAGGGTTATCACCTCTCAATATGTTCCAAAATGAAGATATCTTTCTTAGGGTCTGTTTTCTACTGCTGAAATAGCAAGATGTATGTATGATATGGGTTAGTACCAGTTAAAACACTGATACTGTTTAGTTTCTATTTTTTTCCTTGATCCTTGGTTTGTTTAGGTACCGGAGCCAAAATCTGCCGTATTTACACCAAAAAATGCTCTATGTACCTGCGTTTTCTCACCCTCTGTATTTTTTTTACACCTGAAAAAACCTTATTTATTTCAATGCAAAGATTAGTTCAGAGAAAAATCTGAAGGATCAATTGCTGGTAAAATCATGTAGGGCCAAATTTTACTCTTTCTGTGACAAAGTGCTTAATTACTGGGGGCTCTGCCATGGCACTAGCACCACTTGCTATAATCAGTGATGTCACAGCTGGGTTATTAACATTACATTGTTTATGAATTTCAACAACTCAGCTATTTAGATCGTAGATTTTGCAGAGTTTAATAGCTGTTTTCTATCTGGAATTGACTGACCACTAGTAGTAAATTTCACCATCAGGTGGCAGTATCGTTGCACTCCAATACAGAGAGGGACATATTTTATCAGGCTGAAAAAAGAGTATTACCTCTCAGAGTGAGGTGTTTAACAAAACTAAAAATTTATATTTTTTCAATTATATTATATCTGATGTTTTTTGAGATTATTCTTTTAGTCCTATCTTGAGGCTCAAATAACTTGTTCCAACAAAGCTTAGATATGTAAGAGTTTGAAAACTGTATTACCTCATTTTAATCCCTCAAAGCAACTGCCAGCAATTTTCCTCTCATCTCAGAAGGAACTTCTCTCAGCAACTTGCCTTTCAGTTTTCTTTAAGGCCTGATCATAGAATCATAGAATATGCTGAGTTGGAAGGAATCCATCAGGATCATTGAGTCCAACTCCTTTCCCTGTGCAGGACACCCCGAGAAGCACACCATGTGCCTGAGACCCTATTTGTCTGATAAGACTTTTCTAGTGACATGCAATTTAATATATGAATATTTGTTTTTTTAAATGATGTTATTTTTCTCAGAAGTGGGTGGGTAACTGACATAAAGAGTTCTGTCTCACTCCCTCAAGCAAAGCACTACAAACAACTGTGTGCCAGAAAATAAGGAATAAAGAAATAATGTGCAAATTATGCCTCCTCTCCACCGTTCAATTTTGTGTATGGTAAATTGTGTTACAAATCGTAGAATCATAGAATTATAGAATGTCTCAAGTTGGAAGGGACCCGTAAGAATCACTGAGTCCAATACTTTGCTCCTTGCAGGACTACCTAAAACTAAACCATATGACTAAAAGCATTATCCAAATGCTCCTTGAATTCTGACAGGCTTGGTGTAATGAACAGGTCCCGGGGGAGCCTCTTCCAGTGCCCGGCCGCCCTCTCAGCCTTTTCCTAATATCCAATCTGAAGTTCCGCTGATGCAATTTCATTCCATTTCCTCCTTTTCTATCACTGGTCTCCAGAGAGAAGATCAGCACCTCCCCATCCTCCGCTCCTCTTAAGGAATCAGTAGACTGTGTTGAGGTCACCCCTCAGCCTTCTCCTCTCTAAGCTGAAGAAACCAAGTGACCTCAGACACTACTCAAGTCTTGCCCTCAAGACCCTTAACCATATTGGGTCACCCTCATTTGGTGCTCTCTAACAGCTTCATGTCATTCTTACATTGTGGTGCCCCAAAGCACACACAGTACTCGAGGTGGGGCTGCCCCAGCACAGTGTAGAGTGGGACAATCACATTCTTCAACTGGCTGGCCATATTGTGTTCGACGCATCCTAAACATAATATTCCAAGTATCTCATGAGTTTATTAAGGAGCTGGATGGGTAGTAAAACTTTTTTTGATTGGAATCAGTGAACAATTATCTAAAGATATTACAGTTAATACATTTGTGTGTAATACACACTTCTGCTTCTGACAGTAACTTACCGGGCTCCAGTGCAACAGAAATATATATACACCTTGCCTATACTTCATGTTGGTGGTTTTCTGTAGCAGGTTCTTCTGTGAGCTTCAGGATGCCAGCCTGAATTTGGAGTTAGCATCAGTATTATCCTAATTTTCTGCTATGCACTATGAATCTAATTTCTGCATGTATTTCATTCTGCATCATGGTGTCAGCTCGACATGTGTGCGTGACCGATAATGAACACCAAGCTGCAAGAAAAGCCAATGGGAACTGGATTTTGAATGGATAGCAGTACATAGTGCTAATGCTTTGAAGAAATGTACTGCAGACATCTTAATTTGGGCATACAATTACTGGATTTTATATATATATGAATTTAGTCTTCATTCCTGTGCATCAGTAAAATGGGAATAATGGTGCCTTCATTCACTGCAGTTCAGAAGATTAATACCAGAGAAGCACTCTGGTGGTATATCAAGGCATTGCGTAAAATCACTAAGAGAAGTTCTCTTCGACTCACATGTTCTCTTCCAGTTCCAGTGTTCACCAAATAACGCCTGGAGGCGCACACTAAATCCTAAAGAGGCTATAAGGAAATAGCTTCTCTTTGTCGTAGTTCCAGCCAAGGACAGGGTTATATTCTCATAGCAGGCAAGAGGGGGTGGAGCCTGAATCTGTGTGGGTGTGTCTAGGTTGTTATTCTGCACCCTCCGTGTGACTGCTGGAGGGAAGAAGTAAGGGATTGCCACTTCCAAGATCAAGGGGCATGGCTTTGAGTGGAAATGAAAGTTCCACCGCCATTTGTCCTTTTTTAGGGAGAGGTGGTGGCAGTTGGAGGGGTGGGATGCCACTGGTCCTCACCATGGGGCTTACACACCGTTGTGGTTTTTTTTCATTGCGTCAGGCTTGTGTAAAAAAACTTGGTAGATAGAATGGTGGGGTGGCAACAGCTTCAGTTGTGTCACGTCAGACGTGGTGGGCATTTTGCATGGAATCACCCTCTTTTATACACTATTGATATTAGTATTTTTGCTGCTATTGTTAATTTTCTTACCTCGTCGTTCTGATCAGGAAACTGCTAGCACAAGCCATTGTCTCTCCATTTCATCTCTCTCCGAAAGGGATAAGGGAAGAGGAGCAGCTTCATGGGGCTTAACTTCCATCTGGACTTTAAACACGACATCTCCTAAGGAGGACTGTCGATCCTTGCACCTTGAATGAGTCTGTAGTGGCAAATTGTATGATCGTACAAGTAATGACTACATCTTCCTGCATATGTATAACCAAGAACAAATTGCACTATGTAAGCCTTTGTTCTTGGAAATGATTGAACCAGTGTAGTCGAAAAGTTTGTCCTCAGGCAGGGAAAGTTCACTGCAGGTGATAAATATTTGGCATAGTTTTAAGTAAGTCAAAAACCAGTGATTAATGATGGAAATTTGGGAGCAATCATAATAAGTGTTGCTACCATTAACAAACTGGAATTATTAGGCAATGCTAGTCTGAAGAATTTTACTTAATAAATTCTCAGAAATTAATTTCATCATTAAATGTGAAATGTGTGGGGTTTTGTTTCATGTTGTTTATGTTAGTGACTGTTTTTGAAAGAATCCTTTTATATAATAGATTTTTAAAATTCCTTGTAGAAGAAAGAAGAACACTGAAACTGACCTTTATTTAGGAGACTCTTGTTTAGGTAAGTTAAATATTTCCTTTTTACTTGGAGGAATTCATAATTTGATGAAAGTTGAATACATTTTTATGTTATAATGTTGTTCTGGTGATGAGGAAGTATGAAGCTGCTACCTAGATTTTGGGGAAAATTGGTTTGGTTATTCATCAAGTTCTACCAAATTGCTGAGTGTATTCAGACACAACTATATAATTTAATTCACACTGGTTCAATTGCAATCATATATTGTAGAATAAAAGGCAAGGGTTAGCCTTAAGTACACGCCACCAGAGGAAAACTTTAATTAGGAAAGATTGAGGTTGACTGGTAATTACAGAGGTAACAGTTCACGCCTCTATAGTTAAAGGCTGAGTCAGTGTTCCCAATATAAATTGGGCTTCTATTCACTTATTCAGAAACTGTGATGTCATAACCCAAAGACAATTGGTTTTTTTTATTAGACTATAGGTAAATTTTAGTTGTAGCAATGAAAATAAATATGCTTTCTGTCAGAAAGAGAAAAGATTTCTTAACTGACAGGTGTGAAATCTTTGGGCTCACGTGCAAAAGCGCTGTTGCATGAGGAAATCTTTGCAAAGATAATAAAGTATTCAAAATAAATCTCTTCTAGTGATATCCTATTATGTGAGTTATGCTGGTTAGTTCCAGCTCAGCTGACTCTATTGCATTACCTTTGATGTACTAATAGCATTCTGGTAACTCCTACTCTCAACTAGATTGCAATATAGTTTGAAAATATATTCCTAACACAGCTGAATATTTCAGAATTATGTGACTACCTTGACTTTAGCTAGATTATTCCATGTTAAAGTTAACTACATAACTTATCTTCATTTATTTATGTCTTTATTTATGTATGTATTAATTTTAAACCAGTAATAAGAAAAGCTGGAGTATTTGCAATCTTACTTGAAAACCAGTCTGAAAACTGGTATATGTCTAGTTTCATTCTACTCTTCAAAAGTGTCAAAAATTTGACAATAATGTGTTTTCTTTGTAGAATGAAGATTCTTGGACTGTATCAGCTGCACTTAGAGTCACATGTATTCACTGTGTTTTAGGCCTTAGAATTTCTTATGCTAAAATATTAATTTAATAAGAAGTGAAGCAATATTTTCAATGTGTATAAGACAAACAACTGAAAGAGACTATGTCAGAGGGGATGGTAACCATAACATACGCAGACTAAACCTAAAACCTTAGTTAATACAAAAAGAATTAGGATTTTTTAATTTGAAAGGCTCACAGAATTTAGTGGGATCTTAAAATTTCTTAAAATTCTTAAAATTTCAACCTTTAGATAGGATTTGATGAATGAAGGTAATAAACTGTATGCAGATGATGAAGATGAAAAGAACAGGGCTTGCAGCAATACACCGGGCAATTACAGATTATTTAGCCTATGGGTTTTAATTTTCTAGCCTATGTGTTTTATCAAATACCAGCTCCTAGGTTTTCCAGTAAATTCTAAACACATTATTTATGTTTCCTTTACTCTGACTTCTCTCTTATCTTGCTTCATTTACATTTTCCATGGCTGAAATTTTGCTCATAAAAGAAGAAAACATTGATTTTTTCCAATATGGTGGTAACTGTTTGTATATTCATGTGTTTTCTTTCTCTCTTTGAAATTCTCTCCCCTCTGCATTATAAATGTATTTTTAATTGGCAGCTCTTATCCTTCAATCAATTAACCAACTCTCGCTTCCGATTGAGACTGCCATAAACCTGCACATACTGCCTAGTGCAGGGACTATTCCCCTAGTAAAGCCTGCAGAAAGGGGTGTGGGAGGGATGTTAATGCCCAGGGATCCCGTAGAACCGTTTTGAGGTGAGTCAGATTGTAGGTGCAAGGGGTGTGCCCTTTGGAGCACCAGCCTGGACCAAGGTGCACCTGCACAGTGGAACAGGCACTGAGGATATGGCCCAACACTCAATCAACTTCAAAGCAGAAGGACAGAGATGAATGTTTGCTACCCTAAAGGAATTTAACTAAAAAAACCCCCAAACAAGCAAAAACCAAACACCAAACAAACAAAAAAGGCATTTATGTAGCATTATATTGATATAATTGAATATATGCGTGTGTTTCTACAATCCATCAGTAAGAGACGTGCAGCGTTTTGTGGGTGTTGTGTTTCTTGTGCGTCATCAGCCTTAATACAAGGCAGGGATACAATACAGAAAACTGTCACTAACCAGGTTTAAAGGTGTAGAAAAGGATGATGAATATTACTGGGCCTGTAAAATTCACCCCATGTAAATATTTGATTACTATTTTTCAGTAAAAGTAAAAAGTGAAGTAAAAAGACCATAGAAGAATGTATTTGTGAGTCCTGAGTGCATAAGATGAACATAATTTACTTGAAGTTTGTTGATATCTAGATTTTGTTAATGGTTTTACAAATAAAATTTAAATGTGTTAGTTAATCACTCTGGTACCTTTACACCATAATGAATCATTGTAGAGAAATCAGCAACTTCACCTGAACTGAGATCTCCTCAATGAATATTCAGATCAGTTTAGTTTCATTTAAGCCTTTTTATCCCATTGCTGTTTGAGTACATCAATTTCTTTTCACATTAATTACATATATTTATAAATAGTTACGGTGTGATTCTGATTTATTTTAAGACCTCCTTAAACTAATGTGTCTGTGTAAAATACCTTTAAATCATGTATAAAAATTCAGAGCATGGTTTCTTCATACTGGCACTGCCTTTAAAGTGGTACTGGTATTTCCAATCTGCATTCAGAAAGCAGAACACTATGTGAGTGAAAACTATATGATGGGACCAAAAATTTTTAATTTTTTTCTTAGAATCATGGAATTACAGAATCATTTAGGTCGGGAAAGACCTCTAAGATCATTGAGTCCAATCCTTTACTGCCAAGTTCATGATTAAACCTTATCCTTAAGTCCCACATCTACATCTTGATTTTATTTCTCTGTGTCCAAGGTCCCAATGTTCTTCTTGCCCAAGATGTTGTGTTACTCTGGAGCACTGAGCTGGTGATTTGGCCTGGGTGTTTAGGAACTGAGGGGTAAATTAAAGAGATTCAGAACTTTGCTGGTGAGAATGGAAGGGCTACAAACAGTTCTGCATCCGAGTGACTGCTTGCTGCTGGGAAAAAACAGAGCTGTGTCTGACTTTACCTGTGTTTATACAGATTATATGCACTTAGGGCTCTGGGCATAAACCAGTGCTTGTATGATCAGCATTTGCTATTTTATTAAATCATGTCTTTCAGTTAAGACCAGATTTTTATCAACTGCTTAATAAAATGCAAGGCCTGTTTCATCCAAAAGCTGCAGTAATTGCTATAAAATGATAACTGAAATGAAATATTTGTAATAGAAATGTCAAGTTTTACTAATGGTTTCACTTATATCAACTAACATTTGGATTTAACGAGAACTGCAGTAGCAAAACGTGCTTTTATAAGAGAAGACTTATTTCCCTCCATGTCACAAAATGCCTTCCAGCCAGCAACTGCTTGGGCTGTGAGGTTTCACCTGAGCTGTGGGTTACGCAATTGTCAAACTCTGCCTCTGTTGTACTTTATCTTTTAGAATAATGTTTGTGTAAGTGGCTCTCATAGTGTCAGGGTATGACAAAGTCAATTTTTTTAGGGCGATGTAATATCTTCTGTTAGACCATATGATTACATCTGAGGAAAAAAATCAGAACTATTTCTTAATCCTCCCT
Source organism: Grallaria varia (assembly GCA_013396735.1). Classification (NCBI taxonomy): domain Eukaryota; kingdom Metazoa; phylum Chordata; class Aves; order Passeriformes; family Formicariidae; genus Grallaria; species Grallaria varia. Next base: position 497,616 of record VWZG01009759.1, on the reverse strand, counting down.
GTCTTCTGTTGTTTGCTTATTTGTTTAACTAAATTGATACACAACTTGTTCAATTCTAAGTGAAGGAATATGAAAAGAAATGAATATGAAAGGAAGCATTTTTTCCCTTTTAGTCCTTGGAACACCTTCTGTGGTACCACGGGCAGCATTCACAGAATGCCGTTTGTGTTTCTTTAGATTTCCTTCTGGAGATCCACTCCATGTGTAACTTGCCGTTGACATTAGTGATCCGATCATATTAAGCTGGTATAGAAAGGCGGAAGGTCATGCTTGTTTTATCTATCTGTATGTTTGCATGAGACATAAATCTAAAACATATATTGTGTGTAACATGGACCACTTATGATAGTATCCATGTTCTTTGTTTTGTTTCTTGCTTTTATTTTCAGACTTCCACTTTGAGACAGGACGCCTGAGTTAGAGCATCAGCTACACTGCTTCTATTCTTTCTCCCTTCTGTTTCATTCCAAGATTCATTGGTCTGTGAATTGCAGTCTCCAATCTCTACAAACATCATCGTTGTTTGTAAAGAATTTTCTGGCATAACCCAGACTGCAGGGAAGCCTCATGTTTATACCAAGAAACAGTATTTAGTGGATACAGGAAAGCAAGAAGTGCCACAATTAAAATCTTTCTTCATGCTGACATAGAGTTGACTGCAAAAGTAGTTGTAGTGAAATGACAGTTTTACAATACAATAACAAATTCCAAATCTGGTGGCCAATAGAGATTCATAAACAGGCAGAGGGGCACGCGCTCAGTATCATGAAGTGCAAGCCAAGCAGGCATGTGAATGTTTAGCTCACTGCTGTGATGCAGAGCAGAAGACTGGCTTCAAGGACATCATACGCGATGCTGAAACTGGTTCCCTGCTGACTCTCCTAAAAGTGAAATGCAACAAAAGCCATTTCTTATATAGCAGAGAGCACACAACAGAAACTAGCTGTCCTTTCTTCACCATGTGACTGGCAAATGAGGTTTGGAAGAGTTTATGAGTAATAATATATGTAACTCCTACATTTGGCCAATAAGCCTCTGTACCAGGGAAAATCTGTATTAATACAGAAAACATCTCAGTCCTTGAGGACATGGAAAAGCTTAACTTGTCAAATGAGCACAGGTGGACTTGGGGAGAGAGAATACTTTATGAACTCAACACCATAATAAAAATTTAAGAAAGTGCACCTTAACATTTAATTGCCTATGTGAATTGATTTAGAGGATAGAGGACATGTTACAATATTTCTCAATAACAATTTGCTCGATGTGTCAAAGTCATGTATCCCATATTTCCAACTTTCATGAACTTAGATGAAATTTGTAAAGAATCTTCTACTTAACTGCTTCCTTCTAGCCTTCTAAATTACATGGCTGAATTTTTTCAGGTCTCAGTTTGCAAAGAATCTGCAGCAGCTCACATTTTCATAGTGATCTGCAGGGTACTGAACACATGTAAAGACTTTGATTTGTGTTCCTGAGCAGTATTAATAAAAATCTGTCTGTAGGTATTTTCTTTTTAAATCTGTCCTTCCTGTCACAGGAAACCAAGAAATCTTTCTGACAGAATTCATCAGATTTCTGTTTCTAATGGCAACCTGTACAAAGCTAGTTTGTTATTAACTCATCTTAATTAATCATTTAACTCTTCTGAGAAAGACTTCGAAAGATGCAAAGCAATGATGCTTAACTCATACTGAGCTGGGAGGGAGTAACAAGCACAAGTTACTAGTATGAGACTTGTTTAATTATTACAGGCTACATTGGGATCTTTGGAAATGGCACTGTAGTATATCGTTTAATAAATTGCTTTTTGCAACTCAACAGAAATTGTTACATTTTGGGTTTTTTTTTGTTTGCATCACTTGGGTGAACGGAATCAGTACACAGAGAATACTTGTCATGTTGAAACTCACTGCCTATGAAAAAGACTTCTGTTATGGAACAAATATTGATGCCAGTTATGCCCTGTTTATTGTTATTTTACTTACTTCGAGGTTTGTAACACAACATTTTCATCCAGGAGTCAGCTAATTTTGCTTGCTCATATATGCAGTCTTATTGTTGTGATTAAAAACTCTTCAGCAAGGCTCTCCATGAGAGGTTTCTTGTACAGGAACTGGAGTTAGTACTTTAGAAATCGTGTCTGTTTGTAGACAAATGATGTAACCTTTCAGACGAGACAGTAGAATCACAACACACAAGCAAGGAGGAATCCAAATTTTATACTTTTATATGAATTTGTATATGTACATCAGTAATAACCAACAGCTCCCTCAACTACGTCGACATATATTTTAAACCAGAAGGCATGGTAGCTCTGCTTTTTTCAAATTATTAAATACAGAAATGCCCGTTCAGTCTTTCTGTGGAGGCAGGCATGAATGGTGCACAACAATCTTCCAGGTTTGTGTTTAAAAAAGTGTTTGCAGGTTTTTCAGTATTGCAGTAGAGTTATTGGGACTATTCCTCACTTATCTAGTGATCTTCATGCCTACAAAAATTAGACTTAAGGCTGTAATCAAATATTGTATAGTGTATAATGCCATTTTTATTCAGTATTGAAACTTTTGCTGGAATGCCTTCCTGTTCAGCTGTGGTCAACTCTTTGACTCTGTGGCATGCTTCTAGACACGGACAAGTGGCAGTTCTATCCATTTGTGTGGATTGACACATTTTTAATCCCCTGCTGGCACAGCTGACTTCCTTGTAGTGAGCAAAAATACCCGAGCCCAAAATCCTTCCTAGTGTTAAATGCCGTGTTTTCCAGCTTTTTGGGCATATGGTGAGGCACAATCAAGTATCAACAATATTATGCTTCTTTTGGGATTAAAGATCTGGCAAGAGACTGCTTGACAGTTTGCTTATTAGCTAGATAGTGCCGTAGAGGCTCCTTATGCTTTATATCGTTAGCTGCCACCAGAGATGTGGTGGGAAGACAGAGAAGTTGTTAGCTATGATTCTGATAGCAAAAGAATTTGTGTAGAGGCTTCAGTAGGGTTAGCAGAACATAAAATCATCAGGAATGGAAGCTGAGAAGAATTTTTAAGGAGTGTTTTTTTGATTACATGTAATAAGTCACATAATACTAAGACTGCATTTGAAATCTATGGAGCTGTATGTGAGCACTTTTTTAACCAAGTAATTCTCTGGAAGAACTGATGACCGAGGCAATTGAAGTTTTCCAACCTTCAGTTTCTTAGTGAGAACTTCAGACCACAAGAAACACTCAAAATGCTTAGCAAAGTCCTACATGATTCCCCTGTTTTAGGGGAAAACACAAAAGTAACTGTAAGAGTACTTGTTTGTGGAGTACAATGGCCAATTTTCAGTGGACAAATTATTCAGATGAGTCAGGGGTAGAGAAAACAAGGAATTCATTTGAATGTAATTAAGGTCGTAATATTATTGTCTGCTTTGACAAAAGTAAACTGATCACCGATGCATCTAGATATATTTTAGAATACCACCCATTGTGTGAAATAGACTCTGTTAAACAAGTTATCTGACTGTATTAGCATCTACAAACTCCATCTTCATATAGGGGATATTGTGGAAAACATTGAAATGTTTTTTAGTATGTAAATATTTTGGGATTCACGTCTTTCATAAGTAGTTATTTGTCTTCCAGGCATTTGATCATTGCAGAATACACGATACACAAGTCAGTGATAAACCTTCTCCTGAGTTTCACTTTTGTGAACCTATCTGCAGAAAAAAATCATAATAACAAGAATCATAAGGTTGCCTCCCCATATTAAACTTGTACTATGTGGCAGAAAATATCTCCCTTAAGAAATGTGAATAAATGTTTCTTTTATGATTAAAATATATGTTTATTTTCATTTTGAAGTGAACAGTAAAAGGTGCTAGAAGTGTATGAAATTTCCCTGATTGAAATGAGCACCTGAAGACTGGATATAACTGAAGTTTTCTTGTCCTGTTACACCAAGGATAGTCCTGAATAGCAAACTCGGCCATAGGTGGAAGATTTCAGTAAATAGGGAGTTTTGCAACCATTTCTTTCTGAAATATTTCAGAAAACACACACCTGGAAGACTTGAGATTGCTCAGCCACGACCTTCCTCCGTATTTCAAATTCATAATGAAACCTGAGGCACTGCAAGTTCAGAGCGGCTTGGGGGATTTCACTGCAATTACTCATTGGTCTGTCACTCCAGCAGCAGGAATGGCAGACTGTGTCAGTGATTCATAGTTTCTCATTTACACCCAGGCTTGCGTCATGTACCGTGCTGCAAACTTCCTTTCTTTTCAAGTATGCTTTTTTCGGATGGGTTTATTGTTGACTGGGAAGTGGAACTGTTCCCGATGCATTCCTAAGGAAACATCCTGTACAGGAAGAGACATTTGTTTTATTTTACGTACAGCTGCCAATATACTTTCAAGTCGATGGTCTCCTTGTGAATTTTTTGTTTTCATTCCCTCCTAACCTAAATTGAAGTTTGGGCTCAGTTAAGCCAGGCCTGCTTGGAGAAGGTCAGCCGAGGCGCGCAGAAATGACTGTAAGTATAAAGAGTTTTAAAACCCCCGCATAAAATCTCCTTAAGAACTCTTAATGAAGAGGTTTAAGGCATCTGTTTATTGATCTTTATGCAGTTAAAATGTATTAAGACCCCAAATACAAGCTAACTGTGCTCCCCTTATTTTGGTAATATGAACAGCTCCTTTACAACATGAGAAGTCACCGTGCCATTTAGAAGGCGATTTCAAAGCTCCCACTAGATTAAAACTCCCATTTCCAGAGATGTCACAGACAAGAGTTACTATTGACAAGGCACTGGACTCCCAGGTGTGTCACCATACTCTTCCCAGGCTGCTGCTGTTACAAAGAGGACACTCCAAGCCTCTGTCTCCTCCCAGCTGCTAAAGGTCCTTCATTCAATATATAATTCTTTCCTTGCCATTCACAAGAGCGCAGTAAACTGAAGCTGATTTCTTTATCACTAAACATGGTAAAAAAGGGGATATGAGGTTACTGATGCCATAAATGCTGTACCCAAAAACTTATTTCGCTGTTGCTGATGTCTCTGAAAAAAACCATTCTTCTTTTGAGGAGTACCGATTCTTCGGAATTGTGGACCAGCCATTTAAACTTTGAGAGTGACTTTTCTACAGAGGAATTTTTTGAGGCAGAACAAGTACACCTCATCAGCCACATTGTAATATGCCCACGTTGCCTCAATACAGAAGCTGTTTGTTAGAATAGGGTTTAAATTCAGAATTTCCTGGACCTATTCAATCTTGTACACTTTCCTGAAATTGTGAACAAGAATACTGGATATGACAGGGTGTTCTTTTTCTGGCTTGAACATGTGTCCAGTGGGAACTGTGCTGGAGACCACACAAATTAGTAGCACTCGCTTATTAGTTCCCAGAGTTGTTTTTGTTCTTTGTCTTTTAACTAGTGCTTATATTTCTCAGTGTTCCTCAAGCATAACATTATTTCTTGTTAGCTTAAACTGTTGAAATTAAAAGGTCCTCTTTTCACTTAAATGTTTCACTTGACCTAAGTCAAGCAGGATTACTGAGCTGAAAAAAGAAAATTAAAATATTTTTATAGAGATCTGTACAGATTTTATTTTTTTTTTTGCAATTTTCTGCATGTCTTTGCACATTCATGGATTTTTCATGCAAGCAAAAAAGCATTGTCTTCTGAAAATAATTTTAGAAGTGTATAATAAACAATATTGTTTCCATGAAGCTTGCAAAGAACACCTTTTATATCTGTGCAAAGTGCTAGACACAGATATTCTTTTCTTAGGTAAGTAGAGTATATTTCTGTGCTATAAAATATAGATGAACTAGTTGTCAAATTAGATGCATTAAAAAAACAGAAGGAAAGGATTTCTTTCCAGGTAATCCTATATGCGTCTTAATGAAGTTCTTTCAAGGCCTCCTAGTTTTTGTTTGTTTTTAAGATGAGTTTTCTAAAGCTCCTACAGCACAACATTTAATTAGAGGCGATTATTCTGCTGTCTCTCTCTCCTCATTTTTATCTGCCAAGACACTGTCATATTAATCGCATCTGTGATTTAGATCAAAATGAAACAACCAATGTTATTATTCCATAATGAGTTGTTTCCTCTACGTTATTGCAGAAGACAGCCTAGAAGAGAGAGATGGACCAGAATTTTTATCTGTGCCTGCAAACTTTCAAAAATATCCTTGAAGAAACATTTTTTTTTTTTCAGAAATTCAAAGGGAAAGGTTTGCTCAGAAAAATTGACAAATGATCCAATAAACTCTATCTGTGCCTCTTGGAAGTATTAATTCTAAACTGAATTGGTCTTCAAACTGATTTCAGACTTTAAGTTATTTCAGTGCTGTGTTTTGAAGGCCTGTACTTTGTTGCCAATGCAAGAATTATGAACTAGAATTTCCAATGGCTATTGGTCCACTTTTATTTGGTTCATGAAGGAAAATCAAGCTTCACTTGAGTGTGATTTTACCATCAGTCATTTGAGATAGTAGAGGGTCCAGTATAGTTGTTCCTCAATGGAAATATGAATGTGAGTAATTTTGAGCTGTGGTGTCTTTCTGTGGTGGATTTTGTTTGAACTGAGGCTGTAAACTCAATCCATAACGTGCAAGAAGGTTGTAATTACCTTCCCTTGTCTGGCACACGGAAGTGAAATAGAAGAGAAAGGTGGTGTGTTGCAATTGATCACAAATCTCTTAAGCAAAGCATTCCCTGCAAAGTAGTTAGAGAATTAGAGGTCACAATGAAAGCCAAAAAACTTGCAGTAACTTGATAGGCATGAGTGCAGTTTGGTTTTTTCTTTCTCTTTTTTTTAATCTTTTTCTGTTTCTTTCCTTTTTCCTTATTTTTTTCCCCTTTGTTTTGTTATGCAGGTTTTTGTTGTGGTTTTCTTTTTTTTTGTTGGTTGGTTTGGGTTTTTTTGAGTGGTATGAGCTCAGCTGAGTTCTAACACAGTCGATAAGCTGGGTTAATACAAAGGCCAAAACGTGGGGCTGTGTCAACTATTTTTGATAAAGTTTGGATTCCCTTTAGGCCATACACAATCTGTGAGCAGGACTTCAGTAGTCATATAACAACTTCATTGTGGTTTTTCACAGCCAACTAACTTGAATTTTGGGGGAAAAACCTGCCTGTCTGTGAGCAAAGATAAAGAATTCATGTGTGTCCCCTTGTTAAGTATTCTGAGTGGCTGGACTCTAAAAATTTCAGTATGCTTCTCCCGCGCAGCAGATCTGGTCACATTCCATGGGGCAGAGGGCTGCAAGGAGTAGTTTGGTCTATTGTCTGCACCCAAGTGCTCAGGTGAAGTTTGGATAAAGCAGAACGTGGCAGTTGGACAAAGGGAGCGAATCGATGCAGTGACTCGCTGGCTGTGCAGGTTCCCTGCCTTGAGAGAGCATCACAACCACAAAGGCTGCCTGTGCGTGCTGTCCCGTTTGTCATCGTGCTGAGAGGGGGAGCATTCCTCTGCAGACCATCTCCACCGACAATGCCTCCTGTGCTCAGAGCATGCGAGGACAAAGGGAAAAGTGATATTAAGTACATGCCGTTCTTGTGCGCTCCAAATGTGACAGCTATTCTCATATGCTGCGGCAAAGCACTTCCTCACTGAAAAAATACAATGACTCATAAAAAGGAACTAAATAAGGTTCTATAACCAAAACACCCTGAGAAGGGTCAGCCAATTTATGAGGTTTGAAAGACCTTGACACTTCATTCACAGGTGGACTCGTGGTTAGCTTTCCGAACTAAATTAAGGAAACTTGCCATTTTGCAGATTAGAGGTAATACTTGGCTCTCTGGACTATAGTTACTTAGACACAGCATCAGAAGCAGAGGAGCTGAAATACTCATTAGTCATGAACAGAAATTGAATCATTTAGGAATTCCTAAACATTGTCTCTAACCAGTGCTTTGCATTTTCTAATTGTCTAATTCAAACCTTTTCCTTACTGCAGTATGAAATAGTATCACTGCTACAAGGATGGAAAGAATTGGTATTTTTCAATGTGTATTTTATGATTTGGGTTCTTGAAGTTATGCAGGTAACTTACTTGAATTCACTCTATTTTAAAAAGCTGGAATTAATTAGACTTAATTACTTGTGTCATCTAAAACTGAAAAAAATTATTAGTTGACCTATTTATTGCAAGGAGTACAAATCAAAAGTTATTAGGCTTCTTCCGTATCTCAGTAATGTTTTATCATAATTCTTTACATCTTTCATGCTTTTAAATTTCCTGTTGTGTAAAGTAACTGAGGTTCAACATTAAAGTTTATCAATGAAATGCAATGAAGTTTTGTGCTGAAAGTTGAGGAGCAATTCAGATTAAACTTGAGCTGTCTCATGTCTTCTCTCCAGCCAAATATGACTGAAATGCTTTAAAACTGTGTTTAAGCATTAGTGGTATGGTCAGTTTGGCTCTGGCAGAAGATGGAAAGGAATGCTTTGCAATGTCGCAGGACATGTACTAATTCCTGTTAATTGCTCACAGTTTGTGGCAGGGAATTAAGGCCTTCCAGAAAAACTCTCAGAATATCCTAAAATGCCTACCTCTTCTCCTGAGGTATTTTTGATTTAGTGGGAAGTAGAAAATAATGTCATACTGATCCCTCATGGGACTCTTTACCTCCTTGAGTCCCATGAATCGGCTTGATTCTCCTTCACTTGTACGAGCTAAGTGGATGTTGTAGTTAACACTCTAATGTTGTGAGTTTCAACTAAGAAAATAGTAGTAGTCTCCCTTACTATTTTTGTCCTTAACTCCGTGTCTACCTGGGCAAAGAAAACCCAAAAAACTTCAGCTGCATGCACATTGCTAGAAGATCACTGTTTTCACAGAACTTCTTGCTGAACTCAATGAATTGGCAAAGTCCTGGCAGTCAGGCAGTGCTGTCACCCCGCAGCACGCTCCTCACCTCCAGCCATTCATTGTTCCCTCCTTGCAGATCACTGCCCCTGGTGGGACACAGGACAAATCCCTGGCTTTGCTGCTTTGGAGATGGTGTTATTGCCTTTGTGATAGTACCATCAGGGTACAGGATGTGTGGGTATTGTTGGGTCTCTGACAGCCCTGTGTGCTGCAAACAGCTGTAACTCTTGCTGCCCCCCAGCTGTCTGCCTTGCCCACTGCTGGATATTGCCATTCCTGGACCAGGTATGTCTCATCTCATCATGATCCATAATACATCAGGCACAAAAGTGCAGGAGCTGATTGACAATAGGATCAGATATCCAGGCCTTGGGAAGCCATCTCTCTCAGAAGGACAGGGTGGGTGGCTGGGAGCCGTAAGTGTTTCAGACTTCTCTTTTGGTCTGTGTCAGATTGTGTGACAAACTCAAAGTATTGTAGTCGATATTCACTTCAGTGCAGGAAAATCAGAGTTATAGTAAACTGAAATGTTTCAAAGTCTTGAACAGTAACATACTAGTAATTGACTATTAAGGTAGTGTATGAATAAGCAATTCATATTGCTTTTTTTTTTTCTTTACATGGTACAAGAAAGAGAGTTCTTGGCATAGCTGGGATTCTCCAACATCACAAGAATTCATAAGATATCTTTCCTGAATGCGATAAACAGATCCCTGCAGTTTCCAATTAAAATACTGATCTTTGATGAATTGTGGTTTATTTTACTTGACCTATGTTAGTCTAGAATGGAACAATACAAGGCTGTAATCATTACCCCTATCTATTTTTCAAATCTTTCCTGTGCTAACCTTGCGAGAAGGACTATATTGAGTTAGTGGATATAAAAAGCAAAAAAGCAAGAGACAACTTGGTTTATGATTCTTTGCTGTCATAAGTATTCTTCCATTTCTTGTTACAGGGTAAAATACAAACCATCAACACAGACATTAAAAGAGTATTGCCAGGATTGAGGGAATAATTTCTGCATAAAATGAAAATGCTCAGTACTCACTTTGATTCAGATTTAATTTTGAAACCAGGAATTAAATTACAAGTGTTTTCATGTTACAGTTTTCTGATTTTTACCTGGGCCTGATTCACATAATTAAACTATAAGGAGTTGAATCACAAGTACTTCATGGTTATGAAACAGAATTTTGTTTGTCATCATTAATTCTGAGCTTCTGCAGTAAACTTTGCTTCACCTTAAGGTTTTAATTTGAAGATCATGTATTGGAAATGCAAATACGCTGCCCATTAAAGGAGAAAAAGATGGTTCCTGTGTCCCCAGATTAAAAGCCTTTATACACTCACTAAGCAAATTACAAGCTTAGTACACAGTATTCTTGGGCCAGAAAGTATTTAATCATCTATAAAGGCCAAGTGCAAAATATAATTCTCTTTTGTTTTAGAATGTATTAGAAAGAGAATATCAAAATACAATGATTGGTGCAGTAAGGTACAATTGGATTAATATCAATAATAACTTCAATATAATTTGTTAACATCTGAGTAATCCAGATGTGCACTTACTAATTACATCACTATTCCCCAGAAGGTGTAGTTGCTTCAGGAAGTTTAGTCAGAGTTCATATTTGTCTGAAAATCCATTTGGTAAAGAAGAATGTAATATAACACGTTGTCTGGTATTAATTTTCTAACTTTCGAAACCATCCTATTGCTATTCAAGGATTTGCATTATATGCTTCTTGTACCTACTGCAGTCAGATTATGTGGAAGAGCACTTCCAGGTTCTCATTTGTGCAGGGTGACACTGGTTTGTCATCACAGACCGAATCCAACCGTTCTGTCCACCAAGCAAGAACTTCTCTGACTGGGTATTCAGTACAACCGCAGTACATGGTACCTGTATTTCTGTACCACAGGAATGGCCTGCTGTGCATGGAATTTATAGACAATCACTTTGCAGTCAGTCTCTACCTGTACATCAGTTCAAGAAGTTGTGGATTTATTACATATGAGACAATCTACTGCACTGAACATGTCCTGGGGACAACTCCTCCCTCCCCCTGCTCCCCAATCCCAATAAATGTGTAGCAAATAGAGCTTCACTTGTGCCAGAGATGTCTGTGCAATGGATGTGGCCGTGTAATCCTCATTTTACTTATGTGAAAGGTCCATCCTCCTCACTATGAAGTAGGTTTCATGTGACTGAGAATCACTACAGTTACTGTGTATGTCCATGCTGGCAGAAATGAATAGGCACAGGATTCCAAAGAAGAAGGAACTGCACACTTTTCACAAAGTAGAGCCTTATACAGCATAAAAGTAGTAGGGGCAGCAGCTGCCAATTAAAAAGATTGTCTTCTTCAGTCCTATATTTTGATCATTTCAGCATGAAATTATTCAGAATGTTTAGTAACCCATTCATCAATCCTGGGCAGGTTATTTCAGCCTCCTGCCTATTATCTAGCATTCACATTCCCCGTAAAAGCACTGACAAGTATTTTTCTATCCTTTAGCCTAAATAGATTGAGTTTCTCCTGCAGACTGTGACATGTTGTAAATTCATTGGTGTTCATTACATGAATTAAGAAGTAATAACAATCAGGTTACTCATAAATTGTCGCAAACAACAAGGTTTATAATGTGAGAGCAAAACAAACAAACAAACTAACTCAAGGTGATATTGCCATTCATGCACGTACAAGAGCTACAGAAAACACCCCAACCCAACCAAAATCTTGGTTTATCCTCTGTTGCTGAGTTTGTTTGATGTCTTTATGTCTACAAACCCCAGTCAGAAATATTGATTGGCTTTTCTGTTTTGTTGTACAGATTGTACTTTGTAGGTTTTTTTTTTCCTTTCTGTTGCTCCATAATCCATTAATTCCCCTCATCAAACTCATGACAGTGTATAAATACTTTATAAATATATCCAGCTTCTGATTAACTATTTGTTTATCTTAAGAGTACCTAAGTAACTAAATGTAGAGCTCTCATAGAATCCCAGAATATTTCCAGTAAGAGGACTATTGTTCTGACACACAATATTTTTAAAGATGAAATAATGAGCCTAAATGTCTTTTAAATGTAAACGTATTCCAACAGCGGAGAATATCAAAGATGACTTTACACGAATCTCTAAAAGTGCTGTAGGATGTTGCGTATTTTGACAGAGAGAAAGAGCAAATAGCAAAGTTGGTGGTGAGTATGATTGGCCTAAAAGAGATTACTTTTCTACTTGAAAGGAAAAGATTTTGTTAAAACCTGTAAAACAGGAGTGTTAGACAGGGAGATAGAAAAAAAGACTCATTGTAATAGTTTTTCTCAGTTTAGACAAAGCTCTCATGGTAGAGTTTTGTCAGTTTGACTTGATCTTCCTATTTGATGGAAAGGAAATTGTGTTTAAGTGCATTACACCATCTAGGTTTTATTCCATTAAGTCTCTATTACTGTGAAATAAAAGACTGAGCTCACATACAGAAGTATTATGAAGCTTGATCTCTGAAGGCTTGTAAATACTCAAAGATGTGTTAGAAGCATACTTTATTTTCTATTCATTAATTTTTTTTTAAATTACTCACTGCTGTTAAGTAATCAGTACTAAAACTGACATACTGACCTGGTACTGTATTGCTATTCTTATTGTATAGGAGGAGTAAATAACAAGAAAATAGGAATTTTGCCTTTAGTAGGTTGCCACTATTTTTTTTAATTTTTTTATTTTTTTAATATTTACAGGCTTTGGTTAATGTGTATGTATTAAATACCCACTCAGTAATCATTTGACATTATACAATGAGCTAATTTGTTGGGTTTTGTTGTATGCATCTATTTGTTAGAGACAATTTAACTTAAAATGCTTAAATGTGATCTTATCATGCAGTAAAGGACTGGCAAAAACTGTCTACAAGTACTTCCGTTTCAATTCACACCTTGCTACATTCTCCCACATAAACAGTTTATATGTTATGGGTTCAGGTGCCTGGTGCTTAAATTACGTCATTTTTTCTTATCTTCATATTTGCGTGTTTGATATTGCCCAACTCATGGACAGGAAGCTGCTTGTACTGTGCATTTGAGAAAGTTTTCTCAAGATCTGCTGCAAATTGCATTACCAAACCTGTCTTTTATTTTCCAAACAGGGAGTCTGTGCAGTTATGTGATTAAATTTGGCTTCCCACAAGGAGCAGTTCAATGCATTTGTTAGAGTTACTATTTGAGGGGTTGGAAATTACTTTTACAATATGAAAATAAGGTTAGTAGCCATTCACAGCCTGATAGCTCTAACTCTGTCTCTATCCATGTTACAGCATTCATATGCAGAGAGCTTATATATTTAGAGTATGAAGGTGAAGATTATATTACCTAAGTGATGGGTATTGATCTTTATGGATTATATATTAGGCCTTAGAAATCAGAAAAAAAAATCCTAAAATTTCAGAAGGCTTATGACTTCCTTGTGTGGTTTTCTGTGTGGATTAAAATACGTCTCTGTTTTGACTGTACTTGAAGTTGGGTGAATTAAAGTATGGTGTTCTGTTGGCTGCATATAAACCTTTATTATATCTCCTTTCCTGGAAAATGAAATGCAAGAACTTCTCTCTAAGAGAAGTTTTAAATGTTTGCTGTGTGTCTTGGTTTCGATTAAAATATTTTAAATGGTAGTTTCAGTATTTCATCAAAGTTTTTACCAATACAGAGTTTGAATATATTCAAAAATTTAAAAAAATATAATTTTTTTCTCCTGAAAATATATCATATTGTCATCAGATTCTTACATTTTTATC
>VWZG01009759.1:405695-478215 GCA_013396735.1 Grallaria varia | reverse complement strand
AAAAAACCCAACCCCTCCACCAAAACAACAAGTTTTAAATCAGAAGTTAATTTGAATCAAGAAATCAAAATGTTTTCCTTAAAATTCAAAACAAAATTTAAACCTTTATTTTTTCCCCAGTAAAACCAATTCAGTTAAAATTAATTTGAAGAAAGGAAAGACAGAGGCCCCATAAGATTATAAAGGCTAATCTGTTTATTTTGATTCATGCAAAAAGTATTGGAAGAGCAATCAGATAAACTCTGTCAGTACCTGGCAGGAAACAAAGAAGATACAGAGCCAAAATTATGTCAAGTCTAATTTTCATTTTAATATAGTGGAAGGCTTGTAGGTGAAGGAAATGTAAAAGATATTGTGGTTTTGGTGGTGGTTTGTTTTCGATTTTGTTTTTTTGGGGGAGGGGTTGGGTTTTTTGTTTCATTTTTGTTTTAAGAAGAGTAATCTCAATGAAGTTTCTGTGTAAGGCACATAAAAAGGTTATTGTTGAGCAATTACACGAGTAGTTAACGATAGTTTACTATTCACATGGTTCTGTCCCGGGTTCACTCTTCAATTAATAGCTGGACACTGAACTAGAGACTAAGTTTTTGGAAGTTGTACCTGATATTTGTTCATGGGAGGAACTGCAGAGATAGTCAAGGGTAAGAGAACCTTAAAATTCAACTCCTCTACGTTGGAGGAACTGAGAAAATCCCATGCAATTCAACAGGGAAAAGTGTAATACACTTTGGGCAGATGTTGCAATTAACCTGACAGCAACTAACTACCACAGAGGGTGGATGGATTATTGAATCCTGAAGTGAATTCTGATTCCATCACTGTGCTGGTTTAGAAGTAAACCGGTGGGAAGAATGAACCCATCACAAGAGAGATTACAAGTCAGAGTTACAATTTACTGAAAAGATTACAATAAGTACAGTGATTCAGAGAAAGCAAGTTTTAACCCACAAAGAACAGATGTACAATCCAGCACCCTGGGACACAAACAGAGTGGTGTACATTAGCCCCTGTGCTGAGTGCTGCGTGTTCCCCCTGAGTGCAAAGTAAAAGGAAAGGAAATCTGTTGGTGAGAATGGTGGTTGCAGTTCTGTCAAAGCAATTACTGCAGTCTTGTTGAATGTGGCAGTCGCAGTCCTGTTGAAATTCTGCTCCTCCTCTGGATCCAATGACTGGTGCCAGAAGTCCCAAAACCCGAAGGTTATACATGCTCGTGTTCAGAAGGGAATGCTCAGTATCTCCCCCAGGGCAGGGAGTTTCACACTGGATAACTTAACTCTGTGAGTCATAGGGTATTTTTGGAATCTTTGATGGTCTAGGTTGTTGCAGCTGCCTATTGTGCCAGTCCCTAACGGCCCATTAGCAGACATGACCCCTCAAACTGGGTGTGATGGTGCTGATGCCTCCTTGGAGGTGAGTTATCACAGGTGAGTCACTGGCATGAAGACAGAAACACTCCTCTGTCTCACAGGGCTCTTTAATAGCCAGCCTGTAGCCTGAGGTGTCAGATGTGCCCTGGGCAGCTGCTGCAAATGATCTATTAACAACAGTCCATCAGAAATGACTTAGAGGGTGTAGAATACACAATTTTGGTTATACCCACATAGTGATAAACTGGTTCCAGCCCCTGTAACTAAGACAATCGCCACTGCACTAATCTGGTTTCCTCAAAGTTCATTCTTTAATGCGTTGATCAGGTGGGTGTCAGGTTCAGATCTGTAGATCCCGTGCGGCAAAAATGGATCCCACAAGGCATCCAGTGTGGTAATGTGAATATAGCCACCATAGAAGTGATAATACACAGTGTTGTATGGTAATGAATGTCCTGCAATTTAATTATTTGGGGTTTTTTTAAACCCAAAATCAAATCCTCTTGAGGCCCACACCCAGAATTCCTCATCTTCCTGCATTATCCACCAAATGCACCCAGGTCCTTGACAAAAACCAATCCCATGAATGGTTTGGCCATTGCCTGAAGCAGGAATAATCCAGAACTGTTTTCCCCAGAATATTTTGAGTGTGTTCTGCAGGAACTCTATTCCTTTCTACACTACATAGAAGGTTTGACTGGGCAGGGCCAGTCCAACTAGCAAATCCCCTAGTGCTGACTGACCAGATGGTTTTTACTAAATGTGCATCCCAACGTTTGGAGGTCCCACAGCCCATTGTTCTCTGGTTTTTAAGTCCATTGCATTGTTCAGTTTTTCCAGAGGCTGGTACATGACAGGGGACATGACATACATACACATTCATTGCCATGTTCCTCGGCCTGAGTGTCTATTAGGTTATCTTGGAAATGAGTCCTGTTGTCTAACCCAGTTCTTTCTGGTATATTATTCTGGGCAGTAGAAGGAGGTGCAGAATGTGTTTCCAGCCATCCGCTAGTTGTTCCCACCATTGTACATACATTGCACTTGCCATGGTGGGTTTGTGGGAGTGTGATAGAGTCAATCTGCCAGGCCTACCCATATTTATGTTTCAACCTTTGTACTCCATACCAGAGAGAGTTTAAATGCTTGTCTTACTTAATTGCAATGCATGTTTCACATTTGTGGTTAACCTGTACAACAGCGCCCGTGGTTAAGTCCACCCCTCAGTCAAGAGCCCATCTGTATTTTGCATCTCTTCCTTGAAGACCAGCCATTCCTACAGGGCATTTGTCTTTATCCATGAGTCAGTACAGAGGTAAAGAAGTAGCCAGTTTTCTCATTCAGAAATGTCTAAAGCCAGCTGGATAGCTTTCACCTCTGAAAACTGACTTGAGCCACCTTCTCCATCACCAGTTTCTGTGACTTGTCACTGAGGAGTCCAGACAGCCACTTTCTATCTCTGATGCTTTTCTACAATATAGCAGGACCTATTAGTAAAAAAAAAAAAGTATATTTCTTCTCACGCTCTGGTAGTTTATTATACAGCGAGGCCTCTTAAGCACGTGTTGGCTCCTCCTGTGGTGACATTCAAAAATCTTTGGCTTCTGGCCAGTCCCTGGTCAATTCCAAGATACCTGCATGACTGGTGTTTCCTATCTGAATTTGTTGTGTGATCAATTCAACCCACTTACTCTACTTAGTTGCATGATTTGTGGAAGAGACCTTCCCTTCGAATATCTGGCCCAGCAAGTGTGGGGAGGCCCCAGCTGGTCTGGGGTCTCTGTGGAATGGTTGGACTGTACTAGGAACTTCTGCACAGCGTCAAGGTGACATACACGGAAGGAAAGACTGTAACACAGAACAGAAGCTCGGTCTCTAAAGTGCTGAGTCATGGTTGACTGACATGCGCAGTCTGTGTGTCCAATTAAGAATTATTTATGTATAGAGAAACCAATGGTCCATGGACATGTGTCGATACTGAGGTCTATATAAACCGCAGCTTCTGGTATAGTAAAGGACCTGTTTTTGGAAGAAGACGTGTCATTCCTTGATCTACCCTGACTGTTACAACGACAAGCAAGGGCAATGCAGGCACCAAGAGGAGCTGTGTTTCAATGCCAGCCATTTCCAAAGCAACTTTAACCCATTCATAAGCTGACAGTACATAGTTTTCAATTGGAGAATAGCGAGTTTCACATCTTCTGCATCCCTAACTCCAAAAGCCTAGGGGTCTTCCCCGGTGCTCTCTGCTAGAGGTTCCAGGTAGGGCCATTCTCCTTGGTGTAGAGCACATTTTTTACATATTCATAGAATCATAGAATGTCTTGGATTGGAAGGGACCTTCAAGATCCACTTGTTCCAACCTTCCTGCCATAGGCAAGGATGCCACCCAGTAGACCAGGTTGTTCAAGTCTCCATCCAACCTGGCCTTGAACACTGCCAGGGATAGAACATCCCCAGAGGGATGGCTTATTACAGTGTCTCACCATCATCACAGTGAAGAATTTCTCCCTAACATCTGATCTAAAACTCCCTTCTTTCAGTTTAAAACCACTCCCCCTTGTCCTATCACTATGTGCCTATGTAAAAAAATTGCTCTCTTTTTTATAATCCCTCTTCAAGTACTGAAAGGCTGCAATGAGGTCTCCCCAGAGACTTCTCTTCTTCAGGCTGAACAACCCCAGCTCACACGGCCCATGTTCATAGGAGAGGCCCATCCTCTGACAATCTTTGTGGCCCTCCCTTAAATGCGCTCCAACAGGTCCACATCTTCCTTGTGCAGGGAATCCCAGAGTCGGATGCAGTATTCCAGGTGGGGTCTCATGAGGGCAGAGTAGACAAGGAGAATCACCTCCCTCAGCCTGTTGGCCACATTTTTTTTGATGCAAACCACAATGTGGTTGGCCTTGTAGGCTGCAAGCACCCTCTGTTGGCTCATGTCCAGCTTTTCATCCCTCTTGGCAGGGCTGCTCTCAGTGAGTTCATCTTGCAGTCTGTACTCATGTCTGGGAATTGCTCTCGGACTTGTTGAACCTCATTAGATTCTCGTGGGCCCACTCCTCTAGTTTGTCCAGGTCCCTCTGGATGGCATCCCTTCCTTCTTTTGTGCACCTCTCAGCTTCGTGTTGTCTGCAATCTTGCAAACTTTTCAACACAGTTTTTCTGGTACTACATACTTAAATCTCTTCAGGGCTGTCTCAGTCTTTAAAGCAGTTCATTCGAAAACATTGAAATGATTCTCACCCAGTGAGCTGTGTTTTTCATGTGCGACCTGTAGAACTAAGGATGAGAAAAAATATCTCATTGTTTTATGCAAAATTCAAACTTTTACAGTCTAATTTTCAAGCATAAATGTTTTTGTTGTCAGTATGATGTCAGTTCCAGAAGTACATGAAAAACATAAAAGAACAACTTAAGACTAATTCTGTAAAACTACTTGTCTCAAAATTATGACTTCATCCAGTGACAGTTAAATACTGTGAGTAGGATCTAACTTACTGACTTGAAAGAAGATAATAATGTGCACATGTAAAGCCAAGTATATGTTAAGTGGTTGTTGCATTGGCACCGTCATTAAAGGCATCCTTAACTTTTCCAGTGGAGATGGTGAATTAATCTTAAAAACCAGTCACTGATATATTTCCAATTTAGCATTCTATTTACAAGTTCCTTTTGCTATTTATTGCTCATAAGCATTTGGGTGGCCCACATTATTCATGAAGCATTTACAAATCCTGGAAAATCCTTAAATGTTTAGGATCTCTGACATTGAGATGAAGGGACTCAGCTTGTTCCCTCTGGGGTCTAAACTGATTTTCACTCTAACCAGATGCTGCCTCTTTACTCAAAGAAAATTCCATTTGTGTCAGTGGAATTTTTTTTCTGAGTGCAGGGAGACTTGACTCATGGAAATGATATAATTTTCTTTTTTTGTGTGCTAGGGCTGGACGAATACCCTTGCTCATGCTTACTTATGCATTTTGTGGTCCCATCAACTTTGGAGGGGTCATTTTTTGAGTTGAAGTTTGTGTTTGCCATGAGCATGAGTAATCAGATGCAGTCCTTATATATGAGGTAACTGCTGTGCCTAGTCATCAGATCTCCTCTTACATCTCAATTAAAAACAATTACAAATTGAACACATAATTTAGTTGGTTTTAAATGCAAACTAAGTGTGTCACTGTACTCTGATACCACCTTTACAGTGAGGGCCTGTAGGAATTACACTTTGTGGGAATTAATCTTGAGAACTGATTCTACAAGAGGGACTATTTCTATGGTAGTGTTCATGTAGCCTACACCCTTTCATCTTCCGCTGTAGAAACAGGCTAATTTCTTAACCTTGTTCAGACCTGTTAAAACCTTTTTGAATTCCCCTGGTTGAATGCTGAATCACTGCCTCAGCATAACAGAAATCTTGGCTACTGTGCAACATTTACTCATTTTAGATGTCTATCTTCTATAGGAGATAAATATTTTTAGACACACCTAGCAACTATTTTTTTTTTTCACTGCACTGCAAACCAAATTATGTTTTTTTGGCTTATACTTTTCCCTTCAAATCACAGAACACCATAATTGAACAACCTATACTTCAGACAATCACTGCTCTTAGTAGTACAGTAAATTAATTAGTTGACTCCAACAAAGCTTTACCAATTACAGGAGGTGATGATCCAGCCCATTATGTGATTCATTATGCTCTAGAGGTTTAAAAATCATTTTGGGATCTAAATTTGAAGGAGTTTTAGAGGTGTTCTAGTTCATGAAAATCCAGTGGGTGGAATGATATTGAGGCTTAGCCTGGCTTTTATTATAATTCATATAACTACATTTTTCCTATCCAGGTAACAGTGCTCTGCTTTCACACTGATCAGCTCATTTTGCTTCTAATCTGCACTCTGCTTTACACTTCTTATTCATAAGCTTGTCAATCATTGTAAATAACTATTGTGCATTTATTTACAAGTAGCTTTCCTGGCAAATAAAAAGAAATTGCCCGACACAAAACAGTAAGTAACTAATATACTAAGTCTAACTCAATTTGGAACAGTGGACCTACACCACTGCAGACAGGGTTGTAGAGAGAATGAACTGCAATAGACAGATCTGTTAATACACTGATAAAGTGATTATTTAGTGGGCAAGAAGTACTAACGTCCAAAATAGTGTGACATGACCTTTATTTAATGCATTTCTTTTCAGGATTTCATCACCTTTGACATAATGGAAACTTGCATGCTTGCTCTTCTATTTAAATTATACCATGTAGGGAATACCTTCAAATACAGTAGAAGTTGTTCAGTGAAATATATATATTTATACAGGTTGCATATATAAACTTGAATCAAATGTGGTGGGAGGGTTGTTGGCTCCTCCAGACTTGATACTACATTAAATCAAAGATCTAAACCTCTCCAGACATGCCTTGAGGGTATTGCATCTGTGAGCTGACAGATTGTGGGTGTTGAAAACCTAACAAATGTATCGTAACCATGTACTTGAGTCCACGCAGAAGTGGATCGAGCAAGGGAATTCAAACCAGCTATGCTTATGGATAATCTCATTCAGACAAGTGAAGTCTGAGAAAAAAGAAGAAGAAAACTGTTCCTATTCTGAACTTCTCCACAGAATCATAGAATCACAGAATATTTTGATTTGGAAAGGGACCCTCAAGGATCATCAAGTACAACTCTTAAGTGAATGGCCCATTTGGGGATCAAACCCCCGACCTTGGTGTTGCTGGCAACATGCTCTAAATCGCTGTTTTTTTGGAGGCAAATACAATTTCTCCTCTGCTACTTACTGATCATCAGAGCTGTGTGAACCTTGAAAATAGTATGGCTTGAGGGATACCAGGACCTACCCTTACCATGTTTTCTATCCTAATCTTATTGCAGTGCATATTTTTTGCCTTAAATTTGGGGGTTTTGATTTTTTAGTCTTGGATTAGGATGAGAAGTTTAAATGCAATAAACATAAAGTGTTCATGTTTCCCCAAATATCTGGATAGCCAGCAGTTTTAACCTGCTGCACAATGGTGAGATTGCAGAGATTAGCAATTGTTTAAGACTGAAAAAGCTTTTTTAAGTTATAAAATTCTATTTCAAATGCTTAACCTTCCTCAAATATGTTGTCCAAGACATATTGTTCATTCTAAATATATTTTTAATGTTTTTGGGGTAAAATCTTGACCACGTGAAAATCAGCAAGAATAATTTTCTTAATTTCCTACATTCCCCTTATAATACTGGATGATATGCATTAGAATTAATTGATATTACACAAAGTACATCAACTTCACTATAATGGGAGAAACAACAGCACAGAATCGCGGAGTCACAGTTTCTTCCATATAATTTTCTAATCTGCATTTGGAAGGGTAGGAGTCCTTACACGATGGCATTTTCTGACTGTCTTATGGTAAATTTGTCACGCTGCCGACTGGTGGACTGCAAGAAGATACGAGCATGAAGTAGTAAATAAATAATAAAAGCAACCTAAATAGTGTCTTTGATCATGAAAGATCTCAAATTATTTTGCATGTGTAAGAAAATTTGCAAGGTACTCTTGATAGTAATAACATGGAAAGAGAAATGCAGTAATTAGAACATCTTCATAAAATGTATCAATGAACATGCATTCAGAAAATTTAGTAGTCTTTTTAATGTTTATATTAGTGTTGTGGTTTCACCCCAGCCAGGAACTGAGCACCACTCAGCTGCTCACTCACTCCCCCACCAGCAGGACTGGGGAGAGAATTCCAAGGGTGAAAGTGAGAAAACTCATGGGTTGAGATAAAGACAGTTCAACAGGGAAAGCAAAAGCCACACACGCAGGCAAAACAAAACCAGGAATTAGTTCACTGTTTACCATGGGCAGGCAGATGTTCAGCCATCCCCAGCAGAGCAGGGTTCCGGCATGTGGAATGGTCACTCTGTGATTCTGTCCCCACTGCAGCTACTCTTAACAGCTCCCCAACACCACCCATCACTTGAAAATCACAATGGCGAGCTATTCTAATGCCAAGAAAAAATAGGAAGTATACTGTTGGAAAGTTTTTATTATGGACATCAAAATGTGAAATTTTTTTTTTTAATGACTAATTATGCATGTGAAGAAATAGCACAATCAAAATAAGACAAAAAAGCAGTGAATTTCATTAGAAGGGGCCAGAAAAGGCAAAAAATGTTATGTAACTTCACTAGAAAACAAAACATATATATATAGACTTGTTAATCAGTAGGGAAGCAAATAGAATAATGGATTGTGTGCAAAAGGTAGATGTGGTCCATTCTTTTGTTGGTTTTGATTTTGTTTTTTTTGTCTTTTGTCTTTGCACTTTAAAAAGATACAGATATAGACCTCTAACACTTCTCAGAGTCAACCTCCAGAGCATGCTTAAACAAGTCAATGTAATTTGAAAACCTTTGTAAATACCTTTGTGAGTTAATGTAGTATTAATGTGGTGACAGATAATTGGAAAAAGCAAATGTAGTCTTCAATTTTTCAAAGTGAAAAAGAAACCAGGGAATAATAACTCACACAGAGTCACTTTGATAAGGATACTGGAGCAAAACATTAAATAAACTACTTAAAATTCTCCAAAGGAAATATTGAAAGATACCTAAGTTTCTAAAGAGGAAATCAGGTCAAATGAATCAGTAGTTAATTTGGTTTTTTTTTTACTGATTAACTTTGTGATTGAAAGATACATAGGTGTGACATACTGCAATTTTAATAATACACTGAGCTTTTTCTTACCCATTCTAATACAACAGATCTGCCCAAAACAGGGCCAAAGACTGCCCTACTGTTGCCCAGCAGTGTTCAAGAGGCACTGTATGCTGTGTGACCTCTACAGCTGCTGCAGTGCAGAGCTGTGTCTAACTGAGTAAATAATAGGGATATACAGTGTATGAATTGCAAAGTTCAGATTCCTTTTCCGGAGGGTAATCATGTGTTAAGTGGTCTATTCTATGTGTAATTACAACAAAATAAGTGCACACTAGTTCTCTTTCTCTAGAAGAGTACTTGCTATCAAGTGGGCAGGTCATTTTAATGTCCTGAACCAAACGATGTGCAATATTTTTGTTAATGGTTTGAATGATCAAATGAAGGCTATTTTTCAGAATTTTATAGCTATTGTTATGTTAGGAGATTTCAATAACAGTGACATGATAGATATTAAATGCATTGCTGATTAATTGCAAAGAATACAAAATTGGCTAAAAAGAGTAACTAAAATTAAAAATAACATTATATATAGTGAAAATTAAAGACTACAAAGACACAAAAAGGAACGGCTATTTGTGCTTATACTAGTAAAAACACTATGAGTTAAAAGACATATTTAATTTTGAAATCAATATTAGCAAAAAGAAAGTCTATGATTAGGTAGAATAACTGTCAATGTTATTTCAGAGAAGAGAATTTCCAAAATCTCTTGATATAAACTTGATAGGAAAAGGTGGCATCTACTGGTTTCAAGTTTACTAATTTGTACAGATACAGTGGGTGAAAATAATAAAATTCTGGCTGTATGACCTGAGGGCCATTTCATTCTCACAGATAAACATACTGATGTTTTAATGCCTCTCTCTGGAATTGCATTTCATGAGATTGAAATATCTAATATGATGCCCTTTATTACCAATGAGTGATTCCTGAATGTGAACAGGACAATCACCCATACACAGAAACCCCCTGCATTTTGTAATATTACCAACACTTCTTTCACAGTGATTTGTACAAACAAGTGTTCGATAGCATTTAGGGAAATAGAAAGCACTTGACAACAATGATAATGGATATTTGCCCATTTACAAGTATGACAATTAAAAAAAAATTACATAAAAAATTTCAATTTGCAGTGATCCAGTTTTTGCCCTATAAATTAGAATTCTATCATTTTACCCAAACTATGTAAGTTTTCGGTATTTCGTGAAAGTTAGATTTTTCTAATGTAATTGGAATTAAAAATATTTGTAAATAATAAATGTTTACGTGAATGTTTTCTTCAGAGACTTTTGGCAAAGCTATTCTTGAAAACTTGTCTGCAGGAAAAAAAAGTGTCATTTGAGTTGCATGTTTATAGAGATGAATTGCAAGTATTTGAAAACTGAAAGCATGTATTAATTAATTGGATGGAAATTTCTGGACTCATATTGTTGCCCCACATAGTCTAAGTTACTTTGTGCACAAACTGTAAGAGGAAAGATGGGCTAAGTTTATTACACGTCAGAGAGAGTATCAAATAGCCAGTAAAATTCAGTTGTGACAACATCCATTGTAAGACCTTCAATTAATTAATACTTAAGAGTTAATCAAACAGCACTGATACTATGGAATCAATCTCTCATGCATTCTACTGTTTCTCTTGTTTCATTTACTGTTGCCAATGTTTTCACACTGCTCAGTGTTATTACTTGTTCAAACTTACACAGTCAGTGATCTCTTTATCTTAGGGATTAATCAAGGTTATTTTTCTTCAGATTGCAACAGACCAGGAGAAGGTACAGTCATCTTCTCTTTCTCAAAAATGTTGATTTCTTAACTCTGTAGGCTGAGTGATCACCTGCAAAAATGCTCCATCCCTTCATCTGGTCCAATGAAGAAATAGAAGCATTACCTCTGAAGTGCAATATTACTAAAATTGTCTGCTGTCTTTGTTGTGAGAGGTGACCCAACGGTAGCTATTCCCCATCACAGGGTTAAAGATGTGAAGGGATTAGAGGCTGAGTAACTTAGCACTAAGAACCAGGTGCTGCAAATGCCAGGGGGTTGTGCATTAAAAACCCTTTTTTTAGACAGGTGCAAACTGTGCTCTTGCTTGGGAGGGAAGTGAAGAAAACCAGAAAACCATTACCTTATGACCTATCCCTACAGGTTCTTNTTAAAAACCCTTTTTTTAGACAGGTGCAAACTGTGCTCTTGCTTGGGAGGGAAGTGAAGAAAACCAGAAAACCATTACCTTATGACCTATCCCTACAGGTTCTTGTCAAAAGTCCCTCTCCAGCTTACTTGTAGGTCCCCTTTAAGCACTGGAAGGTGCTATAACTGTCCTGAAGCCTTTTCTTCTCCAGGCTAAACAACCCCAGTTTGTCTCTGCCTGTCACTAAGGGCGAAGTGTTCCTGCCCTTTAATGATCTTCATGGCCATCCCCTGGACTCACTCCAGCATGTCCATGTCTCACTCCAGCAGGTCCATGTCTCACTCCAGCAGGTCCATGTCTCTTTCACGCTGGCAGCAGTCCTGATACCACCTTAGGAGACCATACCCAGACAATGGAAATGTGACAAATTTTCCTTCTCCAGCATTGCATCAGAGCAGCTGAACGCTGTTGCAGTTCCTTCATACATGGCATTACATCAACCCATTTGGTGTAACATTACGTTCTAGTGACATGGTGGGAAAAAACAAACTTCATTTTAGGAAAAATAGAATTTGGGCCTGTGACAAATTTCTCGAAGGTCATATAAAACCATTTTGATGTAATTATGTTTCTGGATACTGGAAAAAATTATTGCTTATAGTAAGCACTCCCAATAAATATATTCATCATTATTTTATAAATATACAGTACAAGAAGAAAATTGAAACCATAATTTGGGTACTTCAATGCCTATGGGTAGATATGCAGTTAGAGAATGCATTTTCTGTAGGAATCCAAAATGTAGTTGCAAAAGAGTCTAAGAAACAGCAATGATGTGATAGCTAAACACGCCCTATGGCACTACTGGGAAGAAGGTTCAGTTACTTTTCATCCTGGCTTCCCATGTGCCCCTTTCAGAGCCTGTTTAGCTGGGCTGGGTAGATATAAATGTGAATTCTTTGTTGGGGTTGAGTCTTGCTTGTGATTTTTGGGTGCTACATAATGCAGTCAAAAATATTTTTTAATGGGCACCCATGCCCAAGTTGAATTTTCATTCTGGATGTTTGAAAAACAAACAAAACCCAACAACAACAAAAAAAGAAATTTCTCTCAGTTGGCTGTTAGTGTGATGGTCATTAGCCATACATTGAAGAAAGTAGCTTTGCTCAGCGAAACCTCCCCGGGAAAACAGATTTCACAGATGGGAAGCCATGGAAAAGGAACTAAACGGCTCATCAAATGTGTCGGAGAAAATCTGTGTCAAAAGTAGAAATTAAAACCAGGTTTGTTGCATTCTTGTCTAAATGTGAGTTCCTTCTTTCTCTTTATGATTCTCATCTCCACATAACACTATCCAAGCCTTATGGAAGGCACGAGAAAAAGTGAGGGAAGAAAAGAAAGAGACAAAACTGCAAGAAGAGTAGGAATGTTCTTTGTGGCATGTTTTGGGAAAGGAGTCCAAGAAGGACAAATATAAACAGTCCTTTAAAAAACAGACTTCCTGCTTTTCATGCTTTGTTCTGATTCATCCCACTCATCAATAGAATTAAAATATTATACAAAAATTTCCAAGAAAGTGATTTCAAGGAAAAAAGAACTAGCTAGCAACTTCTATAAATAGGCCTTTTGTTTCTTTCAGCTCTTCTGCTTTGTGGCCAATGCTTCTCCCCTGTCAAACAGGTTTATTTTCCCCATGCAGCCTTCTTTAAGTATATTGAAATTAATGTTCCAAGGCAGACTATTTACAGTGTTTAAAGTTTGCCTACAGTTTAGTTGACATCGATGTAGATAATTTCTGCATAAACCAGGCTTAATATTTGGACACATGATGGGAGTCAACTGTTACCAGCCTCTTGATGGAGTGTCTGTATGATCTGAGGACTGTGACCGCTGAGCCCCGAAGCAAACAGCTGCTTATTGAAGATGTGAATGACCTCAGCTGTCTGGCCCTACCGCCAGACTCTACTGCTGTCCTCGCAGCCCTGGCAGGGGCTGATATTTGCTTCCTCTCCAGTCTCCCCCCAGGTCAGAGAGTGTTTTTCAGCACCCCATTTCCCTGGCAGTTTGTGTGAGCGCAGCAGAATATGAGAGGGTGCAGCTAAAGCGTGTCACAGATTCCCCTCTGCTGCCCTTGTACCGTGGATGTGACCCATAGCAAGGTTCAGACAGTCACTCTGGTCACCTGGTACCTTCACCCATTGCAGTCAGGCTGAGTACAGCCCAGCTAGGAGGACCCTTGACCCTGGTCAGTTTTGTACTTAAGGATAAAAGGCAGACATTTGTTAAGTTTTTTTTTCCCCTTTATAAACTGAAATAGTGTTGTGAGTTTATAAACTGCAATAAAATGGAGGTGAATATGTGTAAGAAAAATCAAAAATCCTCCATTCCAGAAGACGCTATTATTACTTTCAAAAAATGTCATAGTAAATATAACACTTTAAATTACTTAGCTTGTCTGAGGTGTGAACCTTACTGTAATTTATATAATTAATTTAAGTTACTAAAAATGTTCAAGTGGTAACATTTGTCACCTTTTCTTTTTTTTCTGATGTTCATCAAAATATACTATCAAACAAACTATAAAATGAGATTTAGGTTAAATTACCCTACTAATGATTAGGAGAAAAGTAATTCAAAAACCTGGAAATAGAAAGCAGGAGTAAAAGAATATTCTAAAAGTTAAATTAATAATCTTTGCTTGTTAGGTTCAGTTGAGAATAGAAGTGGTCATTTATTTTTCTTTGATTCAAAACAGAGGTTTTCAAAATGAGGTCCACAAAAGTTTCATAATATCCAGATTATTTCTACTGGCCTTCAATGAGAATTGAGAAAAATCATTAATAGGGTTAGATTTGCCTTTTAGGAACCTGTACTAATGGGAAATTTGAAATCATGTGGCTGGTTGACTGAGGACTGAAACTAAGTTTCTGGGGCTGCTGCTGGAGAATTTTAGCATTTCTCTCAAGGGTGCAGAGGTATGAGAGAGTTTTTGGAGGTGCACATAAGACCTGAGGGGAGACTAATAGCTGATGTTTGCTGAATTTTCATGTTGGAATTATGATAGTGTTGCAGAATTTGAAAATAGTACTGCAATTTGTATTGACAAAACAAGAGTGGCCCTGATTTCCACCTGACTTACATTACCACTCTGGTGCCATGAAGTACCACATTTACTCCTGATCTGCATGACTGTTGGTGAGACAGGACTTTAGCTCACTCAATGAAATGGATGCTGACTCTGCAGTTCTAGTATTTTTGGTATATCCTATGCTGCTTTGGCTGGTGACTTTAAGTTCTTTGGGAGAAGGAATTGTTGTCCAACAGGTTCACAGATATTGCCAAGAAAGATGCTTTTACATCTCCTCAATCTACTTTGCTTATACACCAGGTATTAAAAACAGATGGTTGCTTGTTTTTGTCTCAGCATGTTATCACTTCCTCTGTCAATTGCCACTTCCTTCAAATAACCAGCCACATTTTTATATGTTTTCCCTTGTAACTAATTTTCTTAAACCAACAGTTTTTGCTACTTTCATTCTGAACTCTCTCTATCTTTCTTAAAATTGTGCTGTCAAAACTTGGATGCTGGATTCCCGTTGATATCACATCACTTCTGCACAGGTAATTTTGCATCCATCTTTTAATATGTCTGTAACCACATATGGGGTTTTGGGCAATATTTTAGTATGATTTACTCCTGTTTAGCTTCTGATTATGAACAAAACCATGTAATTCTTTCCTGCAGAAATGATACCTAATCTCTTATTTTCTGTTCTATATTTGTATAAATATTGTCATAATGCAATGTTTTATTGTTTCATCCTATTTTTTTGTAACTGTGACACCAAGTTGACAGAAACACTTTAAATTGTTTAAAAGTGGCCTATTTTTCCTAAAAATATAAACAAAGTATTATTGCAGTATTTCCAGTGAAAATGCTGGTGAACAAGGTGACAGTTTTTTGCTAAGAACCCATTGACTTACTGAGTACTACATTAATATGTGATTAATTTCACTTAAATACATCTATATGCTTAAAAGGTTAATAAGTAGTGACCACTGCCTCCAGCCTGTTCCAGTGCCCAGCCACCCTCTGGAGGAAGAACCTTCTTCTAAGATCCAACCTAAACCTCCCTTGACACAACTTCAGGCCAGACCCTTGGGTTCTGTCACTGGTCACCACAGAGCAGAGATCAGTGCCTGCCCCTCCTCTTCCCCTCCCAAGGAAGTTGCAACTGCAATGAGGTCTCCCCTCAGTCTCCTCTTCTCCAGCTGAACATACCAAGTTATCTCAGGTGCTCCTCACATGGCTTCCCCTCAAGGCCCTTCACCATCCTTGTGGTCCTTCTCTGGACGCTCTCGAATAGCTTTGTGTCTTTCTTACATTGCAGGGCCCAAAACTGCCTCCACATTGCAGGTTGCAAAACAGAGCTGGTCAATACCCTCCCTTGCCCAGCTGGTGATGCTTTGCCTGATGCCCCCCAGGGCACGGTTGGCCCTCCTGGCTGCAGGGCACTGCTGACCCATGGCCAACTGGCCATCAAACAGGACCCCCAGGTCCCCTTCTGCGGTGTTGCTTTCCAGCATCTCATTCCTCGGTCTGTACATGCAACCAGGGCTGCCCCACGACAGGTTTGAGCTCTTGAGTGTTGCCCTTCCTTCAGTGTGTTCACTGGGAGGGTCTTTCTTGTTGACACAGGAAAACAGGTAATCTGAAGAACCGTTGTATTCTAGATATTTCTGTGTCCAGCAGTTCAACATGATGAGAAGACTGATTTTGACACAGAAGGAAAAAATGAGTGAATTGAATTAAATCACATTTCAATAGTAAGCGAGGCTCAAAATAGATGATAAAGCTTTGACACCTGAGTTGTGACCTAATCGTATTTTCCATCCTGTATGTAGATCTGAAAAGCCAGTGACACAAGGCAAAAAAGTAAAAGAAAGCACTTCTTTAAGGCTGTATTTAGCAGACTGCCTTTGGAAATAATTTTTTTGTGGCAAAAATATAAATACTGCCTTGATATAATGGAATTTTTGAAGATTTGCTGTATCTCTTATCCCCACTTTGGTGAGAAGAGTGCATGTACTGCAGACCAGATTGTGAACTAGTTATCACTGCAGTGAGAACTAGGTAGATAACTTGAAGTCGAGAGAATTGCTGAGAAAAGTGGCGTGGAGAAAGAAACTGTTTATGGTTCTTGGTTAAACCTTTCTAATAACTTCAGGACAGCAAATCTGTTGTCATGATCTCAGTTTTACTTAATGTATAAAGAAATTATAAATACATATAACAACACAAATTAATAAAGGCAGTATTGCTAAGAGAGGCAAACCTGGTTTGTAGTAAGAAAACAATCTCTTTTATCAAATTTTCCTGACATTCTTCATTTCCTTTTTTGTAATTGTTTACAAAAATGGCAAGCCCAAGAGATTCAGCATGAGAGAAGGATGAGAGGGACTTTTTGCAAAGGCATGTAGTGACAGATAGAGGGGTAATGGCTTTAAACTGAAAGATTAGGTACTGGGAAGAAATTCTTTACTGTGAGAATGGTGAGTCGCAGGAACAGGTTGCCCAGAGAAGCAGTTCTTCTGTCCATATTCCTAATTTCTTTTTTTTTTTTTTTTAACTTGAATTAGACTGTGTGCTGTACAAAACTTCTATTTATACAGCCTGCCTGATATGAAACTTACCTGCAAGCACTACAAAATATACCAGACTGCTAGAAGTCTGGACAGAAAAATGTTGTGCTGTTTATTGAAACTACAAATGCCATTACAGAACTATATGTTCTATAAGGCTTAACTCAAACAGCACGTAAAAGGTGTCGCATGTTCTGAAATTAACATTGCATGCCAAACAATTAGATAGATGTGAAAATGTGTTTCCTCAAATTTAGTTCAGTCAGGATGATCATTTAAACCTGGATCTGAATTATTATCTTGGATAACGGAGTATTCATCATTATGCTGTCCAGAAAAAAAAAATTATATTAATGTGCCCATGTTTCTAGAAGAAAATTTCCACTGGTCTCTACACAGAATAGTTATGCAAACTCATATTAATGATCTAAGTTCAGACTGAAATAATACATAGAAAACTTGCTCCCTACAGCCCTTTTTAAAGTTTCCTTTGAATTATTGGGAAATTTTTCAAAAGATGGCACTCTACACCAAAAGGAAAAGTTGGAGTTTTTCTAGGTGGCTTTTTGTCAGGGTGGCAAAGCAATATTCAGAGTCATGGCATTTCTACTGACAGAGAATCAGCCCCTAAAGTCAGAGGTTGGCCTAAACCGATAGATGACTGTGCTTTTTCGAATTCACCCAAACTGGTTTAAGGAACTACTCTCCTCCAACAGGTGTGGTGGACCCAGCTGCTGAGGTAGAGTAAGTAACCATATCAATACTCTTCAGGTTCACTAAAAACTTTTGAAAGCTTTAATGGACATGACAGCCTTCAATTAAAATATGCTCAGCTTCTTTGAATATTTAATAATTTCATTTGTTTCCTCAGTTCAATTTGACCTAAATGGGTATATGTTTACATTTTGTGTTCCGTGCTATGAATATAAGATTAAGCTTTTTTCTTTTGATTTATATATTTTAGCAAAATTTTTTTATGATTTGTTTCTTCAGAAATATTTTGTTTTTATGTAAGTCATGATTCTAGATACTTCTATAAATTAATCCTTTCAAAGTTCAATTCCTTTTTTTTCCCTCTAAACAAAGTATAAACCCACATTTAGCATGGCATAAAGAGATTGAGTGATTTTTTTCAATGGTGTGACATGCTGATTGTTTGCAGCACAATAATTTATTTTGATAGATTTTTAGGAGGAGCATGATGAGCCATTTTACCCAATAAATCTTTTATTTCGGCTGAAAGAGAGTTATCGTTTTTCCTATACTTTTTCTTAGTTACTATTCTAGCAAAAACCTCCAAGTAGAAGTGGTATCTACAGAATAACCCTATTATCTCAACACAGTCCTCATTGCCTCTCATATGTATTGGAGAAATAAGTGCAGAAACCCCCTACTGGTTTAAGGCAAAGCAACAGGCTTGTTCTTGTGCATATCTTCGTCAGCATAAGAAGCTTTGTCTTAGATACAACTTCATCTGCAGCTGCTGCTCTCTTCCTCTTTCCCTCTACTCCAGCCCCTTCTCAGCACTTTTTACATCCTCAGTTTTTCAAAAAGAATCAAAATATGTTTCTGTTGTGACGTTCTCCTGGTGTATCACCAGATTCCAGAGATGGACTGAGTACTTTAGGAGAAAGAAAACACAACAACCCGATGACAATGATCTGCCTGGATGCTCTGGAAAACTCTGTTATAGAACTGCAGAAGATAGTGACTGTTGCCCTTGCCTTTTGTTTAATTTAATGTTTAGCACTTAACCAGGAAATGAAAACTCTAAGAAAGAACTGGATTTCTCAGAAGACAAACTTAATTACCAAGCAAATGGAAAGAAATCTGTCTTTTGGGCACTAGTTTAATGAAAACAAACAGAGAAACACTGGATAGCTCTTAGGGCACAGTTAGTTGTTAGGGCATTCTACCAAAAGAAGAAAACCAGAGTCCAGTTCGAGATCCTGAAACAAAATATTCCTTTTATCAAATGGAAATAAATTTTTTTCCAAATACAATGTTAAAGTCATCCATGGAATATACAAGAGAATCTCTCCAAGTAAACTCAAACCCTTCTTTATTGTCCTGATGTTTTGCGTGTTTAATTTTCACTAGGAAGGACTATCAGCTAAAAGTATCTCATTCTTGCCCTTCATTGCAGTAGAATTTAAAGCATTTAACTCCTTACATTCCTTACTCAAAGAAGCTTGGAACCTAAACAAATCTTCATGGGACCAGGACTTTTTCATTTTGTGGCTTCACTGAGAAACAGATTTCCTTCGGTTGCTTTAGAAAGACAGGAGCATAAACACATATATTTTTGGCAACAATTTCTCTGTCACTCTCCCATATACTAAAATGGATTTTCTGGAGGCTAGAGGGATTGTAGACATCTCCTCCCCTGAATCATGCACTGCTGGATTTACTATGGCGTGGGGAGCTGGCTTCTCACTCCCTCGGCATCAACTGAGTGGACACAGGGATGCACATTTTCCCTAAAAGTCAATTGAGAGCATTAGGAATAACAGTAGGACAAGTCTAGCAGAAGTTAACATTTCCAAAGAGAGTCTGAACTTCAAAGCTATATAGAGTATGCATTCTAAAATATGAAGGTGGTGACAGAAGAGATTGTCTGCTCGCTACACAATAAAGAAGTTTTTAATAGCTTCTCCAGAAATAAGCAGAGGCATTATAGGACTAGAGGAAAATGAACATAAATTCATTGTTTAAGTAAGGGATTAGTGAGGAGACAAGAAACTGTAGACAAATAAATCTGAGTAATAGACATGTTTCTTATAATATAAATAAGCTTCTGATGAAAAATAAAGAATGTTGAAATAAACCAAAATAAATACTGTTAGTCCAGTTGTCTTTAGCAATGGTTTCAGAGGGGGAAAAAAAAGGCCTGTGAAATTCTGTTACAGCAGATCAGATAAATAAGCACTGATCTCAGGATCAGGATTGTCTTGGTAAGGCGTAAAATAATAAATTTACTGAGTAACATCCTTATGTGTCACCATGTCTTCCAAATGTCATCATACTTCTGGAAGGTTACACTGAATTTCCTGTGGTTTCTCCATCTTGGTGGGAGTTATATAAAATGCGCACACTGGATAATAAGCAGACCAGCTTTCATAGACAATATTTTCATTGAAGAAATAAACTAAATGCTGATGGAGTCATTAGGAGATTGAGGCATAGCTCACTGAGTGATTTGACTAATGAGTAGTTTAATGCTATGAAGGAAAATTAAAAGACAAAATAGATTAAATAGCAAAATTAGAAAAATTCAAACTTAACTAGGGCTCCTGTTAAATCATCATGCAAGACTAGAGTGATATGTTCAAAAACACAGTGGAGGTGGGAACTCCCTGACCTATGGAGGATACAGTACCATATACAATTACGGCTATTCTGGAAATTCTTACTTTAAGCTTAAGCTAAGCTGCCCTATATTGCATTTTTTTTTAGAGGGAAGATTTTTTTACCCTTTGAATCAATATTTTCTGTATTTCTTTGTGGACTTAATGGACAGTTTGGAGAAAGTTATGAGGCTGTGATATCTAAAACAAGGAGTCTTATTTAAGGAGTTATAGTCCCTTTCTCAGAAGGATAGTCAGGGCAAATTTAGTTTAGGCTTAAGAC
The DNA here is from genome assembly GCA_013396735.1 of Grallaria varia. Lineage (NCBI taxonomy): Eukaryota > Metazoa > Chordata > Aves > Passeriformes > Formicariidae > Grallaria > Grallaria varia. The sequence goes on along the minus strand of VWZG01009759.1, from coordinate 457,701 downwards.
CATATATATTCAGTAAAAGACATACTGATTCTTAAGTCAGTAAGTTTTTAAGTGTGTCTAAAGTTGAAGATTGTTTGCATTTCTTGATGAATGACTGCTTAGACATGAACTATCAACTCTGTGGTTAAAAAACTTAGAAAATTACTGTGAAAGGCATATTCTCTTCTCCCTAACCCACCTTGGGTTAGTAGTACATCAGGGTAAAGAAAGTGCTTTTTTCCTGGATGATGTTTAGTGTATGGCATTGAAAATAGAATGAATAGAATATGAAATATTTAATTGGAAATTTATTGTCCTGCTGAGATATTGAATACCTGATATTTGAAATAACTGTTATTGTCACAGTAATTCTCTGCGTGGTACAGTGTCTGACATTTGTGTGGCTATCCTTGTCCACTAGTTAGGACTTCTGAGAAGAGAAGGGATGTTTTTATGCCTCACAGAAGGAATGGCTTTGTGTGTTCATTCAGTCAAACCTTTTACATTGTCCTCTAAGATGTTGCCTGAATGTTGGCGCAGAGGAGGCACTTTCTTGCTTAGCCTAATGACTTTATTATCTCTCCTTTATGGGAGGAACTTTGTAATAAACTCTCATAACAAGGAGATCTGGTGACTGGAAATATTTGATATATTTTCTATTCAGTAGCTCAATTCCTCTTAAGTTCCAGCAGTCACAAACTGTGCTGTGCAAGATATTGAGGCAGTCATGTTTTTAGTAATCAGTGACCATGTTCTATGCAAGGGGCACCCTGACTAGGCGTTATGTGTCCTTAATTCAGCCAAAGGTCTATAGTCTGGCAAATTGTTTCTCACTATAGTATTGGCAGCATACAATTATAAACATGAGAATGTGAATATTTGTAAGAGGAAAAGGTTATCCGAGCCATCATCTTGTCTCCAACGAGAAATATTAGCCTAGGAAAGAGTAAGAACTGTGCTTATGTGTACAATGGTGCTCTGGATTATTGTCCCAGCCTCCAAACATTTTGAGATTGGGGATTTCCTAAATTTGACATGGCCTCTCCAACGATGTAACAATTTTTACATTTTTCTCAAGTTTTCCCTTTTGGCCCCTATAAACCTCTAGGTTCCACAGTTTGTTTCAGCAAAACTTTCTAAAGATCTGTATGCTGTGACAAGAACAAATTTATTTTCCTTGAATTTGGCTGTTCCTGGCTTTATGTGAAGTTCCTGGAGTGGTGGAGGAGAAGCTCTGATTTTTCTACTGCACAGAACAGAATTGCTTTGGGGTAAAACATGAAATGCCAGAGAAAACCAGAAATCTAAAGAAAAATGCTTCATATCTTGTCGAGCTTACTGCCCAAATATAATCAAACTAAGTCTTCTATCTTTATAGGGTTTTATGCGTGCATCATCATGTGAAGGACTACTTATGATAAACACTGCATCAATCTTGCGCTTTAAAAAAAAAAGGACAAAGTAAATACTTCAACTGCTATGTTGTTACCATGATTCTTTACTGACATATGTCAATGTACATTTTTTCCTGGAAACACAGATATTTTAAAATCTAAGCAGTTTGAAAAAAAACCCCTACACATGATCATATTTAAGCATACGCTATAGCTATTCTTAATCCCATGTACAGGATTCTTCCAAATCAGGGCTTTACATCTGTCAAAAGAGTTCATTAAACAAAGCGTCACATTCCCACTGAACTCGGAGCTGATGGCTATGGTACTTGTGCGAGGTTTTTGGAGCAGGCCCTCAGGGTTTGGGAAATTCAATGCAGAACATCTCAACAGTCACCAATATAACTAAAATAGTGCCTTGGTATATTTTTATTGCAGAAAAAAAAAATTACATTCCTTTCGCAGCCTTCTTTTTTCAGTTGTTAACTGTTAACAATTAACTCAAGTTACAAACATTCACTTTTGGTTCTGGCAGATCTTCAGGCCCCCTTTTTCCTCCTGTCTCTGTTTTATGCTCTATGGCATCGTTTACACCTTCCCATTAAAAAACTTTGCAAAGCACCTACTTAGTGTTGCAATACTTAGGGAAAAAACCTCAGAGGCAGAAACAATCCACACAGTTCTTTTTTTTTTTTTTTTCACTGTTAAATAATGATTGCCCTTTTTCTTATAGCACTTGCAGAATAAAATAACAATTTAAAAGTAGCCTACCTCATCAGGATATAAGTAGCAGTAAATAAACAAATACATTCACTAATCCAAAACTATACAAGCCAGTTGTTACTTAAACACAAAATAGTCTCTGGAGATCTTTTACTGGCATAGCTATGTGTTTTCTGCCTACTTAAAATTAACTTAAGTTGCTCCATAATATGAATAAGTAGCAAATTCTAATATTAGATGTTTTGCATCCTTATCATTTGCATATGGAAAGTTCTGGAGTTTAATCATGGAATAGAATCATGTTATCATTTAGACTGGAAAAAAACCTCTAAGACCATCGAGTTCAATTGTTTAATTAGCACTACCAAGTCCGCCATTAAACTATGTTTGCCTGTGCCACAACTACAATTCTTTTAAATACCTCCATGGTTGAAGACTCAACCACATCCTTGGGCACTCTGATCCAGTTCTTGACAACCCTTTCAGAGAAAAAGACTTTCTAAATATCCAATCTAAACCTCCCCTGGTGCAATTCAAGGCTTGTTACTCTGGAGAAGAGACCCATCCCCACCTCACCACATCTTCCTTCCAGGTAGTTGTGGAGAGCAATAAGGTCTCCCCTGAATGTTCTTTTCTCCAGACAAAACACCCCCAGCTCCCTCAGCTGCTCCTCATTAGGCTTGTGCTCCAGACCCTTCACCAGCTTTGTTGCCCTTTTCTGGACATGCTCCAGCACCTCAATGTGTTCGTGCAGTGAGGGACCCAAAACTGAACAGAGGATTTGAGGTGTGGCCTTGCCAGGGATGAGTACAGAGGGACAATCACTTCCCTAATCCTGGTGGCCACACTATTTCTGATACAGGCCAGGATGTCATTGGCCCTCTTGGCCACCTGGGCACATGCTGTCTCTTGTTCAACCAGCTGTTCACCCACACCCCCAGGTCCTTTTCCTCCAGGCAGCTTTCCAGCCACTCTGTCCCAAACCTGTAGTGCTGTGAGGGGTTGTAGTGACATAAGGGCAGGACCTGGCACTTGGCCTTGTTGACCCTCATACAACTGACCTTGACTCGTGGGTTCAACCTTTCCACATCTCTCTATAGAGCCTTCCTACCCCATTGTGTGTTACCTTCCCTTAAATCCTCTTACCCAATATATTTTTCATTGGACTAGTCCTGGTATTGACTTTAGGTCTAAATATTCTCCCTTTAAGAGACCAGTTCCTCTATTATCATGATAGACACAAGTAATGAAATCTAACTATTACAATTTATATCCCTGCTTTCATATGCCACAAACATTTCTGATCCCTTTGCTGGAACATGTGCATCTCTCTTCTACATACAGCACACAGATATGTTTCTATTGCTAAGTTATGTGAGCAAGACTCCATTTCTCTAAGTGCCTGGGCCCTGCTATTGAAAATTTTCTTTTTCCATGTCCCTTACATTGTTGCCTTCATTATGGCAGCTTCTTTTGTTATTTATTATTTCTTGAATCGTGGGTCATCTGCCGCCGCCATCTGCGTCTCCTCGAACGCTTCCATCAGCGCTGCCTCCGCACTATCCTGAACATCCACTGGTCTGATTACGTGACCAATGTGTCTGTCCTTGAACAGGCAGCAGTCACCAACATTGAGGCCATGCTGCTGAGAATGCAGCTGCGCTGGGCAGGGCACGTCTCCAGGATGGAGGATCACCGCCTCCCTAAGATCGTGCTCTATGGTGAACTTGCCACCAGCTGCCGCAAGAGAGGAGCCCCAAAGAGGAGATACAAGGACTCTCTAAAACAGTACCTCAGCCTTGGCCATATTGACTACCATCAATGGTCCACTCTGGCCTCCAATCGGGAGGCGTGGAGACACACCATCCATAACGCTGCTGATTCCTTTGAAAATGCACACAGAATCAGTCTGGAGGAGAAAAGACAATGCAGGAAGAACCGTGCCTCACCAACACCGCCTATGGAGACTTTCTGCTGTGCCTTTTGCAACCGGACTTGCCTGTCTCGCATCGGCCTCTTTAGCCATCAGCGCGCTTGCAGCAAGCGTGGGTAGAGCCATTCCCAAATCTTTGTTCGTGAAGCCTAGCCATGATGAACCTGGATTATTGGTATGAAGGTTTTGCAAGGCCATGCAAGTTTCATTCCCTCCTAAACATCATTCCTCAGTCCTCCCAGAGCAATAAGCTGCTGAATGTCACCGATGCATAGCAGTGAGTAACACACTGCTGCTTCTTCAGTACTCTGGATCAACCGAATTATTCTTCCTTCTTAGAACAAGAAATTCACAAGAAAACTTCAAATAAGTACTGTACTATAGAATTGAAAAAAGGCTTAAACTGGTGGGTACCTTAAAGATCACTTAGTTCCAACTCCCCTGTCATGGACAGGGGTGCCACCCAGTAAACCAGGTTGCTCAAGTCCCCATCCAACCTGACCTTGAACACTGTCAGGGATGGGACATCCAGAATTCTCTGGGCAACATGTTCCAGTGTCTCACCACCCTCTGAGTAAAGAACATGTTCCTAACATCTAATCCAAAGCTCTCCTTTTTAGTTAAAAACCATTCCCCTTTGTCCTATCACTATCTGCCCATGCAAAATGTTCCTCTCTCTCTTTTTTACAAGCTGCTTTCAAGCACTGGAAGGCCACAGAGAGGTATCCCCAGACCCTTCTCTTCTCCAGGCTGAACAACCCCAGCTCACTCATTCTCTGTTCACAGGAGAAATGCTCCAGCTCCCTCAAGATCTTTGTGGCCCTCCTCTGGACCAGCTCCAACAAGTCAATGTCTTTCCTGTTCTGAGAACCCTACAGCTGGACACAGCGTTCGTGGTGGGATCTCATGAGGTAACAGCCTATGAGGAGAATCACCTCCCTTGACCTGCTGGCCACGTTTCTTTTGATGCATCCAGGGATGCAGTTGGTCTTCTGGGCTGTGAGCACACATTGCTGTGACACATCCAGAGTTTCATCCACCAGAACTCCCAAGTGCATCCTGGCTGGGCTGCTCTCAAGGAGTTCATCTCCCAACCTGTACTCATATCTGGGATATCCCTGGCCCAGGTGCAGCGCCTTGTGCTTGGGCTTGTTCTCACGGACCCACTTCTCAAATCTGTTCATGTCGTTCTGGGTGACATCCCTTTCTTCTTTTGTGTCAACTGCACCACTCAGCTTTGTGTCATCTGCAAACTTGCTGAGGTTACGCCTGATCTTGCTGTCTGTGTCACTGATAAAGGTACTGCAGATCACAAGGTATGTGTAGATGTGTTGTGGCTCCTGTCTGTAATGCACTGTACCAGTTTTGGGGAAAGGTCTGGAAGAGACATCAGCATGAATCTTTTGAAGGCTTGTATGTGGCCTGACAAAGTTACCTTTGATTTTAAAGAGGTAAAGGAGAAAAGTGAATCCCTTAATTTATGGGTTAAATTGAAGATAACCCCAGTGTTCTAAGTTTTGAGCATAAATAAGGAAGTGAATGGATAATAAATAAGTATGAAGAAAAATGGGATAAACTTTTTTTTTCTTGGTATATTCGCATTTCAACAATTTGGATTGATTTGGTCAGCTCACATCTGTTTCACATGCTCAGGACAGAACAAGGTCAAGAAGAGTTGGTTAAAAAGACCATGTTTTGCTTTCTCTTTGTTACTCAAAAATATGAAATTTTCCAATTGTCTAGTTCTAATAGATCTGCAGTTTTATCAGAACTGTAGTTATATCACATTTTAAGAAAATACAATCAGAAAAACAAATATAAAAGGTGATTTTCACAAATAAATATTTTACATTAAAAATTATTTAAAAAAAAATCTGTTCTGGTAGCGATCTATGAAGAAAAGATCCCAATTCAAATTTGGTACTATAGGAATACATATTGTTTCCATGGTGAAAAACATTCACATACACAATCTCCATGTCACGCAGAGTAAACAGCATTTGTCAGTTCTGTTCCAAACATAAGTGTTCAAGTCTTAATTGCAGGTTTTTGAGCATGCTGGGTACTAATGTGTTCCCTCCAATATACCCTGACTGAGTAAAGACTTGAAATTCAGCACCGAAGCAGAGACAATTTGAAAATCAAGTTTAATTGCTTTTCTGATTTAACCTGTCAAATATTCAAAAGTAAGGTGATTCACTTTGTATATATATATATTACTCAGAGTCTGGTTCATTGTGAATTTCTGCTGTAAGAACTTGTCAATAAAACATTGTATCAGTATAGCTGAAGAATATTTATTTTGTAACATTGTGTAGTCCATGAAGTATGCCTGGTGTAAATTTTTTATCATCTATGCAGAGGACCAGTTCTGTTTCTGGTAGCCATCATCATCAGTCTGTAAGACCTTTGTTGAATTCCATACGCAGTCTAGTTCCTCTCGCTCCTGTCTCTCCCTTTACACTTTACTACAGGAACCCTGAGTACTACTTTCTGCCATGAGTAATTGAAGTGCTGATTAACAATAGCAAGAGTTTTGTATCGGCACACCTTAATTCAAATTAAAGAAACTATCCCTTTACAACAGCAGTTAGGCACACATTGAAAATGCCAACGTCTTTTTCTGTGAATGCATTTTTCTGTTTTCTTTTTCTGAACCTAGAAACATAAAAGACCAAACAGTAAAGTTATCTTCTCTTAGTAACAAAACTCTAATGACTCAACAGGACCATTATTTTATAGCTAAGCCTTCTTTATAGGTAGTGGTATGCAAGGCTGTTATATTTATCCTTTCAATGGCTCTTTATTACATATTTCATTTAGTTTTAATGTTAAAATATTCACTGTTGATATTAACGTTGGCCTAAAACTGGAATATATGCAAGTATGTGTGTGTGTGTGTGCGCGTGTGTGTGTATTTAAGGTAAAATGTACCTTTCATTCACCATTGTTCATCACCAGTGAAAGAAAAAACAGTCAAACTAATATCGTGTGAATGAATTCTTGTGCATGCATTTAGTATCTAGAACACTGTTGAGAAACAGAATTCTTGAATCAATCATAAACAAAAATACACATTTCACAGTACATCTCTGTAAGTACATCAGATGTGGCTGTATGTATGTAAAAAAAATGTATTACAAAGACATTGCATTTTCTTAATTTCTGTTGTTGAAAAAATAATTTTCAAGTCTGTTAAACTGAACTTCCTTTTCTTCACCCAGCATTTACACCTTCCAGATTCCATTTTAGCAAGTGTGCTGCAGCCACCATTCACATCAGTTCCAAATTTAAGCTATTTCTTACTATTAATTAGTCTTGCAGCCTGTAGCTATTTCTCAGCTTTGGCCTTTATTTGAGTTAACATATTATTTAGTAATACATATAGTTCACTGCTCTGGTGTCATCAGAAATTTTCATTTTTCCTTCTTTGGAAAGCACAAGCAAAGAAAATACTGACATACAGAAAAGTCCTTGCAACTCTTTCATCACTGAATTTTTATTTTCTATCATGTGCACTTATTTTTTTAGGTGAGCATAGGAGGTTTCTGTAAAAGGTCTCTGCAAGAGCTCAGATGCAGACTCATTTTCTAGCAGATGTACCGAGCTTTCACCAGTTTCCAGGAAATGATCTACTGTTCCTTTTTTCTTTGTCTCTTGGGAATTATGGAAGTAATCCAAAGTACACTGTAAGTCAATGCCCCTTTTATGAGGCAATTGCAAGGAATGAACCCAGTGATCTAATAGGTCTTTCACATCTCTAATTACCATGCTCCTGTGAACTCCAGTCCCATGCTGAGGTCTGTCAGGTAATCTCTAAATGGACTAAATAGCTGTAAGCTATTATTTTTCTTGAAAGCAAGAGACATTTAGACTTGCAGCACTATACTATTATGACAAAACTGTCATTTTATCTCCACTAGATCAAAAACTGGCACTGATTTATTTACTTAATTAGTCAGTGGTACATTATCATGACCCATACTGAGACACTCCTGCATACTCTGCTGATCTCAAATGGATGCGTCATTCACGTGTGTAATCTCAAATGGAAATGCCTGTGTGTCAGTTGTGTGCCTTTCATCCTCCCAGTAGGATTGGCATTTGATGAGAATAATGCCCCAGTGTTTTCTCAAAGGCTTGGAAAGGTGTTTTGAATGTTGCCTGTTTCCTCTTGGCAGCATGTAAATTAGTTTTCAGCACACAAGGCTCTTGACAATTCCTGCTGGATATTCAGAAATCCTTCATATGAACAAGTGATTTGTTCTCTTTCACCCTCTTGTCCTCTCTGCAATGAGAAGAACAAATAACAGCAATGCAATTGATGAAAAACTTTGCAATTGCTCTGAAGTGAAGAAATCAAATTGTTTTCTCTTCAGCCTGGTGAACAAAGAGTAGATAACTGAAAATCAAAAGTTCTTTACATTCAGGCCAGATGCTGTCCAGGTGAAGTTAAAGCAAGGGGATTCTGTGTAATAAAATATTGGCACATAAATAACATTATTGAAACGTTCACATATGAGGTTTACCATTAACTTTGCTCTGCACAAAAATAAGTTACACTACCAGTTCAAGTAAGAGAACTATGAAATGTGCACATTGAAGTGTTATTATATTCCCTCTCCCTACTAGGGTGTTCATAGTGGACTTAATATTTTTGAAAGCTGAAAGATTTTTATCCCTTGCTTCTGCTACCAGGAGTAAAATGCTCAAGTTGACACAGGTAGAACTGAAAGAAAAATACATGTTTTGTTCTATTCAACCAGCTTTATTAATGAACAGCTATCAAATTAATAATTTTTAAAACTGAAATTTAATTTTAATAGATTCAGAAAATTTAATGCATCACAAGACAAAAACACCTCCTAGTGAAGATGAGACTCATCTGAAGTAGAGAAGAAGTCTGAATCTGTTGATCAAGTTTTGATTATTTATGAATCTGTTAGTTGTGCTCCTTATAAAACTATGTAAAGCTGTATAGTCTCCTTGAGGTGCCTTGGTAGTGTAGCGAGGGATATGGGTTATACTGTTTGTTCATAATGCCTTCCCATTTCAGAACACATGAGCAAAAAGATCCTTTGTCTTCTACTCATATTTTTTTCCTTTTTTTTTTTTTTTTTTTTTTTTAATATCAGGAGGCACTTTCTGAATACAGACTATTTCCTGCCACAGGGTAACTGGTAGTTCAGTGTCTGGGGATAGATCCTGTCAGGTGCAGATGCACATCTCCTGTCAGACTAGGGTCCTAGGCAGAACTGTTTAGGCTGAAGAACTGTAACTATTCATGGGCAAGAATAGTTTTCCTTTTCTCATCCTCCATGAGTGAATCACCAAAGCTGGCGCATTTGCACTGGGCACAGCTGGTCCATGATGTGTTCCCCATCCTGGTCCTTGAGTCATCCTCACTGCATTGTGTTGAATGCTACTTCTCCACTGGCTATATGCAGTTATTCCCCATTTTTTCCCTTTTCCCTGTCTCCAGTTACAGCAGAGTACTATTCCTGTCTTTGGTGGTTACAGCAGAACCACACGCAGCAAAGAGAGGGACAACTCGAGTCACTTGCCATTGGTGCTATAAATACTCCATAAGTCAAAGTAACACTTTGTCACCAATGAACATTTGCTATTGGCAACTGCACTTTATTGCCTATTGTCATCACAATTAATGAATTATGCCCCAATTCGATAACAATTTAAAAAAATACTGATATGGTATGTTTTACCCACTTTTCATTCCACAGTTTTGTAAACAGATGACTCTCAGTTAAATAGGCAATAAATAGGGAGAACACTTACTGGCCATGTTGATGCTGATGGACAGACTAGAGAGTCCTGTAAAATGGTCCACAACATTTGATTTTCCATTGTATTTGACATTCTGTTACAGGTGTCTATGTATCGCTGCAAGGTCGGGAGCGCAGAGGTTTTTTGCTCTTATTGGAAAAATGCTGATGGACATGGGAAGCTCTAACTCCAGTTACTTAGTGACTGCTCATGGTTTTAGTGAAGATAAATGAGTGTATGCTAATGAATTGGTCCTACAAAAAGTTCCTAACCTTGTCAAGAAGACGCTGCATAAGACAGCTATATAGGGCAGTAGGTTTTGAGAAACAAAGGTGTTATATATTGCAGTCTGGGTGGTACAGTTTATATACATCCTCGCATAGGGAGCTGTTTAATTCCTGGGGAAAATAGTCCTCCATTGATGCTTGGTCTAGGTGGCACACCTTTGTTAAGCATCAGCTAGCAGAACGCCACCGATCCTAACCAGTGATAAGGGCTAGTTAAAAGACTTCTTGCTCATTGCCAAGTGAGTTGCTTCACAGAACATTCAACAGAACAAACAGTTGTTGGAGAAGAGGCACAAAGGGCTTGTAACCGAGGCAGCGCGCAGTTAAGATTGCAAAGGCAAACTTTACCCTGGCCCTGCACCTTCTTAAGTGGAGGATTACCCATTTAACTTCAAATATGTTTCACAATTTATAGAGGATGAACGTACCAAGTAACTATCAACAGAATAAAATGTGTTCTTTTTTCCTAGAATGGCATAAAAGACTTCCTGGAATGCTGAAAGAACTGGAAGAACTGTTTATAAATTTGTTACTACTGTTGAAAAGCAGCAACTGAAAACCTATATGAAGTATATGGTTGTTTGTCATACTATCTGTATGAAAGGATCCATGTTTAATGACTCAGGAATGTCTTAAATATTCAGTAACAATGTGAACAGCCAAGTGGGATCCCCCCAGAAATAAATCAAAAGTCATTCTCAAATATGAAAATATTGTTGGAGAAGAGAGTCATGCATTCCTTCCAAAGCAGGACTTCTAAGACTAAAACATAATCAGTTCAAGCATCATTCTAACTTCTTTTTTAGACTGTTTTGTTGCTGTATCCAAGGAAAAACAAAGAGAGATGCAGTACTATTTTTCCATCTAATGTCCTGCAATTTATTCAATCTGAACATAAACATTTGCTCAGGGCTGATGTCCTAGCAACATTTGCTGACTGGCCCAAATAAGACATGCTTGCTAATGGTTCAGAATCAGGTTATTTTGCCCATTAATCCTATTTTAGGGTAGCTCTTTAACAGAAGAGAATGGTGGTTAAGCACCAACACCTCTTGCCTTCTACTAGTCAATAGATCAATACTGTCCCACCACTTCTTCTTTTTTACCCCCTTTCTTTTGTTTTGTAGTCCAAAAGAGATAGCTAAGCAGTTCCCTTTCACAGGCCAGACTCAAGTACATATAAAGGCTTGCAAGATGTGGAATTCGGTTCAGCAGAAGCTGGCACTTACAGCACAAAAACCCCCCGAGTTTTGTTTTTATTAGCATAATTGAGGAGCAGTACTGTGTGGAATCATAAGCACCCACTCTCAGAAAAGCTGAGGGTGCTTAGCTCTTTGCCTTTCAGAAATCCTTAAGGGATTCCATTAGCTGGAGTCAAGTTGCTGTATTTATATCAGAGTAACAAACTGGAGTCAATAAGGCTCCTGTCCAAAGACCACTGAAGTAATTGTTAGTGTTAGCATTGAATTTAATTGGATTTGAACTGATGCCCGAGAGAGGAATCCACAGAAACATGTGAATTTTAAATGTGTTTTCCAGCTGTCCATTTTCATTTTCCCCTTTGTTCATATGTCAAAAGTTTAGCCCTTGAACTCTGTATGTTTTTAGAAATGATGTAGTATAACTGAATTGGTTGTTTATGGGTGGTTTTGCATTCATTCACCTCCGTGGTCCAAATTGTGTCCGTTCCTTGGTTGGAGAATTTGGCTCAGTGAGACCGAACAAGTGACCAACCTTCAGTTTGCTTGTGGTTACCTTCAACTGTGCCCAGCAGGAAGGTAAAAATGTGTTATCTCAAACCTCCTAGTCTTTGCCTGTAGCTTTCCTCCACTTCTGTACTCAGCCTCATATTTTGTAAAGCAGTTTAACTGGCAGGATTGGAAACACCGGCGGATAAAACATTACCTGCTTTGTTTCAATTAAAAATTGAAACATTCTTAATGTTTTTGATCACAATTTAGACACTAGTAAGGTAGTTTATAATTAGAATGTTTGTGTACAGCATTGTTAGATGTTAGTGGATATTTTTGGACTTAAACTTAGAAATAAAGGTGGTAGGATAAATCCTGCCAGCTGCAAATGAAACCTTAACATACACATGGCAGCAGATCTGAGTTCTAGCCTGATCTTTTTACCTGTTTCAGTTTCCCTTAAAGGTTTATATGGATAAGACTTTTTTTTTTGGTTTCTGGTTTACAGTGCATGGATAACTATTACATCTTAGATGTGTCCCATCCAAATATGAGGTGATATTTTGTGTAATCTTTCCTGTAAAGCTGACATGTATTTTGCAAAATTTGTGCTCTACAGGAGCACTGTAATTCTGTTGCAGCAGCAATAGTGATTAACAATCCTGTTGTTGGAAAACTCTCTTCCTAAACATTGTCAGTACTGATCCTATGAATTTAGCTGATATCTTAGGGCATCCTTCTGCCACTTTTAAATTCCAGAAATTCTCCTAGCAGGCCTATGCAATATCAAAACTCTTAAAAGCAGGCGCCCCATATAGTCTATAAAAAAGATCAAAGCTCTTTTCTATTCACCCTATGTTTGTCACAAGAAACAGGTGCAAGGGAGTTTGGAGTTTTTTCAAAGCTTTCATGGATTCAGGCATGAAAATTGAGTATGACACCTTTTCAAATATGTCAGCAAATCACGAGTTGTCTAAAGGCTTGGGGTTGTTATAGCTGGTTTAATTAGTATAAAGATGAAATATAATTACCAGTTTTCTTGTAGAGCTCTTTCTCTTTTGAGAATACAAAATCTGGAAGTGTTGAGTGCCACATGGGGACCTTTTGAGAGAGAGAAAGAGAAAATCTGCATGGGAGGATTCTGTGCTCCTGTTACGAGACATGGGAGATACAACTGGTAGGGAAAAAAAGGGTCTGTGTTATCCAAGAGAAATTATACAACCTTCTGTGTTTTTGGGTTTTGTTGTTTGTTTGTTTTTTGGGGTTTTTTTCACTTTTAGGGCTGTGTCTGGCATGAGAACACATGACTGTAGGGGATACAGTTGGGGAGCGGTGTTGAAACCAAGCTGATGGCATTAAGCAGCCAAAAGGTAACACCAAACAGCAGATACGATCCCTCTGTCCTCCCCAATAGAGTTTATCTGTCGGTTCTCCTTTGCAACACTCCTTTCAAATGATTCAGAGGTAACTCAATAAACAATTTCACTACGTTCATCTTGATACTTTCACACTGGCCTATGATCCTGACTTGTCTCAGACGTCAAGGTTATGTCGTTCCACGCAATAACTTTGGTGATGTTAAAAAGCACCCGACATCCAGAGCAGAAGGCAGCACTGGCTTTCCAGACAGACTATCCAGCCCGTTGTAACCCTCCAGCCCCAGAGCTGCAGGTTTACAGGCTCTGCTAGGAGTTTTACTTTAATATCTATAGGGTTCTTTATTGCCTCAAGATAACATCAAGAGAATAAGCCATGCACTTGTTGCCAAGAGGTTTCTTTATTAATTTAGGGGACCAAATAAGGGAACTTGGCAAAGGTTCATAAATGGCATTACACAAGCTAGACAAAAGGTTCCACCGCAGTACTTACTCAGCACAGATTAATCCACGACACCCAAGTCAATATTTAATCAATCCACAACACTTAGATCCAATCCCTTCAGCTTCAGTCCACCCAAAAACATCAAGAAAGGAGCAAAGGAAAAGAAGCAGAGGGAGCAAGAGGAGAGAGAAGGAGAAAGAGGGAGAGATACCACTAAGACTTTGTGGCAGAGCAGCTCTCACACATCCAGGTGGCAGGGTCGTGTCATGTGTCACCCCCAAAACCTCTGCTTTTATTTGCTCTGGTCCCTGTGGCCAAACCCTCCAGGCGAGGCTTCCGACCCTTGGGCCACTCTGGGGTTCCAGGCCAGGGTGAGGGGCAACGTCCTCACTGTCCCTCCCAATCTGAGCTGGGTGAGGGGCTTCCACAGTGTGGGCAGTGTTTGGACTGATCCCAACCTATCCACATACATGTCTTTTCTGAAGTATTTTTTTTTTCTGGAATTATTTGTAATTCCTTTTGAAAATAAAGAAAAACTACAGATTTTTCCACAATTGGGGCATTCCTATTTTCATGCATGCCCATTGAAATGCAGATGCTACAGTGTTAGCGCTTCAAACTTCTTTGAGAAACCAAGTGAATTCTGTTTTGATATAGACTACATAGGCCCAAAATTCAAGACCGTTTCAAGAAATAGACAAGGCTCTCCAGACAGTATTTTAGCAATTCATGGTCTGACTGAGTAATAAAGTAAATCTGGTAATTTTTGGCAAGATTTAGTATGTGAAAATTACTGTAACAGAAACATCAAAGTGAAATGCAAATGAAAAGTGTAAATACAGACTTGATCCAGCACTCAAATATAGTCCACACAAATCTCAACCTGATGAATAGTGATGGACATTTATGCAGTTGTAGCTGAGGTCAGAATCTTATTTCATAGCATAGTTCGAGATACCTATTTTGTGGTGACACACTAATCAAAATGCTCTTCAGTGTGAGGAAAATTAATCTAAAAAAAAACCCCAGGAATTGCATATTTATCAGGTGTTAAAAGATCAGAAAAAATCAGGCTCAAAAGCTACTTTGTTCTGTGCAAGTGTGCTGTGTTGTATATGGTCTTAGAGAAAACTCACTAAGTTGAATGTGCTTTTGAGTGTGCTGAGTTCTCTCCTGTAAATTTGCCCAAATAAAAGAAAAAAAAAGTTTAAAAAAAAACAGGAGAGGAGACATGTAGCAAGATTTGGTTTGAATGAGGCAGAAGGAAAGGCCCGCTGGAACACACTTGGCCACTACAACTTTCCAACTTTTACCCATTTCACAGTAAAGTCTTTTTACTTTTTGTGTTCATCTTTGGTAATGTGAGGCTTACCTCTTTCATCTTGAGTAATTAACAGTTGCACAGGTTTCAGTTGGTGGATGCACGATTATTTCCAATTGCTCCATTTTTGCTAGTTTGTTCTTTCCTATTAAAACATATTAAAACTTCTCTTTGTAAATGACATCTACTTTCATTAGGAGATGTACATCTTTGCTCTTTCGTTAGACAAAATATTCTTTACTTCTCACTGGGATGAACACATAGTATAAACTGACTGACCTTCTACATACAAAGTAATGCTTCAAGTAAACCCCAGACTGTTTTTTGTGTAGGTCCAGACCTAGTGCTCAAAGCTGCAGTGTCTTCATTTCAATGTACATTGCTCTGGAATAGCTATTAAGCTGAAGAGTAACTCTAAATAGCACTCAGTACAAATTTGTCAGCTTTTTTCCTGGCTGGTAAGTCTGAAATATATCCTAATTTCTGCAATTTCTTTTTACTGTGGAATGCTGAATAGTCAGGACCAATAAACTATGACTGTTGGTTTTTTCTAAGCTTCTTTTTTTAGAAGGTTTCTATCCTATTATCCCATCCATCTTTCCCCTGTCCTTCCCCTCCTCTCTCTCCAACAAAGTATATCCTCATCCCTATAAATCTGCCTCTCCAGGACCAACTGTGTATATGGCTGCACGCTTACAAAAGAGAAGGAAAAAGCAAGGACAATATTACTAGCAAATGAAAATTAACAATGTCCAAACTTATTGATTCTGTTGACAATGCATAATGAGACCACACTCTGGTAAAACTCTTTACCCACAGAACTATTAATAAAGAACAAATGAGAACATTTAGAAATTAACTTTCCCAGTTCATACTTTAGAAAGTCAATTGGTGTTTTTTGGGTTTTTTGGGTTTTGTTGGTTTGGTTTTTTTCACTAAAATGTTGCAGGTCTTCTCTACATTTAGTCAAGACTTCAGTACTGCTGACCTTAGGGAACATAATATTTAACAGTTCTGTTCACTATTGCTACAAATACAAAATTTCAGATTGTATCCACAAAATAAATTTACTTTGAAGTTGCTTTAAATTCACATCTAGTTGTTCCTAATCTGAAGTTTGCATTGGCATTACACACACAAAGCAAAAAAATCCTCCTCCAACTTGTAGATTTGTTGTGCTAAGTCCTGATGGAATCTTGAGTCCATATAGACACTTCTAAGACTTTGATCCTCAAATGATGACTGACCTAGATTGATAAACATCTTCCACATTCCTTCTCAAGAGGATAAAATCTCACAAGGCTCTTCAAGGATCCATAACTCCATATCTAGTCACGTAAATTTTTGTAACCAGCCATTCAGATATCTGTTTGATCTGTGCTTTGTACTGCCTTTGCTCTTCCCTGTTCCCACCAGACTGGGAAAGAAGCATGAAATACTGAAAAATAGACTGTTTCCACGGCATTTGAAGCCCAAGAATAAAATAAAAAATAAAATAATAAAAAAAAACCAGAATGTTTTCTGGAAAATTGAGACATCTAGTCGAATTATATTTATCACCTAAACAGCTCCAGCTGTATTGGCTTTTATTGTGAAAACAGTACATGGGGACCACAGCTGGTAGATGTTCCATAGGTGGGCAAGTGCAAAAGTAGAGTCAGTGCCTCTAACAGTTTATATATCATATATGAAAAAATAATTATACAGTGCAGAAAAAGGAAGTTAAAGTACCATACCCTATGCTTAAGGTACTTTATTCATAAGGTATTTTGATTATTGCTTATAAATAGAGTACCTTAACTCAGCTCTGTCACACTCTCAAATGTTCTTCCATTGGTACAATTTGAAGGAAAGAAAAAAGGTGCTTTGCAGATAATTTTAAGGAATGTGTTTAACTTCAAAATAGTATAGGTAGGCAAATAAAATGCTTGCTTTATTATGGGGATACATGTATGGGGGCATGCCTCTCTTTGCTGGCATCCAGTAACTAGCCAAGCAGACAGCTGCTGGTTCTTTAATATGCATTAACTAATTGCGATACTCTATATGAAAAAATACATGCACACATCTGTATACTGCTCTTAGCACTGAAGAACACTAATGTCAGCATTAAAAGATGTCTGGACAAATTTAATGACTACTTCTTTTTCCTTGCTTTGTGCGCAGCATTATGAGAAAATCCTGAACTGCTCTTTCACAGATTAGGGATTTCCACGTGACCTCTCTCTTAATCACTAGATGTTTTTGTTGTTTCTCCTTCACTACTGCACTGTAGTCATCCCTCCATTTGCTGAAGGAGTCTTTTGTTTCCAGATAGGCTTGGTGATGCCACTCATCATAGATAGTGTTTTAGGGCTTCGTAAGTATTCCTTTGTTTTCACAATGATTCATCAAAGTAAGGCAGTAGTAATATCGCCCCCTTAGAAATAGGAGGGTGAGTCAGAAAATGATTATACTCAAAAATATTCATTAATTCTGAATGCCTAAATGAAATCTGAAGAGCCCTCGTTCTTACAGCTTTGTTGCATAACTCCTTGTATATTCAAGAACAAGTTCAGTTTCGAATAATAAGCATATCACTTCTGAAAATAATTTGCAAACATCAAGGAAAAGTTGCATAATTAATGACTACCTGAAATATGCGTGGCTTACGTTTTAATTCTGTGAAAATACAAATGGGGAATACAGTGCTCCAGGATATATTATTGCTTTAACCATGCACTTATGCTTTCTTTTTCTCTCTTTACTCTCTTTATTTATTAAACAGTCCTTCAGCTTGTGCAAATAATTTTTGTTCCTGTAGAAATCAATTTTGTTTTTTTACACAACCAATATTTATTTGTGTTCACCACTAAACCATATCCTTGAGTGCCCCATTCACTCACCTTCTGAACACTTACAGGGATGGTGATTCTACCACTTTCCTGTGCAGCCTATTCCAATGCCTGGTCACCCTTTCAGTGAAGAAATATTTCCTAATATCTGATCTAAACCTCCCCTGGAATAACTCAAGGCCATTTGCTCTTATCGGGTCACTCGCTACCTGGGAGAAGACACTGCCCCCTCCCTGGCTACAACCTCCTTCCAGGTAGAAATAAGGTCTTCCCTGATCCTTCTTTTCTCCAAATCCTTGACATGAGGTCCATTGGGCTCCATCAGTCACACAGAACTGTCACTTGAACAGGCTGTGTAAGGCTTACTGGAGTAAGGAACTGTCACCTCCAACGTGCAAGGCTAGAAACAAATGCAAAACTTAGCTTTCACATTTTACAGATATAGGGTGACAACAGAATTAGGAGGTTTCAGGCCTGGAGTTCAAATCCAAATCCCTTGTTCCTGACAAATGCATCTTTGGCCCAAGCGATGCAAAAGCTGCTTCTGGCTCCAGGTTACTTGAACTACAAAAAGAAGAAAAAGTTTGCCTTTGAGCGAGACTGAGCTTCACACAGAGAGAAAAACACTCCAGAAATACAACTGCAAGAACAGACTGTGAGAGCATCAGCTCACAATGTTCTGTAGATGGATTTAATTCGAAAAACGTAATAATATTGCTTACTTTGCTGCGTTGAACTTTCTGCTCCCTGCACTTTATAGCTGCTGTTGTCTGCTCTCTTGCTTGTCTGAAGGTCTGGCTACATAAAATCCAACCCCGTGAGCCAGATCTAGTGTGAGGAGACAGAGCTTTGGCATGTGAGCACCACCTGTGTCAGGAACCACTCAGCTGAGCTATGTCTCATGCAAATCTAACCTTCCACATTCATTCTCTGTCCTCTCATAAGTTTGAGAAGTTATAGAAAGCAAATATTCAATAATTTAAAGCTTGCTGAAATGTAAGTTTGCTAGTTTTCAAAAAGAATAAATTATGTTCTTGGCCCACAAGTCACCATTCTATAGCATGTCATGTCCCTCCCTCAATGAATGAAGACTCTAGTAAAAAGAATAAATTAAATTATACCAGACTTTTCATGCATGGACAAGATCTTATGTTTGCCACTGGCCTCATTCTTGGAAACAGCTGAGCTGTTTTTGCTTAAATTTTCCAAAAAGGTCATCCCAAGGCTAAAGCTCAGCATGGAAAATTTCAGCATAAAAAAATCAGGAATTTACAACTGAAAACCCAGTTTTAAAATACAGAGTACCAGACAATTCTAGCATATAATATATCAGCAATTTTTTATGTACATGTTTTTCCACTTGCAGATGCAACCTCTGGAAAGTGCTCAGTTGCTGCCCCAGTTGAAACCAGTTCCAGGGTTACCTTCAGTTTAGCAGAGCACGCTAAGACAACTGCTAAGCAATTGAGAACTTATCTAACGATGTTTTTCACTACTTTTTGATGCAAAACAGTGAAACTAACCATTTAAAGAAGTGTACTTATTCCCTTCAACAGGACTTTGGGCTAGTTTATTGACTATTACTGTCACGGTTTAGAGGTGTATTTTTGGTTTGAGTTTTTAAACACGTAGTTGGAGAGTGAGTGAATACATGTACAGAGCTGTGGCAAACAATTAATTGCTCAGTAGTTACTTACCATGCTCCGGGCAATAATCTGGTTCAGACTGGGGAAGGTGTTTTGGAGAGCTGATCAGAAACACTCTGAAGGTACAGCAGAGTGATTTGCCAGATTTGTTACATGGCAATGTTTACTGTGAAAGGACAGTTAGGCAATCTTCGTAATATAAAACACAGAAGAGCTTTTAATTAGATCCCCTTTACATCTAAATCACCATGGCGTATCTGGCCTTGTATCTTAATAATAAAGGTACTTTGTTTAGTAAATGAAACTGTATCCCTTTGAGTAACCAAGCAACATTCACCTTTCTCATCAGGGTTTACAGAATGTCACTCACCTGTGGCAATTGCTACCAAAAACTTAAACTCTCTCTCTCTCTCTCTACATATATATACACATATATAAATATATGTGTATATATATATATATATAAGTTTGTTTTTTTAAAGAGTACCTTAGCACTGGAAGAGGTATTTCACAAGAAATGCAAGATTAATTTCTATATCACTTGGTGATGAAGAGAAAATCTTCACATCCCCATGGCTTTACACATTTATACCGAATTAAGATGACCTCTTTCTTTGTTTGGTTGGTTGGTATTGTTTTTAATTTCTATAAATTATAGCCTTTTAATGTGCTGTAAAGAAGCACACACAAAATTCTTATGCTTCACATTCACTATCAGGTCTCTTTGGTCAAAATTAGAAGAGAAAAAGAATTATGTATTAATCCAGAGTGTATTATTATAAAGGAAGATATAACAGTTTTTCAATATTCATACATTCAGATTATCAGTACCTAAACTTTAAAACTACAAGGGCTTTTGCCCCTCAGCTTTAATAGTAATCTCAGTTTTAGCCACTTGTAATTCTGTCCATTATTTTTCAGTGTTTGCAAACCAGGGAACTCACCAAAGTGAAAGTGCTTTCAACTTTTTGGTGTTGTACTAAGTCATAACTGCTGCACTGGTGGAATATTTGAACTTTATTTTGCTAGGCCTTCACCTGTGGGCACATTTACATTACATTTCACAGAATCACAGAATATGCTGAGTTGGAAAGGATCATTGAGTCCAACCCCTGGCCCTTCACAGGACCATCCCCAAGAGTCACACCATGTGCCTGGGAGTATCATCCAAACACTTCTTGAGCTCTGCCAGCCTTGGTGCTGTGCCCACTGCCCTGGGGAGCCCGTTCAGTGTCCAACCACCCTCTGGGGGAAGAACCTTTTTCGAAGTTCCAACCAAAACCTCCCCTGACACAACTTCAGGCCATTCCCTCAGCTCCTGTCACCGGTCACAGAAGAGATCAGTGTCTGCCCCTCCGCTTCCCAATGAGGTTGTACCTGCAATGAGGTCTCCCTGCAGCGCTTAAAGGGTACACTTTGCTTTGGTGTGTGAGTAGTCCCACTGCACACATTCTTACAGGATGCAGCAGTTTTACCGAAGTAGTAAAACATATCTTTTGTAGTTGCTAGTTAAGCCAGTTTCAAACAGGAAAAGTCAAATCAATGTAATCAATATTAAATATTTTATTCAAAATCTTAATTTGTTCATTCCAAATTTGCTGGACATGGTGTAAAACAAGAGAGAGAAGGGGGAAAATGAGTGTTGAAATCAGTAAGTTACAAAACCAGAAGAATTATAATAAATTTTGTGTTTTAAAAAACAAAAATTAAAATGTATGATTAGAATACTCCCAAGCAGAGAACTTGAAGAGTTTTTTTGTCATTGTTGCTGTGATATCATTAATCTTAGTCAGCACGATGCAACAGTCAATTGACTGTGCAAATATCATAACTCATTCAGGGTTCCATGAATATAAGAACTTTTTCTGTCTAAATTAGCATAACATGCTCTACTTTAATCCTTGCACACCAAATGGTGCAGTTTTAAATGAGACCAAGTTACAGATACTATGCCTTTAGCATTTTGTGTGAGTAAGGAGGAGGGTACATCGGAAAAGTGCCAAGTCTAATAAACAGAATCAAGCATTTTAATTATTGATATAAAATAGTACAGAAGAATCAGCCTCTTCATCCATGTGCTACAGTGAACTTGAGAAATTTCCATAAAGAATATTTTAATTGGTGTTTCGGTTTGGGAGCTAACACACCTGGAGACATAGGAAGCTATAGGGACCTGTCTGTAGGACCACAGGAAGTGTCAAGAAAACTCAGATGAAGTGTAGCAAGAGGTAGGTCCTGCTTTCATCCTCCCAGGAAAATGCTCTGATCACCAGTTTATGACAGAACTGATCCCTCAAACTCTGCTGTTGGAACCATACTGAGTAAATATCTAAACATTCAGTGGAGCAGAGGCTTCCTAAAATAACATCTGTCTAGGGTCATTCTCTGGCTTTGTAGGACAGCAGTTTTGCCTCCCTTAAAATTGTTTCAGTGAAGATTTTGTTGCGTGTGGACCTTTATCAACTCTCTCCATTTTTCTTCGTGGTTCTGTTCTGGAGTAAATTTAAAAAAAAAGATTCTTTATGACTGATGGTTGTCCTTACTTAATTGAAGTTTGTATCTCTTCAATGACTTTCAGAGCACAGTATGTGTCTGATCATTCTTTTAATAATTCATGTTGAGTCCAACACATGAGACTGGGCGTCTGTGCCTGCCCAAAAAAGTCAGTGGAAGATTTTCCACGAAGTTCACTGTGTAATGCTTTGGATGTGTTTCTAGATTTCAGACAGTCCCTATTGTCATTAATCTCTTGAGTACCTCTGTCTCCCTCTTCCCCTCCTTCATCAGTGTGTTTTGGTTTATATTAAGCTCTTGTCATATGAAACAATAGTTACATGCCCAGTCATTTGCAGGATCGAGTTATAAGTTATGCAAGATAAAACAAGCAGAAGTGATGAGTGACAAAATAAACAAGGAAGAATGAAATATTTATAAACTATTTTAAAAGTATGTCTGTATCCTCTTAATACCTAATTTACAGAGGAAATTGTAACACAGTCTTTTGAAGAGATTGTTGAGTATAGAATATAGATTTTTTTTCATAAACAAAAATGATATAAATCTCTATCGAGCATGTATTTGGGTTTTAATCAAACATGTAATCTACTTTACTATCCAGGATATCATGGAACTCTTTCAACAGTTGGAATTTTGCCCGCAACATAAGTAAATGTAATTTCAATTCGATTTGCCTATAGAAACAGTTAATACAATTTATTAATGCCATTCATTTGTTTTAGAGTGCACTACATATAACAGGGACAACTTAGCTGTGACAGTTCTTCATGGGATCTTTCCCTGGCATTTCTTTATGTTTTAACACTAAGGTATCTAGGTAGAGGTGTTGAAATTAGGTTTGCTGAAATGGATGGCATTCGGTGAAAGGAAAACCCATTTGGTTTTCAGGTTTCTGAAGTGAAGAAACTAAAAATGAAATTTCTCTCTATGTTTTATTTCAGACCATATTTAAGTAAGTCTCACTGCCATCCTGCTTGCAAATTTTCATCAAGATGAAAAGTTTTTATTGATTGTTCATTTGTTTGTTTGATTGATTGATTAATTTATTATATCTCTGGTCCTTAAAACCCACATTCATGTAATAACATAACAACTGGATTAAATTGCTTCTGTGGAAAGCACTGACATATATAAATACATAGTGCTTGAATATGTAGTTTTGTGGTCACTGGGTTGACAGAAGATGAGCTTAAGCAATACTTCAGTCACTGAGAATCAGCAGGGCTTTCTATGATAATGTGTTTAAGAAACAGGATGTTTCAAAGACTTCACACTGGAGACAGTCAGGGTAGGATGACTTTCATCCAGAAACTTCAAGGTGATTTTTCCATTTGTAAATATACAGACCTTCAGTGCTTCAGCTATTGAGAAAAATGGATTAGCTTGAAATATATGAATAGCTGATTCTATTTCCATGACCCCTGGTAACAGTTTTCTCTTCCACATCTTGTCTTTCTGTTGGTTATACATTCCCACCCTTCCTACAGTGAGGCTTGGAGAAGTATGGGGAGGTTGCTCCATTTGAGGACATCTTTCAGGTTGCTGTATCTCAAGAGGTTCAAATTTAATTACAGTGCTCTGGAGAGATGGACACAGCAAAAGACAACAATGATATAAACTAGTTAAGATACAATGAAAATAGCAAATAACACATAAATATCTTCTGTTAGCATGCAGAAAATATGCTTCCTAAGAAAATATTCTGCACAAATTTTCCTAATCTAAATGCCTCATCTAAAAAGTGGAAACCAGACATTATCCTAACGGTGTTAGTAACTTTACTCTTCCTTTTTCTGTGCTTAAGTGACTTCATATTTATTTTAAAGTGATTTTTTTTGGCTTTGCAGTTTATTCAAATGAAGGACATATTTGTACCTGTGTACCTTTGCAAAAACCTACATGGATTTTCTCCTAGCAGTCAGCTGTTGGTAGGCAGGGGAGCAGGGGAGCAGATCCTTGGCAGTAGGAGAGCAACCCCACTGATTTTGCTGAAAGGAGACCACCAGTGTAGAACTTGGCTTTCTGTCCTCTTCCAGTCTGCTTGTAAATGTGAGATGGCTGTGAAGATGATAAAGCCTCTTGTAGTAAGTCTTGATCTAGTAAAGCTCCAAAGAAAAACATTAAAGGAAATGCTGAGAAAATACACAATTTTTATGCATGGCATCACCACTCTCAACAAATGCTGACAAAAAATGAAGTTTTGCCAAGACAAGAGAGAGTTGGAGGACTGTTATCTACTTTCTTCTCTAGATATATGGTGGAACTCATCTCTTGCTATAAATGTTTCATTGTGCTGCTTTGACCTATTTTCTTGGTCTTTTGACCTTGGCAAACCATTGACCTCCCTTGGAATATTTGTAATGTACATACTGAAATATGTATATCTTAACAAGAGAGCTGTTGAACTTCAGAAACTACAACAAACCACTGAGAAAGATAACAATCACACTATTAAATTACAATACAGTATTATCAGACAATGCTGTAAAAATGCAAAATTTGAGCATTTGTGCCATAGGTATCTTGGAAAAAAATTATATTACTCTGACCTTTTAATGTTGTCATTCAGTCTTAATGTCTCTTGTTTACAGCAACCAGATTCAGTAAGGGAAATGCAGAGTACATATACAATAGTAATCAGAAATATAGAAGTTAAAAGCTGAGTTTCACAAATCTAATAATATTTTATGATCTTTAGAAAGGTGTGTAGAATTCTCTGACTCAGTGCCAAATTCCTTTGAAGGCAATTTATGACAAGGCTGTGAATTCAACTGAATTATTTCAGTTTAAATGTACAGCAGAACCATTCACCAATCATTCCTCACTATATGTCTTTCTATGGTTTTGCCTGGGGGAGAGGAAAGTGGAAACCATGACTATATATGGTGTAAATTCATTAGATCTACTGCTAGAGTTTTGGTGTCTGCAGTCCCATTATCTCATCAAAATACAATTTTGATTGTCATTGCCATCACAGTGTGACAGGGCCTGCTTTGCCACCCCTGCCTTTCTTGGATGTGGAACAGGAACAGTGTGGGTTTTGGACAAGGCTGATGTACAAGCAGAGCTATGGATCACTTACAGCCACTTTGGAGATGGGCATAATGAGTAATCTGGGACAGAAAGGGGAAGGATCTTGCTGTAGCTTGTGGACAGTGACACAGATGGAATGAAAACTTGGGAAGTCCAAATTTCCAGACCCTAAGTAGTCCCTGCAGACTGCATCTCCTTAGATGGAATTGTAGATTACTGTGGAAAAGATTGGAAAGGAGGGTAAGAAATGAGTCTGAGAGGAAAAAAAAATCAGACATTTTCCTGATGCTCAGCAGAAGTAATAATGCAAGAGTAATCAACAGTGTTGGTACTCAGACTTTTTGGGGCCTCTATGTTGATTTTAAGCAGCTTTCTTGCCCTTTTTGTTATCATACAAAATAGACAAATGAACAAATAAATCCTCATTAAGTCTGTCTATCCAGCCTTTTGCCTTCTTTGTAGTGTGCTGTGCTGTCAGTGCTTTAAGAGGGGACTCCTCCACAATGTTTTTCTCTTACCAGATGTGCATGTCCATACAAATGGAAAAGGCAAGAGACGGAGTTTCCATTCCTTTCTGCTCCTAGTAAAAAAGCAATGGGGTATTTTTTGTCCTTGACATTAAAATCAGTAGGCAAATACACTGTTGGAAATGTTAGTCTACGTTTTTGAAGTCTGATACTGACCCTGCTGATGACAACATAAACACAGGGAAAAAACCTGTAAAGTATCAAGAAGAGACTCATCACTGAGAAATATTTTGAAGACAGTTATTTGGAAAACCCCAAATGAAGCCTTCTCACACTCAGGGGCTGGGGGCAGAGATGTTTCATTTTCTCTTTAGAATAACATACCAAGTGATGCTGGAAGTTTGAGTTTTTGGCTAACTGGTTTATAGTAAGTGCTGGGAGGGTCTGAAGCCCAGGTGTATCTTCAGTGATGTCTTCTGTGCTTTATTGCACAGTCCCAGGCATTTTAATTCTGCCTTCCTGACTTAATAATAATCATCAGAAAGACCATCATTCTCTACAGAAAAGTCCAAGGGCAACACACATGTAATGACTACATCTGTCTTGGATAAGTATTTACCAAGGTGCTAAAAATTGTCATATCTTCTCAAGTAGGACAGTGATCAAAAATTAATTTCCTTTCCACTGGGAGAGTTCTGTCTGGAACTTCAGATAAAAGCTAACAAGGCAATTCTTCCTTTGGTTTCCTTATGGAAAAGTTTTGCTGTAGGAATTAAGCTACAGAAGACTGTCTAGGATGCTTTTTGACTCAGCTCTTCTTGGGCCCATTTTTTATGCCTGATGTAGGCATCTTCTTGCTCAGCATTCTTCTCCCTTTTACACTCCTAATTTTTTGCATGATTTTTTCTATCTAAGTTGAGATTTGTTAGTAGACTAAAATTAGGTTCACTTTTCCCAGGTCTGTCTTTTTGACATCTCAGGCTATTTTTTGGCAGCTGAAATTCTTTCT
Source organism: Grallaria varia (assembly GCA_013396735.1). NCBI lineage: Eukaryota > Metazoa > Chordata > Aves > Passeriformes > Formicariidae > Grallaria > Grallaria varia. The sequence goes on along the minus strand of VWZG01009759.1, from coordinate 431,262 downwards.
TTGTACCCCAGCACAGACAGACCCCTGATCCTGGCTACTGACTTTTGCAGAAACTAAAATCTGGACAACAGTAGGAAAAGCCTGAAAGAGCTTCCCATCAAATATTTAGTCTTGTGAGGAAAATAGCTACATATGCTTGTACCAAATATTTCAGCAATCCACCATCTCTATGGCAACATTATATAAGACAGCACATCTATTTCATTTACCTTCCCTCATTCTGTATTGCTTTAATCATCATAACATGTTGACAACCATTTCCTCTCATTTAAAACATCTATTTTGGTACTTCAGATAGTTATACAGACCTGTTAGACACTGAGTACCCTCCATGGAAGATGGAAAGAACTGGAGCCTGCCTTAACACTGCAGTTTCCAACACTCAGTCTTTGCTTGTATATTGTTGTTGAAGTCACTGAAGAGACTGTCACTGCAGTCTTTGAATTAGATATTTTGGTTTATGCAAGCCCAGTTCAGGTCTAGAATCTGAGCAAAATTGCTGAGTTTTAACCCAGAGTGTTGCAGTAATTTCCAAGACAAAATAAAAAAGAACACAACACCCAGCAAAGCTTCTATCAAACAGGACTCAACATAATGTTAACCAAATATGAATACAATGCAGGACAATAAAGTCAGATTTCATTTGAGAGGCTGACAAATGTCAAGGTCATTGTTATTTTGTCTGAACTGAATCCCTGAAGAAATAGAGTAAAATATTAATTCTTTCATCTGGAAGAAACAACAAAAGAGAAGAGAGATCACACTTTTAAAGGGCTTGTGACCTTGGTTAAAAAACAGCTGTAAGAGACTGAGAACTTTCTAATACCTGAAGCACCAAAAGGTTTTATCTCACACACGTGTACACAAGATCATTTGCTTTAAAGCTGAGATCTCTGCCTGAGACCATGATTTATGTCTGAGTGTTGTCAAGACTCAACAATTTTACAATTTTTTCCATACTGTTTTCCTCAGGAGATCACGGTTCTGAAGCCTGAGTGTTTCAGCCCTCCTAGTGGATTTACTCCTTTGTCTTCTTATAGCACATCGACTCATAAAAACTGTCTGGCCTTGCTCCCACCTGGCTTGCACAGTTCACTTTTGCATTGTTTATTCTTCAGTCCTCTGCCCAGACGTTGCAGGCTTCAGAGATAAAACTGAGAGCACATCTACACCATGTATGCAGGCAGAGAATTCAAATTCTTTATTGGTGTTTAATAGTTTTGAGTTTGTTTTGTTTTGGTTTTTTTTTTCACTCTTCCATAAGCACTTGTATTGCCATTTCACAGATTAGAAAATAGAGCAAAAAGAAGTTTTTGCTTACAGTGCCTAACTGATACAAAGTATGTGCAGTATTTATAAGTCACACTAATAAATGAAGGAGTGGGGTTTCTTTTTCCAAAATAAATGAATTTAATTTTTTATTACAGCGTTCTTTAATTCTTTCACCTTTGGCACCCTCTGGCATACATTCTCTCAGTACAAAAGAAACAAAGACTGTTCCTCCTGAAAACCCAGATTATTATCCCAGGCAAAGGAAAATACATTCAAATCTGTGTCATAACACATAGCATTAAGATTATATATAGTCATTGAATTTTGCACGTTACTTTAAGAACAATTAATTTTACAATGCAGAGTTCTTAAATAGCATTTAATTCTTTAATTAAAACCCTCTCCAGCAAGAGATGATGCTAAAATAAAGTGTATGCTGCTAGACATCCATATGGTAATGACTTCAGAGTGTGTGTTGTGCTGTGCTGTGCTTTGCTTGGCTGTTTTAGGAGGCTGACCACTGTAGGGCAATTGTAAACTCCAATAGTTTGAAGGCAGTGCCTGAAATGCTCTCCAACTTCGCTTCTTTTTTTTTTTCACTATTATTTGATTCCTGCAAAGATACCACCTAGAAGTCACTGTATTCTGAAGTTAATATCATACATCATATCGAGATAAAATTAAAAAAAAAAATCAATGCAAAAGCATGCTAAACACTGCCACCACTTAAAAGTGATCTGGTCTCAGATTTCATAAAGCAGTGGTCTGGGAAAGGATGATGTGTAAAAATTGCTTTTAAAAATTGGAGTCATACTGATTCCTTAGGGGCTGCATGGTGTACGTTGCAAGCAACCTGTTTTATTTCCTTTCTATGTTGACTGACTGGTGATGTAACCTGTAATTGTGGCTGATGTGGCAATAATAATAAAAATAAAATAATAAGAAAGAGTTCATTAATTCCAATCCAGCACATTCAGTGTTGAATTACTAATACAATGTATTACTGGCCACCCATTCTGTTGAGATAACTTTCTTGCAGAGCAATCTTATTGCAACAGAGTGCTTTGTGATATTGAGAACTTTTTCAACCAAACAAATTCTTGTTTCTGATGACAGGAGATTTGTCTTCTGTGCGTCACTGTCCGTTCAAAGAGTACAAGATTGACATGAGAATTTGTAGCAGTTGTTGATTTATGTTGACCAGAGATACTACTGTTCCACTTCACAAAGGAATATCTCCCTTCAGTAGTACCTTAATTTTTTATCAGGCCCTGGAATGAAAATTGAACTGTAATTCAGTAAAATCCTGAGCACATGGACAACACTTAGTAATTCCTAGGCCCAGCAGAGTGTCAATTTAGGAATTGTTTGGTGCTTAAAAATAACTATTGTTGACCTTGAGTCAATAAGGATTGCTTGACAATATACCAAGCATTGTTATGCTGCTTATTTTGTGCAGCCTTGTTGTCCTTCCTTTCAGTGAGGAAACGTCAAGATCAGAAAAAAATTAGTTGAGGACATTCCAGTTTTCAGGGCCATAAGTTTATGATTTGCACTTCATAAGTGCTGACCTGCCAATTTCATAAATGTTACACTGATAAAGTGTAAAGTGTCTGCTTTTGTGACTTCCAACCATATGTTTGTATCACGTGATATAAAGCACATCAGCTGGAAACTTGGAGCTGCTGCAAAATTGCAACGTGCAATTTTGAGAAATACAAAAAGTACCCCACATTTTTTGAAAAATATATTTTTGTGACAAAAATCCAGAGTATTGTTTGCATGACTGGGACAAACGGACTAGTTTACATTTGTTATTTTCATCACAGCATGAGTAGTAAACCAAGATATTATGCCTGAGCCTGAAACAGCATGTTGCTAGAGAAGCAAAAGACAGTAATTTTTCTCTCTATTGTAAAAGCTAACCTGAATTTCCAAGAAAGAGCCATTAAAGCGCAGTAATATGTCCATGCCATAAGTGTAGCATCAAAGAGGTTATTGCCTGGCTGTTTAGAGCTGTCTTGGAGCTCCTGAGACTGGGGACCTCTTTGGCTGGAAGTGGAAAGTCTGTGCTTTGGCGTGGTTACAGTACATTCAAAGACCTGAAGTTGACAGATACTACAGCCGGACAGATACACCTGAATATGTGGTGGGTTTTCTCCTAGAATTGTCAAAAAATGTGCTCTGAACTTGTCCTATTTATCTCTATTTATTTTTATCATTTTCCAGAGGTGAGTTTTTTCCCTCTCGTTCTATCATTCCTCTCATTCACTTTGTCTTTTGACAGAAAAGAACCTAGCTGTGTTTGTGAAGACCAAGAAGTTGCCCCTTCTGGGTGTTCCCTGGCATGATGGAGCCTTCAGAATCCCTGTAAAATGTACGGTCTTCTGCAAAATGGATGATTTCGCTGACAGAGGCAATGAAACAGTTATGAGTAATGGTCATTGTATTTTCATTATTATGTCAGTGGAATAACGTATCCCTTTGGGCTTCTGTGCTTGTGTCTGGTGGTCACGATGAGAAAGATTTTTTTTATAGGCTGGTAACAAATAAATACTGTGCTCTTTCAAAGTCTGATTTACGAATACTGAGCTGGCTCTTCATCGCTCCAGGCTGTTCACATGTGGCAAAAAGCAATCCCCCATATACGATCCAGAAGCATATTTGTTATTTGTAAGACAATCGTGCTATAAAATATTTTTGCACAAACCAGCTAAAGAGTAGCAGAGTCCTCGCTTTATCTTATTTTGCACGGCTTCTTTTAGCAAATTAAGAAAGTTTCTTCGGGTGTGTGGTTCTCTCTTTCTGCTTAATAAACAGGCTCTATTTGCACAAATCGTGATGGTGTGGGCTACGAACACAGGAAATACTCGGAGTAAAATCAAAGGGGACTCCTGCATCAAAAGATTGGAGGTGGGAAGAAAAGAAAACAAACACTTGGAACAATTCTCTTCAGCTGAACTCTGCCTCGAAACGTCAAGATCAGTTTTGTTCCCCGGCTCTAGTCTGGACCAGGAGGGTAGGTTTTAGTTACCCCTTGCTTCTGCTTTCTGGAGGCTTTACAGCACATTTATAGATTCACTGACTTCCTTAGAAAGAATATATGAGCATCTTCTCCACTACATCAAGTGGAGAATTATATGCAATCTTCAGCATGGACTTTATTTTGAAAACCAGAAATTTTTCTTTCACACAAAAAAGAAACATATCTTTTAACACAGGCCTTGTGCCTACTTGTATCTGACTCTAGTCTCTGCTCTTATTTAAATGTCTTATGTTTTAAATGTGTGACAATGAAGCAGATGTACCAAAACAACACGTGCTCTGTTGATAACCCGGATTTATTTTTTGCCCTAAATTTCTTGCCATTAATCACAGTATGAATTGCTCTACAGGATACCCTTTCTTAGTACACTTAGTTCACAAAAGTCCTCTTGCTGAGTAACATGTGCACATAATAAATCCAGCTGCCAAATGTAAATTTTTCTAGGAAATCATCTGTTTTTCTTTGCTCTATGGAAATGTTCTGGAAAATATTACGATTTTTTTATCCAATGGGTCTTTCAAGATATTGGTCATTGTTTCTTTTTCAAATTTCCCTGAAGTTTCACAGTGTAGGCTTCAATATCTAATATTCCAGGGCAAATCATTCTCTATTTTGATTAATTTTGTATTTGTTATTACTAAGGAGTTTAGAACAATCAAACAAAATGGAAAGTTGGGAGAGTGCATTCAGTGCATTATTATTATTATACAATCATTATTTTTGTCAAAACTAACATATGGATTACTTACAGTACAGAACAGATCAGCCTTAAGCACTACAATGATTTTATGTCTGCTGTCCAGTGATGGAATAGTTAGAAAATCAAAGAAACAACTCCTTAAACCATTACCTAACATGACTGATATATCTATTTTTTGTAGTTAGCTCTGGTTTTGAAACTTAAAGCACGTAGGGCGTCCCACAATTTTGATAGGATTTACCAGGTATTTAGGGTCAATAATGGGGAATGCAATTAATTACAGTGTGTTTTCCTTTTTTACAGTGCCTACCATCACATGTGTATGACTGTGTAACTTCCCTCAGCTTTGCCTAATTATCTGCAACTTCAGATTTTAGCCTGAGAGTAGAGTAGTATACATGTCCATTTTGTAAATTATTTTATATAATAAGACATACATAGAATATTTCATTTCTGATACTGAGCAATCCAGAATCAGTAAAACTCTGAAAAGTAATTTACTCTGCATTTACTGAGTCATATCACATATTCTTTATTCTCTATGGGAAAAAAATGTGTGAAATTTTATATTTGACGAAATGGAAAAGTAAAAGATGAGGCTTTGAACCTGCTATACAAAACAAAGGAACAATGTCCTGAGTCATACATATTCTGAGGAATGGGTTGTTTAGTTTTAAAAACCTTCTTTTTTAGACGGTATTCCTACACCTTACTTTTGAGTAGTGATTATGCACTTTGCAATTGCTTCTTGCTGGTGAAGAAAAGAATGGATCAAGAACTTCCCATATATGTCTTACTTCTTTGATACTGTGTTCTGACAATGAGTAAAGCAGCCAACACACCTTCTTGCTTCAGAATTTCTAGAACTTTGAGTGCTCAATGTCATTATTTATGATGGATCCTTCTACATATTTCTTGGGAGTGTGCCTGGGGTATCTCTTGAATTTAGTCTCAAAACAAGAGAAAGGGGAGGATAAATTATTAAAAGCATCTTGTATTAATTAAATTATAAGACCTATTCCCTAACCCAACATCTATGTTTCCTTAACAATTTCTGCAAAATCCTCCTCAGAAACAGATTGGAGGGTTTGTTGTGTTTTGGGGGATTTTTTTGGTTTTTTGGGGGGAGTGGGTTTGGTGGTAACTATTCCTTTCTGTGTTACCTGAGCTGCAATGGGCCCTTCTTTGGTTTTGGTGATCCATATGAAAGTTTCTGCAAAATAGCAATTCTGTGGCTTCCAGGAAGTGCAGAGATAGTTTTTGTCTTTAAGATGGAGAAAAGCAAGCTTGCTCCTTCTCAGCTACCACCAAGGAGAGAATCTGGATGTGGGAAACCAGTCTCAGTGCCACCCTTCCCCTGCGAGTCCTCTTTCCTTCATGCTGGTGGAGCATCAGCTGCAGCCTTCCCTACCCTGGCGCTGACCTGAGAAGCGGCTTTGATACTCTTGATTTTGCAAGCTAAGAAAGGCGCTGAACTATTTCTGAATGAGTATTCCCATGAATATTTCGTTGTAATATGAGATAATTCTTCTAAAAGAGAGCAGCTGCTGCGTTCCTGGAGGATCCAACAGGTTGGCAAAGTCTCTCAGTGGACTCCTTGCAAATAGAAGATATTTATGTTGAATTACTCAGCCTGCAACAGTTCTTAGGATGCTCAGAAACAGAAAACTTCAGAAAATTTCAATCCAACAATGTAGTTGTATCCCAAGATACATAGGTAATGTCTTGGGAATTGCATTGGGAAGAAGTAGCAACCGAGCAGTAGCAACTCAGAAAGTCATGTGCCTAAATTCTTTGTTTAATGCGACCACAAAACCACATTATCTATGTCCTGATTCAATATCCTATCCAGAAATCCATCCTTCCTGATTAAATATCATCTTGGAACTGAATGTCATTGTCTCACAGGAGAGTTAATAGTATTTACTGGAAACAGGATATTTAAAGGCTTAAGTGTTTCATACTTTGATGTTTTTCTAATATTTAAAATTTATTGATAGCATTTTTTGGCCTGAGAGTTATATCACAATTTTTCTCTTTTGTAACTTTTTCATTGTAGGTTTGACCCTAAATATTTTAGCTGCTAAGGTTTGTAAATAAATGTGAAAAGTCTAGTGTTTGAGAAAGAATATTGCACAATTCAAATCCTAAGGAAATTTAAATAGCAACGATGCTGATGTGACCATATACAGAAATCTTGTTATTGGATGCCCCCAAAAAGTCAGCTATTCAGAATCTGAACGTTTACCCTCGTAGGAAGAACTGAGAATAAAATACGATCAATTGTGGTCTATTAGGTGGGTAAAATTACACTAACTAACATTTGGCATGCATCTTACATGCATATTGAAACCCATTACAGCTTGTCTTTGAAATCCTTATGAAATAATTTAATTATTGTACCAAATTGGTCCTCTTCTACTGCTGAATTTGGTGGAAAATAACTCGATAAAGAGATTACAGTAAAGCAGTGGTCCGTCCTATTACTTTTTGCCATGTAAAAATTAGAAAAATTGTAGATTTAACAATTAGAAAAAAATCTTAAACTCTGCCTTAAAAGACGCTACAGTTTATTTTGCACACAACATGCCAAATGTCAAAACACTTATTACTAATACATGAAAAACCTTTCTTAGACTTCAAGAAGCAGCCTTTGAGAGAATCCTTCTTTTGTATTTTGACTCTGAGAAAGCGCTACATCTTTTTTATAAAAGAAAAAGTCAGAGTTCCCAAGGCTTAAATATGACCTTCAGATCTGGGAATGGCACCTAGAAACTACCAAAACAAAACAAAAAAATGTGCTTACCAAGAATTCCTGAGATATCAGTGGGCAAAATTTGACAAGCAAGGCTCTTTTGTGGTTTATTACTCTGCTTTACCTGCAAACAGTAAGTAGGTAACGTTGCATTTTGCTATTCTAAAGTCAGGACAGATGTGAGCTCCCTGGTATAGTATCATATTTACTGAGTCCAGCTGGAAACCTAATACTGCTAAACCCACCACTAAACTGGGTTCCTCAATGTCACATTTAAACATCTTTTAAATACTTCCAGGGCTGGTGATTCAACCACTTCCCTGGACAATATATTTCTGTGCTTGGCAATCCTTTTCATGAAGAAATTTTTCCTACTATCCAACTTGGACCTCCCCTGGCACAACTTGAGACCCTTTTCTCTTGTCCTATCATCAGTTATTTTGGAGACGAGACCAACACCCATTTCTCTACCATCTCCTTTCAGGTAGTTGTAGAAAGTGAGAGGGTCCCTCCCCAGCCTCCTTTTCTTCAGAATAAATGCCCTCAGCTGCTTTTCATCAGACTCGTGTTACAGATCCTCCACCAATTTTGTTGCTCCAGCATCTCAGTGTGTTTTCTATAGTGAGGGGCCCAAAACTGGACACTGGACTTGAGGTGCAGCCTCACCATTGGTGAGTACTTAGGGACACATCATTGTTCTGGTGCTGCTGGCTACACTATTCCTGGTCCAGGCCAGGATGCCATCGCCCTCCTTGGCCACCTGGGCACACTCTGGCTCCTGTTCAGTTGCTGCCAACAAGTACTCCCAGGTCCTTTTCCACCAGGCAGTTTTACAGACAACTCTGTCCCAAGCCCGTCCCAAGCGTTGCATGGGGTTGTTGTGACCCAAGTGCAGGATCCAGCACTTGGCCTCGACCCTCCAGCCTGTCCAGATCCTTCTGCAGAGCCTTCCTACCCTTAAACGCATCAACACTCCCACCCAACTTGGTGACATGTGCAAACTTGGAGGATGAAGTCAATGATCCCCTCATCCAGATCATCAAAGAAGATGTTAAAAAGGACTGGTCTGATGTTGAGCCCTGGGGAACACCACTTGTGACCAGCCACCACCTGGATGAAACTCCATTCACCACCAATCTCTGGGCTTGGCCATCCAGCTGTTTTTTATACAGCAAACAGTGCACCCATCCAAGCCATGAGCAGCCAGTTTCTCCAGGAGAATATTGTCATAAATGGTGTCTAAAGCTTTACACAAGTCTAACTAGTTAACATCCTCATCCACTAACCAGGTCACGCTGTCATAAATAGGAGATGAGGTTCCTCAGCTGGACCTGCTCCTTATCAATGCATGCTTGCTGGACCTGATCCCCTGGTTGTCCTGTACATTCTGAAGGGTGTCACTCACAATGATCAACATATTTACTCAAAATAATTTGGACATGTAGGTACGTAAAGCTCCCATTCATATTGTATAAGAACTTGACATCATACCACAGGGAGATTTCAGAGGCAAAATTAACAGTTCCATAGATAGAAGTGGTTTATTTAACAGTGTTAAATAAATAGTTGCAATAAAAGTGTTACAAATGAAGGACAGAACAAAACTCAGTGTGAACCTCCATGTAATGTCTGCAGTTTTAGTGTTAACTTGAATTGATACATTAAAAGACACAGCCTTTGGCATGCTAGAGGGAAGCATCTCCTGGCACCTGAGTAGTTATCCATCTGTAGTGGCAATAGCCATGAGCATTTCGGACACTAAAACTTGATTTACTCAACTGTACCTGGAAATTATGGGAAATTTTGTTACAAAATATCAAGAAAATTGATGGAATCCTAGAAGGAAAAAATATATCAACAAAATCCCAAAATTATGATTGTGCATCACATTAGCAAGAAAACCACATTTTTTGAAGGATCAACTTTTAAAAGAATGCTTGTCCCAGGCAATGTGACTAAACACAGCGTCCACCTCATGGAGTTTTACAGCCTAAATTATGAAAGTATTTAAAAAACCACAGGGGGTGGAGGGAGGCAAGTGCAAAATCTATATCTTGTCTGTAAAATTTGCTGGTTTGTCATTGTTAATTTTATCTGGCATCTGACACAACTAAACTTGCATTTCTTTCTTAAAAGGATAACTGAGTTATGCTGTGCAAGTACACCATAGTAACCAGTGCTGTCTACAGCTAAAGTACCACAAAAAAAGCAGCCTCTGGTGATATTTTTACTTAAATATCACAGAAATGCTCTTCTCTATGTATTTCACTTTCTATAAATGAGGAGCATCCAGAAGTATCCAACTTTTGGAGAAAGAATTATGTTTCCATTAATTCTGATAAGTCACAAAGGACTATTGCAGAAGGCAGCACAAGCTCTGATTTTGCTTCAGAGCTGAAACTTCCCTAGCTCTGTGTGTTCTGTATTTATAGCAGTTCTGTAACAGAGGATGGGCCATAAGGAGTTGTTTAATATATATGTCATGGTGCTGTGAGTTGCAGCGAATCCACTGAAAAACCTGAGGCTGAACAATCCTTAAATTAGTTAGGAAGCAATGCTTTTTTCAAATTTTTTTTTTTTTAATTGCTTGCTGCAACCCTATCAGTATGACTCAACAGGATTTTTAATTTTTTTTTTAATAATTATTTTTAAAAATGAAGGTTAGCCGCGTGCACTCCTTGTAACACAAGAAAGCACGTCAGTATCTTGGTAGCGCTTGGTAGCGTAGATGAGGCAATTAAGTGTCAACAGCTACATCGCTGCCCATCTCTTGGGAAAAGGAGGCCAGAATTTGTAACTGAACTCTACCTTATCACAAGACTGAGATTCTCACCCGCTTTTGTTACCTCCAGCACTGATAAAGGATCTAAGCCTTGCCAAACTCAAGAGGAGACTTTGTTATTGCCTTTAGATACCTCAATATCCTGCGGGGATAGAAAGCCAGGAGAAACATGCAATGCAACATGACTTGAGCAGGGCAACTATAAACTCTATGTTTAATGTGTTGCCTGTCATAAATAGGCTCTTGTCCTCACCAGAAATTTTGATTACTGCATCTAAGATAAAGGCAAGCCATGGTCAAAGAATGAAGGGGTGAATTCTGGAGACTCTGGGAAAATTAAAAAAAAAAAACCAGAAAAAGAAACAGATTAATAACATGAGGACAGAGTATAAAAAGGGATTTGCAAGATGGAGAAATGACAGTAATTCATGTGAGGGCCTTTCAGAATTTACCTGAATCAAGACTCTAAGCCTATTCATAGGCTTAGAAGATGATATGAAAGCTGTAGACCTGAAAAGCTGTCACATTAACAGTTAAACTGGGATTGCCACTGCATTGGTGTAGCAGAAGGAAACTGCCAAAGAGCTTCTCCTCATCTCCTAATCCTTCCCAGACACTGGAAGTAATCCATCTGGATAGAAAGCCTTCAAACTGCAGAAGGAGACACGCTGGAGAGGCTGAAGCTGATGGGCTTCACACATACCAGCAGAGCAGGCTGGTATAGAGGGGGAAAGATTTTTCTCACAGCTACCTATAAATAATAGACAAATTTTATGTATTTTTGTATTAGAAAAACTGCTTTATAGGTGGTTCTTTGAATTGATAAAAGGTTTCATAATTTCAGGCATATACCTATTGATTTTCCAGATAATAGTGTTTAATTCATCACAGATAATATGCTACAAACAAAGTAGTTCTAGAATATGCCTGATTGTACGGCTTTTTTTTCTGTTAAATTTATTTGTGTGGTCCCTGCTGTTTGCCTACAGTACCTACCTACCCAGCTATCAATAAAGCATCTGGAAATCATCAAAACACTTGCATCATTCAATTTTCCACCAAAGCAACTGCTACAAATTTGTATTGGAAGATGCCCAATGCTTAACTTAAAACCGACATCTGTAGCAAGAAGAGTGCCAAAATGTGTTGTAATTGAATTAACATTTTTAGTCACCCAATTTTGAATACACTTGATGTCCATTAATTTCTAATACTTTTGAAATGGCTCGTCTTGATGAATTTGAGAAATGATAGTATGCTGACATCATAGCTAAAAATTCATTACTTTTATGCCACACAAAATGTTCTCATCTTTACTCCTACAAGACTACATCTTTCCAAAAGGCTAAGACAAGTCAATATCTCCCGAACATTGTTATCATGGGACAGAGGAAGGCAAAGGTACATAACAGAGAATTTTTCACAGAACTGGTTAACAACTTCCTATAAATCTACATGCAAAATATATAACCATAATTAAACACCAAATGCAAGTTTAAATTTTTATTTTTAGTATCCTTGTAACAACTCTTGAATAATAAAAATCTGATGGAATTGGAATGATCCAATATATATTCACCTTAAAAATATAACAACACTACAAATGTCTTAAAACTGCCTGGAAAAATTAATCACATGGTAAAGAGATTGTATGGAAAACACACTGTTTGGTATTATTTTAAAAATAATTGGCATAATCTAATACTTCGCTACTTAAAATCTCTATCATTGAAGAAGTTTAAAATTTCATAATATATTGCCAAAACCTGACAATAAACACCATCAAATTAGCCATACTTTTTTAATTTTAAACTAGTTTTTTGAACAGAAAGAACAACCTCTGAATTATAAATGAGGCCTTGAATTAAAGCTCTAAGCAACAAATACCACTATTAGAGGGCTTTAAGAGTAGATTTTAACACTTCTGAAAATCAAAAGAAAAATCACATTGACTTCAGTGGACCAAAATGCTCTGAACTCTTTGCTGCCACGATGCTATGGATTGAACATTCACCCATGTTAGAATCACAGAATCATAGAATGGTCTGAGTTGGATGCCATCTAGTCCCAGGTCCCCTGCCATGGGACACCTTCTGGTAAATCCTGTTGCTCAAAGCCCCATCCCTGCTGGCCTGGAACACTGCTGGGGACTGGGCATCCACAGCTTCCCTGGGAATCTGTGCCAGTGCCACACAGCCTCACAGTAAAGAATTCCTTCCTAACGTCTGCCTTTTTAAATCTACCCTCCTTTAGTTTGAAGTGGTTCTTCTTTGTCCCGTCACTACATGCCCTTGTAAGAAGTCTCTCTCTGCCCTCCATGTAGGCCCCCTTAGGACTGAAAGGCCAAAGGTCTAAGGTCTCCCTGAAGAATTCCCTTCTCCAGGCTGAACAACCCCAAATTTATCAGTCTGTCTTCACAGAACATAAGTGCTTCAGTGCCCTGACGTAGCTGCTTTGTGGCCCTCCTCTGAACCTGCTCCAGCAGTTCCATGTCCTTCTTATGTTGGGGTCCCCAGAGATGGATGCAGTACTCCAGGAGGGGTGTCATGAGTGTGGAGTATGGGGAGAATCACCTCCCTTGACACGCTGGCCATAATCCTTTTGGTACAGCCCTGGGCACAGTTGGCTTTCTGAACCATGAGTGCACATTGCTGGGTCATGTTGAGCTTCTCATTAACCAACACCCCCAAGTCTTTCTCCCCAGGGCTGCTCTGAAACCAATCTCTGCTTTGCTTGTATTTGTGCTTGGGACTGCCCAGACCCAGTAACTGGACCTTGTACTTCATGAGTTTCACACAGGCCCGCCTCTGATGCCTGTCCAGGTTCCTCTGGACGGCAACACTTCCCTCCAGCGTGTTGACGCACGACACAACTTCATGTCACTGCCAACTTGCTGATGGTGCACTTGATCCCACTGTCTGTATCACCAACAAAGATGTTACACAGCACTGGTCCCACTACCAACTCCTGAGAAAAGCCACTTGGGCATCAAACCATTGACTGAAACTCTTTGAGTCACCATCCAGCCAGTTCCTTACCCGCCAAGTCGGCCATCCATCAAATCCATGTGTCTCCAATTTAGAGATAAGAATGTCACGTGAGACAGTGTCAAATGCTTTGCGTCTTTGAAAGCTAGATGAATGCAAGTTTTTTGCAATCTTTGAAAACTAAATTAATTATTTGACAGTGCAGATAAGAAGAGTTGGAGTCTGTATTCAGGGAACTACTCAACATTTAAGGAAGCAAGATAATTTTTTGGGCTGTACTTAGGCTGCTTCTCAATCATTAAAAAAATAGCTTTTGAATTAATTGCTGTTCAGTCTTGATTCATTCCTTATTGGATAAAACACTCAGAGACATAGGATCACAACCGCTTTTGTGTCACAATTTTCAGACAGATGAAGATCAAATTCAGCCTAATGTAGCTATAAGATGCTCATTAATCACCAAATAATGGAATTAACAGGCAAAATTTGAGAAAAAATTTTGTGAAGCCACTATAATTCATCATGAACATAGCTGAATATAATTCTCATTTTTACTTTGAAACCAGTGAGATGGGACTGTACTGGTACCAAAGGCCAAAATATGGACCTTGGAAAGACCAAACAAATGTTCAACTAGTTTTGCTTTGTGTTTTCTAGTGATTGAAACAAGGTATTTTATCCATTAGGAATGTATCAATAGGCTTTCCACAGAGCCACGTCCCTTGTAGAATTCTGCAACACAGCTTTAACTACCAAGTGAGCTACATGGCCTTTGCTGTGAGAACAGCACTCCTCTGTGTCATCTCTTCCCAGGGGAACACAGTTCTGTTGTCTAAGATGAACCACTCCAAATGACACAATCCATCTGTGAATACTAACAGATGACTGATATTTACTGTTTGGAAGGGTGAGCAATATGTTCCTTCTGAACGAAAGAGAACAAAGGAGATGTGCCCTCCCATATGTAGTTTTAGATCTCTTGTGTACATATTGATTGTATTTATTTTCGAATTTGTCTTGTATTTTTTCTTGACATTGGTTTGGAAGTGCTGTGTACCAGTGTACCACCGAATCATAAAATATCCTGAGCTGGAAGAGTCCCGTGAGGATCCAGCTCCTGGCCCTGTACAGGACAACCCAAGGAATAACATCATGTGCCTGAGAGTATTGTCCAAATGCTTCCTGAACTCTGTCAGCCTTGGTGCTGTGACCACTTCCCTGGAGAGCCTGTTCCACCCTCTGGGTGAAGAATGTTTTCCTAATATCTAAACTAAATCTTCCCTGACAGAGCAGATCAATCTCACACTTCTAGAACTTCCTAATGTCTGAGTCTTCTTTGCTCTTCAAGCTAAATAACGTATTTGTTCTTTCATAGGTGCAATGAAATATGTTATGCCCAAATATAACTTTCTGATGACTTTTATACCAACATTGCTGTGACTGACAATGTAACAAGTCACACATAATAATTCCAAACTAAAAGAAACTGTGTGTTCTACACACATCTTTAAAGAAACATGATTGTGAAATATTAGTATATCTTTCTTTGCTTGAAAATCATTAATATCTAGCATAAATTTGTGCTGAAATACCTTATGTACAAGCACGTAGGTCTTCTGATTGCCTGACCGATAGTCTCTGATGTCATAACACTTGAGGCCACAGTTGCAAGAATATATGGGTATAAAAATATTAAATGAAGTCAGATGATTAATAGGATAACTGAAGTTATTTTGCAAACAGGCAGAGATTCAATTAAACAACAAATGATTTTTACAAAAATCCATTTTATTGCTAGATATAGATTTGGTGTTGTGTTTTTGTTTGCTCGGTTTTTCAAATGCACTGCAGAATTTGTTTCTTCAGTCAACTGACTTCCAAAGTCAAATTATAAGTCATATATTATCTTGTTCTGTAGTAAACTCTATGCATCAGCCCGTGACACTGAGTGGAGATCAGGGACTACAAGGAGATCACTTTTAGGACAGAACTGCAATATTCTGGTCATAGCTTTTCTTTAAAGTGGCTTGCTGGTAACTGGATTCACAGGACAAGGGAAGTAGCCTGGGCTTCTCACTTCACAGTTTTCTTTCTAGCCAGCAGGCAAGGATGGCAATTGTTCCTCAAAATGGTCTCTAATTTCTGTATTTAAGGTTGTGCTTAGGTTCCCATTTATCAGGTCTGGAGACAGATGGAGCTTTTCTGTGAAACACATAGTGTCCTAAAGGAATGTGACAGGCAGACTGGACACTAGGATCACAGAAAAGCAAACTCATGCACTACTACAATGTTTGGTTATATCCTTGTTCTGAAAAAAAAGATTATGCGCAGCACATGGATGTTCTCTCATGTTCTGCTGGTTGAGTATTATGGAAACATGTCATTGCATTGGGAAGAATGTATGTCATGAAGAGGGTCTAGCCAATGTCTGTTCCTCTCTCCCACCTCTGTTGGTGGTACAGTGAGGAAAGAAGTGTTCTGAATGCATTACCTTGTTTAATTCTTCATATCTTCTGCAGAGATAAAAAAAGGAGGTTTCACAAGATATTTCTCTCTTGGCATTTCTGTATAATGACATGATGTAGGCCACGATTTGGCCTCACGTTAATACTAGAATGAAATTGCTTTGATGTGACATTATAGCAGAACATTTAAATTAGGCCATGAAACTTTAATTTTGGAGGTCAGCTGCTCAGCTTCTACTTATTCTTCTTCTCTCCAAGAAGTATGTATACTGTTCTGCACTAAAAATATCAGAGACCTACTAAGTAGGAAAGGTTTAATGCAGAGGTGCACCTGCCCGTACCAGCTCTGAATTTAACCAAAAAGCTGGTAAAGCAATTTACCATTAGGGGAAAAAATGGATTTCTTAGAAATCTGTTTCCAAGGAAACTTTTCCATGTTTTGTAAATTGGACAGTGAACTGCATCAGTGAACCAGCTGGAGACAATGTACTAGCATCTTTCCTCTGTGACTGAAATGAAAGTTTTAAGGTGTACCTTATAAACGTGATTTTCCCCAGACAATATGTTTCTCTTATTTCCACAAGTCATGAAAGTTTAGAATTGTATTGCCAGGTTTACAAAAGAAAACCAAAAGGCTACAAGATTCTTTGGAACAGCGAAGTAAATTCTTTGCTACACGTAGTTTTTACACACCTCTGATAGGAAAACTTGAATTTCCATCATGGTGGAAGTGTAGCTCTGAAAATCTCTGGTGAATATCTCTGGTTGTCTGATCAACATACTGGAGTTTTTGGGCCATGGCTGTTGAGGAATTCCCATAAACACCACTGATGTCCCCTGAATAAAAGACAATTGCTTTGGTATTATTTTCTGTAAGTAATATTGGAGTTGTCTTAGACACAACTACAAATGACAGGATGAGAAGAACAAACTGTACCTTGACAGATGTTTCATAGATTGGTATTAGGATGTAGATCTGACAGGAAATCTTATTCTTGTCTTCTCTTTACTATGAGGCTGGAAGTTCCCTTACAGAATAATGCTTTTATTATTGAATATACAAAATCAGGCCCAATTCTGATGCCATCCTCTGTCTGGGATAGGGTTTGTACATCATCTCCTGCCCCATCCCAGTCATCCCCTTCCATGACAGTGATCTTTTCTAGCAGAGATCCCCAACTCTCTGTGCTCAACTGCAGCAATTAATTCAATGAAAAACATCATTCCATAAGTTTTGTTTCCTCTGGCCTGAAGTACCATACAGATTTTTTTCATAAAATAGAAAATAAGTATTGATCTGACTAAAAAAATAACAGTTTAAAAAGGTTTTTTAGGAAGTTTTATTTTCATGAAAAATGGAGCAGAAGGTAAAAGGTTCACAAATTGATAACTATTTCAGTTTCTAGTTCTTGGGTTTTGTCAAAATATTAAACTTAATCTTTTTCCCCTGAATAGCCAGATTGCAGTTTCCAGTCTTGGAAGACAAAATAGCTCTCAAAAATTGGCTGAAAAATACTTGAAATATAGTTGATGGACAGCAATACTTGGTACAATTGGACAGAACAATGCAAATACGTATGTACAGATCAGGTTTGCAGAATCCTACTTTAAACTGTGTTAATGACTTTTTAGTTTGCTTGGATGAATCATTTTACTTTTTCAACACCTTTCAAATCTATTGTACTATTGTGCCTGTTAAGACAATTTGAGTCCAACTGGTTTAATCATCAGTTGGTACAACTCAAGCTACCATAGCAATATTAGAATAAAACATATGTTGCTACCAAAATTCTACCAGTGAAAATAAGGATGTTTAAAATTACTTGCATACTTTGTTCCCACCTCAATTTTTGACTGAAATATAATTCAGAGAAAGGAAAAAGCAAGAAAATCATGCACCTACTTGGACAGCAAACTTTAAATTAACGTACCTATTGGAGCTTACAATTTTTGCTCAACACTAGAAGTCATTGGACTCAATTTTACTGTGCTAGGCATAGTAACATATAGTAACATTCAGTCAGCACAGTATGGGCATACATCCTATGGGCATTGCTCACAGTTTACAAATTAAGCAACAGAGAAATTCTTTGGGGGAACTCAAACTCCTGACCTGATTTCCTCCCCCAATTTCTCTTACCACATCCAGCCATTCAGACAAAGGCCCAATATTTTTGGAAAAGAGATGACAGCTAATTAAGTGCCCCTTGCTATTATTAATGAAATCTCATTAGAGCTGCTGGAAAAATCTCTCCGATTTGCACAACTGAACGGTGATTTTTGTTAATTTTCTTCTTATTCATTCTTTTAATCTCTGTCGACTCAGATTTTTTCTTGCATGTCAGAGGCTTTTGATGATTCATTTGGGTGCTGCCAATAATAAACTGTATAAACATTTCATAGTTTCAGCATGTACAATTTGGGCAGTGGAGTCACACTGTGAAATCCTTCATGTCATTGTTTTTAAACATGCAAAAAAGGCTTTTAAAATGGATACCACTCCCTTGCCTGCACATTAGCTTTCTATCATCTGGAAGTGTACAGTGTGAAGAAAGAAATGCAGCAATTGCTTTGCACAAATTAGTTGCTGTCAGCTGGGAATATAGATAGCCCACTAATGAAATATCTAGGACCCCAAGCACAGAAAGTTCCTAGAAATGTTTCCACCTGAGAATGACAAACTGGTTAATTGTGGCATGAATTTTGCTAATTGGACTAAAAAAGCTGAAGCCTCATGGAAGTATTGCTGTTGGAGAAAGGAATCCCCATGAGGACAGATAGCAGCCTGGCACAGCGCTCTTGGTGAATCACTCGTGCTTTAGGGCATGGAGACAAACTCAAGCATCTCACTGTTGTCAGATAAATTAAGTTCATTTCGCAGACACGCAAACATCAAAGGTGTCTGGCCTTTGCTTTGCTGCGTCCAAGTGTCAGAGAGGCTTTCACAGCCACACACAGCCCTCATTTTCCAACAGTGCAAGTTTCTGCTTGGCAATGGTGCACATGGGTGAATTTATCCCTGTAACAGGTTCGCAGTGTCAATGCCCGAGTATATTCACAAAGACCTACACAGTCTTCCAGGACAGAATGTGTCTTGCCCTGGGCAGTTGCTGCTGTGACCACCTGGGCTCGTGTGTGTCTTGCCCCAGAAATCTGGCACCGAGATGTATCTCATTCCCTGTCCTACACCCATGGGTTCACACATCTTTGCCATGAGCCAGACAACACACGTACAGCAAAGAGGATAGCTAGAAGTCAGGTTCTGTTAGCTCTCAAAATTAAAGACCTTTGCCATTTGAACTAAAAGAGAACTAGAGGCTGCTATACAATATGGATTTTTAATTTATTTTTTTTTTTTTTAGTTCACTGACCAAGTTAGAAAACTTGGAAGAAAATATAAATAAGCTAAAAGTTGTGTTTGTTGCACTGATGTGAAAACTTGCTCTGACAGCCCTGATCACGTGAAAGAGGAGCCAACAGGAGGAGGCTGTTTTTCACCCTTCACAGTAGCCTGGCTAACCAAGAAAAACGATTCCCCCCAATCTCTGCTTCCAAATTTTCTTTGATTTACAAAGTACTGCTTTGGCTACAAGACTGGTAGTTTGCAGATGTGACTAAAGCAGGAAGATGGGTGAAGAGTTGGAGATTTTGACTGTGTTACACACCCAGGGAACCATCTAGCTACTCTAAACACAAAACAATTAGCCAAAGCCTAAGCAGCACTTGAAGGTTTGCAAGTCACTAAGGGAAAGTTAGAGGAAAAGCACTAGGCCTGTTTATTAGCTATAAAGAGGGCTGCTGATAATAAAAATAGAAACTGATACCTAAGTGCTTAAATACCTTCTTAGAAAAAGGCGACATTTGACATGCCTATCACCATAATTTATCGGGGTTCAGCAGAATTGGTGACACTTCAGTTTGATTCTTCATGTACCCTAAATCTTCCCTCTGTAGAAGCAGTAATTCTGCAGGTAACTCCCCTTGCAGAGCCTACTTCCTCACCACTCCTTTGGCTGGAACCTCTTCTTTATTCATGCTGTTTTCTTCCTTCATTACAGATCTTCCAGCTACAGTACTCTAGCTGAGTCTCACAGGCTTCTTCGCAAGATGTAATCCTGTATTAAATATCTAATCATTTATCACTTTAGAGAATGTGCAAAACAGGTCTACAAGGACGGTGAAGGGCCTTGAGGGGAAGCCGCATGAGGAGCAGCTGAGGGCACTTGGTGTGTTCAGGTGGAGAAGAGGAGACGGAGGGGAGACCTCATTGCAGTTACAACTTCCTTGGGAAGGGAAGAGGAGGGGCAGGCACTGGTCTCTTTCACTCTCATTACTAGTGACAGGCCCGAGGAAATGGCACGAAGTTGAGTCAGGGGAGGTTTATGTTGGATCTTCAAAAAAGGTTTTTCACCCACGGGGGGTGGTTGGGCACTGAACATGCTCCCCAGGGCAGTGGTCACAGCACCAAGACTGACAGAGGTCAAGAAGTGTTTGGACAACACTCTCCAGCAGATTCTTGGGAATGGTCCTGCGCAGGTCTAGGAGTAGGATAGGATTATCCTAATGGGTCCATCCAACTCACCCTATTCTGTGATTCTAATAAATTGAAATCTCCAATAAAGTATGTATGGACACTCTCATGAGTCAGAGAAATCCATAGTTAGGAGATTAAATAAATTTTATAGTCACAAAACTATTTTTACCAAACCAGCTCTCTGTAAATAACTAACACTGTAAGAGCAATTCATTATTTTTAGATCATTATAGACAGTGTCTATTTTCCATATTTGCACAATTCTTGCTGTTACAAACTTCTTTTCCATGCACCTTACTGATTCCTCTTCTCTCTGACATTCTTGCTTAATGATTCAACATCTGCCATATTGGCATTATGAAATTGGCCCTGAGGTGGGGACTGCCATGCATGTTCCTGAAACATTCAAGGGCTTACAGCATAGGATGCTTATGAGCAGTTACAGAAAACACCAGCATATTCCCCCCTCCCCTCCCCTGCCTTTCATCTCAATAATACATTTTGCATCCTGGGGTGCATGAATTTGGTCTGAGATTCCTGAAGGTTTGTCTGTGCAGTTTGTGACCAGCTCTGTTCAAGGGTTACTGGTTGCAGTGTAAATAAGTTACATCAGTCAGGGTGTACTTCACACCCATTTATCTTTCACCAGATGCTGTGTCCTGAGTGGCTGGAAAGGAGCCAAACCTCACAAAAATCCATTTGTCTGACACTGGTAACCCATGGACATTGCCTCTCTTACTTTTTCTTATAAAGCTGAGAGACAGGCAGGGATAAAGTCTCACTTGGTGTTTGCAACCCTAACCACACTGTGCTTGAGGGTTGTCAGGGATCATTTTTATCATGCTCAACCCCCCAAAATGAATATTCTAACCTAAAAGTGAATTACTAACAAAGACACACTTTGTTGACTGATGGCTGCTAGTGAAGACTACTGATTCTCAGTTTAAAACAAAACACAGAAAAACAAAACAACAAACAAAAGCAAGCAAACAAACAAACAAAAACTCAACCCCCCCCAAAAAAACCCCAAACAAACAAGAAGTAGTAACTCCATCACAGATTTGCAAAATATGATTTGAAGTGATTGTCAGCCTGGAGACAGGATGAAGAAAGGGACAGAAAAGAAGCTAGGCTGGTGTCTGGTATTCAACCAAATAATTATTTTTTTTTTAATTCCAGGACTTGGGGTAGGTTGAAAGAGACAAAATTCTTACATTTTATTTTAGTCCATGACATTTGATTTGACCTAATGTGAGATTTCATTGCCATATTTGAAAGTTCTTTTCTCCCCTTCTTATTCCCCCTTCTTAAATGCTATTGCATTTTCGAAAGTGAAATCTTTCAATTTGAGTCAAAAAGGTATGATTAAAAATCTGACAACATATTTTGTTTTGGAAAACTGCTTTATTTTTACACTTTTTCGGAACTTTCTTCTCTCCACTTCTATACTTCATTTCATTACACAATGGAAATATTGCCGAAATCAGCACAGGCTCATATCTATTGAGCCCTTTATCCCTTTTCCACAGTTCTATGTGTTATCATATTACACCAAATTACAATATATTTTCAATTTTTTTGTTACTCTGACTCCACGGCAGTGACTATAATCAATTCCAACAGCTTTTACATACACTTATGACAAATTTTCTTTCCAAGGTAAAGATGGCTTATTAATTTTGTATAATTTTCAGCTAAAAATAGAAACATTAGAAATATGAAGTGGATGGCACTGGGAAGGGCTAGTCAAGTTAAAATGATCAATGTTTTCTTGAATTTGTGTTATCCAATTTGCTAACTACCTAAAGTATGAACGTTGAATGTTCTACATGATTGCATATATAAGCAAAGTTTTGCTGGCTGAAATTACACCTTAATCAGATTGCACTTCTATTAAATGTTATATGACAAAAGGCTTACTGTAAGTGCAGAATCACCATGATGTCTCCAAAATTGTACCATCCCGACTTTAGCTTGAAATGAATGTGTGAACAATTCAGATGCCTCAGAGGCATTTTTATCAAGTGCCATGATCAGATTTTTTGTTTTAATTCACAGGTAAAGGCTTTTCAACTTTGCTACCAAAGCAGGCAGAAAAGTGTCATTTTAATAGCTCACTATATTCCAGAACACATCACTCTTTACTATAAAGTCTAGGACCACTATTTTTCAATATTACAATATTATTTTCAATGTTACTGACTTGGCATACAGACAACTGTCAATAATGTCTCCGGGACTGTAGGATTTAAAAGTAATGGCCAATTTCTGTTCCCCTGGAAATTTTTATCACTTTGCCTCTTAAGAAATTAACTTTTGATTTGTAACTGCCAATTGATATGTGAGCACTCACACAGGTACGTGGAATTGCAAAGAGGAAGAGTAGGGCTTACTAATGAAAGCTCCAGCAGTGTCTGTGTGCACTGAAAGTTGATCTCCATCTCTTAGGCATTTATACGACTTCCATTCTTCTGGTATTTGAGCACCTGACAAATTTAATGTGTATGTGCTGGTAGCTAAGCACTTTATTCCCAACGTTACAACTCAAAAGCTAAGGCACAGAGAGCTTAAGTGACTCGCGCATATGTTATGGATTTAAATTAATGCTGAAATCCTTAAATAAGAGAAAATTGCACAGCTAAATACACTAATAATGTATTTAATCACTAACACATTACTGCGATCCAGAAGCTATAAGACAATTTTAGCTGAACAATGTCTATTCCATGTGGAATTTAGCAGCAGACTGTCAATGTGGAAAGCTGATTGAGAGCAATAAGAGGTTCTGCTGTCACTTGAAAAGCGCCGCACTTTGCCACGGCATAACTTGAGATTTAGTATTTTTTTGGCTTCCAAGAAAGCCGGTAACTTAAATGTTAGTTCCAAGTGTAACTTAATAGCTTCTTAAAACTCCTTCTTCTGGTGTGAGGGAGAAGGGGAGGCAGGGAGGCTAGACTTGCACTTAGAACTTCTGTTTGTTTAATAAAACCTTTTATAGCCATGGCCCCAGTACCCATGTCAAAAGCCAAATGTATGGTGCTATTTCAATTTCAAACGAAACTATCATCCATCTTTTTTTTTTTTTCCTTTNNNNTTTAAATTTATCCAACTCTCAGCTGAGCATTTTAAACACTGGTTAAAAATGAAAAGAAGATTATATATCTACTCAAACCTGTGGGACTCTGAATTAATGCAGCATGTTTGTAGCCATGCTTCTATTCACCTTAAGGGTTTATCTTTCCATCAGCATGAAGTGACTGCCACTTGTGCTTTTCACTATGGGCAAATCTTATTTTCCACAGTAGAGTTACCTGGTTGGCACCCTGAGAGGCAGTTTAAGTTGACTGTCTCTATTTATCGCAGCTGAAGTACCCATGGAAATACAACTGAAGGAACAGCACCCTTGAAGAGCTCAGGTTTTTTAGCTGAAACTTCCTTGTCTAGGGCCACTAGAGAAATCCTCAGATACCCAAAGGGGCTGGCACAAAAACCTTGGAGGCTCTTGATGGGTGGCTGGGGACTGGGTGGAACCTTTGGGCATGTCAGACAGTCCACGATGCCTTACAGGTTTTAGGCCGTGGAATAAAGCCCTTCACCACTCAAGCCACAGATTTTTTTCTGTGGAGAGGATCATCCCGTAGATTCTGTGGCAAATATCTTCTTTCCTTCAAATCTCACTCATTTTAAAATAGTATAAAAACTACAACAACCTTTCTTCATTAACGTGACATAAATTTGATGAGGATAAGCACAAGAATAATTTTTGCTTCTCGTAATTAGTTCATGCAAAATCCTGGCTTTGGCCGGGAGAGAGTTAATTTTCTTCATAGCAGCTGTGGTTTGGATTTAGTATGTGAATAATGTTGATAACACACTGATGTTTTAGTTGTTGCTATGTAGTGCTTACCCTAAGCCAAGGACTTTCCAGTTTCCCATGCTCTGCCAGCGAGGACATGCGCAAGAAGTTGAGAGGGAGCATGGCCAGGACAACTGACCCAAAAAGGCCAAAGCAATATTCTCTCCCGTAGGACAGCATGCCCACCATGTAAAGTGGGGGGAGTTGGCTGGAAGCCACAGACAGGGCTCAGGGACTGCTTGGCATCAGTCCGTGGATGGAGGGAAATGATATTGAGCATGACTTGATTCTCTTGGGTTTTATTCCCTTCTTTCTCTCCCATTATTATTATTATTGTAGGTATTATTATCATTAATACAATTCACATTATTCACAGAATCACAGAATATGCTGAGTTGGAAGGGACACAGAAGGATCATTGAGTCCAACCCCTGGCCCTGCACAGGACCATCCCCAAGAGTCCCACCATGTGCCTGGGAGTATCATCCAAACACTTCTTGAGCTCTGCCAGCCTTGGTGCTGTGCCCACTGCCCTGGGGAGCCTGTTCAGTGCCCAACCACCCTCTGGGGGACGAACCTTTTTCGAAGATCCAAACGAAACCTCCCCTGCCCTGCCCTGACACAACTTCAGGCCATTCCCTTGAGTCCTGTCACTGGTCCCCACAGAGCAGAGATCAGTGCCTGCTCCTCTTCTTCCCCTCACAAGGAAGTTATAAGTGCAATGAAGTCTCCCCTCAGTCTCCTCCAGCTGAACACACCAAGCGCCCTCAGCGGCTCCTTACACGGTTTCTCCTCAAGGTTCTTCACCATCATTGTTGCTCTCCTTTGGACGCTCTCCAATGGCTTTGTGTCCTTCCTATATTGCAGTGCCCCAAACTGCCCCAATATTGCAGGTGAGGCCACCCCAGTGCAGAGCAGAGCGGGACAATCCTCTCCTTCAACCGGCTGGTGATGCTGGGCCTGATGCCCCCCAAGCACACAACTGGCCCTCCTGGCTGCCTGTTATTGACTTTTGTTTAAATTGTTAAACTGTTCTTACCTCAACCCAAGAGACTGGGGTTTTTTCAAATTCTACTCCCCACTAGAGAGCAGGGAGTAAGCAAGTGACTCCGTGGGACTTAATTGCCTGCTGGGGTTAAACCATGTCATTCCATATTTAAAATTGTCCAT